>JAECXO010000241.1:1800000-2386767 GCA_018152825.1 Scaptomyza hsui
CGTGTGTAGCGACAACCGGGTAATACCCGCGCGTTGCAGCTGTAGCGGGCTTGGGGGAAGTACTTTGCACACGCATTCCGGGTATTACCCTGTGCGCCGCAGATCTTCACCTGGGCCCTCTACACGCGTCTAGCGACGCGGCCGGTGAGCACGAGCGAGGTGGGTGGGGCCAGGTGGGCTGCTGGAAAGGCTTCCGGGTTTTACCCTGGCCTGACCCGCTGCACGCTTTGCCTCTCACCCCTTCGTGTCCCGAAACCTCTGGCTCTACGCCGGAATCGACGCCGAAGGGCCGTCTGAGGGAAAGGGCCGACGAGTCTTCCGGGTTATCACCCTGGACCCGCAGCTCTGCCCTTGGCCGACCCCGAAGGTGCCGAGCCGGGCGGCCGATCTACTCCAACCCCCTTTATGTCTACGCCTTGGTGTCCGACTCCGGTGCGGCTCACTCCAGGGTCCCAGCACTTTACAAATAATCTGTGAAAGACTCTGGACGCGACTGAGACGCCGACCTCGGCCAAGAAACGTCCTTACAATGTTATTTATTTCTTTATATAATTCATTCCATTCCATTATATTATGGATATGAACTCTTTCTTTAAGATAAGGGTAAACTGAACTCAATCATATGTTTCTCTAATTGCCTTTAGTTTAGCCATACTTAAGTTAATATATTTTTGTTTTATCTGTAATTCATTGTATTTAAATTGTTTTATTTTCTTAAAGTTACAAACTTACATATTGTGTTATTTGTTTTCAATGTTGTTTGCGCTTTTTATACTTTGATACCGAAGGTCTCATAGTATATTGGTTTTGTGCAATGTCCGTCATGGTGTCCGTCTGTCCGTCTGTCCGTCCGTCCGTATGAACGCAACTTTTTTCGACACCCGTAAAGCTAGAGACTTGAAACTTTGCAATTATGTTTATCTATAGACGGTACAGATAAAGTGTCAAGATTGGGTTGCCACGCCTACTAGGAGGCTGGGAAATCGATAAATTCGATAACTGAAAACCGATAAAACCAAATATTTCTCACATTCTTACAGCTAGAGTTACCAAATTTTGCACGCAGATAGCTAGTCATGTCCCTGAAATAATTGCATCAAAATTTTGGATGCCACGCCCCCTGATTCCGCCCCCATCCCCCCTTCTCCATGAAATTGGAAACGCCTATAGTTTTCACATTTTTTGGGCTAGAGCCACCAAATTTTGTGTCAAGATAGATATTGACGTTCCCCAAAAAAATGCATCAAAATTTTGGATGCCACGACCCCTGATTCCGCCCCCATCCCCCCTTCACAAAGAAATTGGAAACGCCTATAGTTTTCACATTTTTTGGGCTAGAGCCACCAAATTTTGTGTGAAGATAGATATTGACGTTCCCCAAAAAAAGCAACAACATTTTGGATGCCACGCCCCCTGATTCCGCTCCCATCCCCCCTTCTACTTGAAAATGGAAACGCCTATAGTTTTCACATTTTTCGAGCTAGAGTCTCCAAATTTGGTAGAAAGATATATGGTGACATCTAGAAAAGGTCTGCATCAAAAATTATGATGCCACGCCCTTCTCTGCCGCCCACTATTTAAAATCGGAAATTTCGATATCCGTAAATTAGGTAGAAAGATAGAAGGCAGCATCTACCAAAGATCTGCATCAAAATTTTGAATGCCACGCCCACCTAAGCCACCCGCCTTATAAAATCGGAATCGGCTATATCTTTAACAGTTTTTGAGCTAGAGCCAACAAACTTGGTAGGCAGATAGATAGTGGCAGTTAAAAACATTTGATTCAAAAATTTAGATGCCACGCCTACCTCAGCCGCCCACCTTTTAAATTTGGGAGTTAAGTTATCTTCAACAGTTTTTGAGCTAAAGTCACCAAATTTGGTAACATGATAGCTGGCGATGTTTACCACATGGGCCACTCCCTTCGCCCCTGCATTCCCCCTTATCAAACGTTCTTTTACTGGTATCAAAGTATTCCGCAGTCGGTTGCGTCCGACAGCAACGTTTTACTTGTTTTTTTTAAATTTTGTCCAGATCATTTGCCTGGCTCATATATTTTTTTTTTAAAACATTTGTTATGTAAATTATATAATTTATAAAAACCATTTGCGCACATTATAACAACAATTATTATTAATAATGTGTGTATTAATTCTAAGTCATTATTATTTGACTCTACTTTATTAATTACATTGGCTGTTGAATCTACTGATTTAATGTCTACAATGCCCATTCTATCAAAATTTTTAATTATTTCGTCAAATTTACTTATTTTATTTGTTTCTATTGACTTTTAGTTAATTTTCAAAAAATTATTATTTTTTTTTTTACATTATTTTCTGCCTATTTTTCCGTACGACTTTACAGGCCGTACTGGTTCATTGGGCGAAGGTGTTTCCGCTCAATATTACAAAAGTTTTATAAAATTTTGCTTAATTGTTATAGTATAAAATATAGTAGAAATATGTGTTGTTATCGTTGCTGGCGGTTGCAGTTTTCTATTGCTGCTTCAGTGGCTGCTGTCGTTGTTGCTGCTGCTGTTGTCCGCGGCCTATGAGCTCAGGCGGTGCCGGTGCTGGTCATCGCACAGGCTGTGTTGCTATTTTCCGCCGGTGTTTGCACTCTACAATGTTTACATGTGCCGATGCAGTACGGACTCCAGATTCCCTCACAGTCCTTTGGGCACTCCTTTGTCCTCTTTGGTATTTGTTTTTGGGATGGAGGTTGAATTTTTTTAGTATTGCTTATATTTGATATATGTGAGGGAGTGGAACATGGTTTTTTCTTGCTATTTTGCAAGTATTCTCGCAAATGGTCAAGCTCCGCTTGTAGCTTCTGAGCTGTTGACCAGGCTGGTGGAGGTTGTTGGGTATAAAGCTGCCAATTTAGGCTAGCTACCCTCTTTTTGATTTTGTTTTGTACACCGCCTCTTTTTTTTATACTTTGATACCGAAGGTCTCATAGTATATTGGTTTTGTGCAATGTCCGTCATGGTGTCTGTCTGTCCGTCTGTCCGTCTGTCCGTCCGTATGAACGCAACTTTTTTCGACACCCGTAAAGCTAGAGACATGAAACTTTGCAATTATGTTTATCTATAGAGGGTACAGATAAAGTGTCAAGATTGGGTTGCCACGCCTACTAGGAGGCTGGGAAATCGATAAATTCGATAACTGAAAACCGAAAAAACCAAATATTTCTCACATTCTTACAGCTAGAGTTACCAAATTTTGCACGCAGATAGCTAGTCATGTCCCTGAAAAAACTGCATCAAAATTTTTGATGCCACGCCCACTCCTTCCGCCCCCATCATCCCTGCTCCTTGAAATTGGAAACGCCTATAGTTTTTACATTTTTTGGGCTAGAGAAATCAAATTTTGTGTCAAGATACATATTGAAGTTCCCCAAAAAAATGCATCAAAATTTTGGATGCTACGCCCCCTGATTCCGCCTCCATCCCCCCCTTCTCCATGAAATTGGAAACGCCTATAGTTTTCACATTTTTTGGGCTATAGCCACCAAATTTTTTGTCAAGATGGATATTGTCGTTCCCCAAAAACATGCATCAAAATTTTGGATGCCACGCCCCCTGATTCCGCCCCCATCCCCCCTCCTCCATGAAATTGGAAACGCCTATAGTTTTCACATTTTTTGGGCTAGAGCCCATCAAATTTTGTGTCAAGATAGATATTGACGTTCCCCAAAAATATGCATCAACATTTTGGATGCCACGCCCCCTGATACCGCCCCCATCCCCCCTACTCCATGAAATTGGAAACGCCTATAGTTTTCACATTTTTTGGGCTAGAGCCACCAAATTTTGTGTGAAGATAGATATTGACGTTTTGGATGTCACGCCCCATGATTCCGATCCCAACCCCCCCTTCTACTTGAAATTGGAAACGCCTATAGTAAGGTATGTAAAGATAATGTGGTGATGCAAGGGTTGTCAAGGAATGATAAGGTAGGTTAACGCACGGTAGGAAACTGTAAGGTAAGGTCAGGCTATTAGCATTCCTGTAGAAGACAGGTAATGACGTTCCCCACGCCCAACGCCTATAGTTTTCACATTTTTTGAGCTAGAGTCATTAAATTTTGTAGGAAGGCCTGCATCAAAAATTAGGATGCCTCGCCTACCTCTGCCGCCCAGCATCTAAAATCGAAAATTTCGATACCCTTATAGTTTTTAAGCTAGAGCCCGTAAATTGGGTAGAAAGATAGAAGGCAATATCTACCAAAGATCTGAATCAATATTTTGGATGCCACGCCCACTATATCTTTAACAGTTTTTGAGCTAGAGCCATCAAACTTGGTAGGTTATCAAGGTTATCCTTCTTTCTGAAACCAGGACGAATGGCCCAACATTCCCAAGATTTTTCGGTTTCGAGGTGTACCAAGTGCATTGGATTGATAGCCTTATAGGTGCTCGTGGCTGCGCTGTTCTCGTCCAAAGCAACCTGGTGCACTTCCCCCAGCTAACTATAGCAAATCGATCCTATCAGTATTCAACTGTTAAAGTGTCTACTGATGCTGGAGATGTGGACTTTGGTGCTATCTACTGTAGGCCAAATGAGAGGATGCTTACTGAAGATTTCAATGTAATCTTCAACTCGGCTAGAAATAAATTCTTGGTGGGAGGCGGCTGGAGTGCACACCATTGGCTGTGGGGCGGAAGCTACAGCAACGCGCGAGGACTCCAACTTGCCGGATGCCTAGCACAACGTCGAGCTAAGGTCCTGTCAACAGGTTCGCCAACAGGGTTCCCATATAGTGCAAGAGGCACTCCATCGTGCATCGACTTCGCCATCTACCAGGGGATCCCTGACCAACTCCTCTCGATCGCTGATGACTGGGGTACTCTCTCTGGCGTACCACACGAAGCCTCAAGCGTCAACCTTGGAGAACTGTACCTCTACGCGGCAGAGATAACAGGTACTGCCACACAGATGAAGAGCAAGCAGAAACTTTCGCCTGCCACCAGAACGCTTCACGCCGCTGAACCTAGCTGACCCGGTTGAAATTGATGAGACCACCCGAGCTTTGGATATCCCCCTGCAGATGTCACTGCCCATCAACCCCATCAGAGTGCAAGAGGTCATCGGCGCTGTCAAAGCCTTGCCACGATCTAAGGCTCCTGGACATGATGGCATATGTAACGCTACCCTGCGGGCCTTACCAATCCGAGCTCTCCTTATTATAACATCGATCTTCAACGCTATCCTTAGGACCCAGCACTTCCCTGCCCAGTGGAAGTTAGCTAGGATTTAAATGATACATAAGTCGGGCAAGCCGGAGGATGACCCAGAGTCGTACCGGCCGATCAGTCTCCTGCCGTCTTTATCAAAGGTATAGGAAAGACTAATCCTCGCCAGAATCATTAGGATCATGGATGATGAAGGAATTCTTCCTGATCACCAATTCGGGTTCATGGTGCTATTGAGCAAGTCCACAGGGTGGTCAACCATATTCTGAAAGCTTACGACGACAAGGAATACTGCTACGGTATTTTCGTCGATGTCAAGCAGGCTTTCGACCGCGTCTGGACTGCAGGGTTGCTTCAAAGAATTAAAACGAAACTTCCTGCTCCCTTCTTCTGCCTAATGCAATCTTATTTAACGGACCGCATGTTCCAAGTAAAGGTGAGGGCAGCGCTGTCTACTAAGCGGGTAATGATGGCGGGCGTTCCCCAAGGTAGCGTTCTGGGCCCCTTCTTTTACAACCTCTTTACGGCTTGACGGAAGTCCACTCCAGCCAGGTAAACAAGCTAGATACTTGGGAATCACCCTGGATAAGAGACTCTGTTTTCGAGCTCACATTGATGGACTCATTAAGACCTGTCGGTACAAGCTGGCATAGGTCAGCTGGTTGCTTAGCGCCAAAAGCTCGTTACCGCTTCGCTGCAAACGGGCAGTATATAACACTTTGATTGCTTCGACTTGGAGATATGGTGTCCAGATCTGGGTCATTGCATGTAAGACGAGTGGACGACGTATCCTTGCGTCGTATGACTGGAGCTGAATGGTACGTACGAAACTCAACTTTGCAGAATGACCTCAGAATAGTCACCATAGACAACCAAGTCGAAGCATTTGCAATCAGATATAATGCACGTTTTCAGCGACACTGTAGCCGACTGACTAGTGAGCTCGCGGGGTGAACCGTGGTAAGACGACTGAAGCGCAGATCATTCAGAGATCTGCTCCAGATGTGATCCCCTCAATTCAAGTCGACGTTAACGCCTGGAGCCAACCAGGCTTGGTGACTTACTAAATAAGATATAAGTGTTGTCATAAGAATAACTGCATTCTTGATTCCTCACAAACCAAAGATTAAAAAAAAGAGCTGGTAGAACATTTTCTGAAAGAAAAAAATTTTTGCATACTTTCGGAATGAGCCTACACTTTTTAAGCCATAAAATTCACAACTGGTTCTAGCTTTGTGAGAATGGTATGGGGCCTGCTAAACTGGTATTATCTACTATTGATAGTGCCATTTTATAGTTTTTAGTTTTTTTGTTTTTTTTTTTTTTTTTTTTTGTTTATTTTTGTTTTTTTACATGCTTTTATTTAACTTGACTTGTCTGTTTGTACCGGATTCTTGTAATCAAATTTTCACCAAGTTCCCGACTAGCTAGAGCTCTGAAATTTCCACCAAAGATGTGTTTCAGATGACAATACATGTTTTGTAAAGTTTTCACGAATAAATATGTAATGTCATGTAAAAACCACGAAAAACAGTTTTCCCTTCTGCTTAACTTACTAATGTCCAGTTAAACTTGGAATAAGTTAACTTCAGAATAGCTTTTATGCTCGAGCTATACTGCAGTTGTCCAATTTGGCTTTCTCAAAGCCAAGTTAACCTATCATCGGTATTGTAGTATGCACATATATCGATGGTACACTGTATTAAATGTACCCAAATCAGTAACACCTTGTTGCTATATAAACATAACTCAAAAGGGCAACAACACTTTGTCGTTGCATAAACATATTCGGACATGCGCTCTCAAGTACATTCCAAGTACTCTTCAAGTGCACCGAAATATGATCCTACAAGAATAAGACAGCGTCAGCATACACTCCGCTCGTGGCGACGTATCCGTCGCTTATATATAATACACTTATATACAAACGGCTGCGCTGCCACCATAAGCAGCGCACTGCCTTTCTGTAGCTTACAATATGTTTAAGTCGACACTGTACAATGATTCAGAATAAATACATCGGAGCGATATGAACAGTCGCTCCGACCTTAATAAAACAACCTCGATAAATATCATCACATGGCGACCGTGGATGTGCAAGAAAACCTGCACAAACAGCAGCAACAACACCAGTCTCAATCGCACACATCGCAACTAATCACGCAGCACAGTTTTAATTTGGCGCAACTATGCTGGACAACAACAACATCAGCCGCAACTAATCACGCAACAAGCACGCACGACCTACGTACGCCAGAAGACTCCAACGGCAAAGAACAAAAAGAATAATACAGAGTGAGTAGAGTGAGAGCATGGTTAAAAAAAGAGGCGGTGTACAAAACAAAATCAAAAAGAGGGTAGCTAGCCTAAATTGGCAGCTATATACCCAACAACCTCCACCAGCCTGGTCAACAGCTCAGAAACTACAAGCGGAGCTTGACCATTTGCGAGAATACTTGCAAAATAGCAAGAAAAAACCATGTTCCACTCCCTCACATATATCAAATATAAGCAATACTAAAAAAATTCAACCTCCATCCCAAAAACAAATACCAAAGAGGACAAAGGAGTGCCCAAAGGACTGTGAGGGAATCTGGAGTCCGTACTGCATCGGCACATGTAAACATTGTAGAGTGCAAACACCGGCGGAAAAAAGCAACACAGCCTGTGCGATGACCAGCACCGGCACCGCCTGAGCTCATAGGCCGCGGACAACAGCAGCAGCAACAACGACAGCAGCCACTGAAGTAGCAATAGAAAACAGCAACCGCCAGCAAAGATAAAAACACATATTTCTACTATATTTTATACTATAACAATTAAGCAAAATTTTATAAAACTTTTGTAATATTGAGCGGAAACACCTTCGCCCAATGAAACAGTACGGCCTGTAAAGTCGTACGGAAAAATAGGCAGGAAATAATGTAAAAAAAAAAAAAAACAAATAATATTTTTGAAAACTAACTAAAAGTATATGTCAATAGAAACAAATAAAATAAGTAAATTTGACGAAATAATTAAAAATTTTGATAAAATGGGTATTGTAGACGTTAAATCAGTAGATTCAACAGCCAATGTAATTAATAAAGTAGAGTCAAATAGTAATGACTTAGAATTAATACACACATTATTAAAAATAATTGTTGTTATAATGTGCGCAAACTGTTTCTATAAATTATATAAATTACATAACAAATGTTTAAAAAAGAAATATATGAGCCAGGCAAATGATCTGGACAAAATTTAAAAAAAAAAAAGCGAAAAGCGAAAAGTGAACGAATACTTGAAAAAGAGTATTAATAAACCATGTTCCACTCTCTCACATATTGAGAATATATCAAAAACAAAATTATAGTAAAAAAAAAAAAAAATATTGATTAAACATTCAATACAAAAAATACATGAATAAAAATATATAATTATTTGATTGAAACAGTATATATGTTTTTGCACATTTTATAATTTATTTTAAAATGAAATGGAATGGCAAAATATTAATGCCACATTAGTTAAAATAAAAGAAAATTTTGATAAATCATACAAGTGTCTAGCACAAAATAGGAATATTTCAAACGATTCCATAAATAAACACGCAACAATACTAGTTTTATGTTTTAACCAAGCTCGTTCCCTGATACACGAAAATAAAAAAAGCTAAATAAGGAGCATTGGTCGTATGTATCAAGATTTTTGCATAGATTAAAAACAAACTTAAACAGCATTAAATCAAAATATTCGCTAGACATAACTATACCTTCGATTTTGAATACTCCAATATTAGTCGAGGAAGAAATAAACACAGATTTAGATACAGTAAGCGAGTCTGAAACCGCAAGCGGTTCATACACAGATATCAAAGAAGAAGACCTAGGCGATCTTACAATACAAGCGGTAATCACACTACCAGAACTACCTGAGTCTGATTCCGAGTCTATTACAGAAATAAAAACTATAAATATGGCCATGTCACAAGTAGAATTTCTTAAGCTAGCCTCTTCACTCATACCTGAGTTTAGTGGAAAGTCTGAGAATCTACAGAGTTTCATTGATGCTCTTATGTTAGTGGATTCACTAAAAGGAACACATGAAACTACAGCAGTCAGTCTAATAAAGACTAAACTCAAAGGCCACGTTCGGAACTTAATCAACACCGAACAAACAATAGTGTCCATAATAGACAAGCTTAAAGGCGGTATTAAAGGCGAATCAGCCAAAGCATTATCCGCCAAATTGTTTAATCTGCAGCAAAAGCAAAAAACTGCAAGTCAATATATTCAAGAAGTTGAACAGTTGACAAGGGCTTTGCAATCAGCTCATATGATTAACGGTGTATCGCAAGAATATGCCGAAGAACTAAGCCTACAAGTTGCTGTAAAGTCAATCGTAACGAACAGCACAATCGACGAAGTTAGGACTGTAATGAAAGCTCGAAATTTCAATTCAATGAGTGAAATTACAACAGTGTTCGTCGATAGTTGCACTGACGCAGTAGGACACCCAAATACCGTCCTATATGCTGCGCAGCAACAAAGGTTTAAACCTAACAGAGGGTATAACCGCGGAAACTACCGTGGAAATTACCAAAACAGTGGTAACAGACAAAACAATAATTACAATAATTATGGCAACAACAGAAATAGAGGCCAATATAGAGGGAACTCTAGAGGCCGTGGTAACTCAAACAGAGGCCACAACAATAATAATAGTAACAACAATAATGTGAGAACTGCCCAGAATACTTCGGGAAACTCACAACAGCCCTTAGGTACACAGCAATAGACAGCAAAAAGGTTCATTCGATTAATCTTAGTGTAAATATATTCGTAACATTCACAAACGTAGCTACAGGAAAGAAATTAATATTTTTGATAGATACAGGTGCAGACATATCTCTGCTAAAAGACAATTCAGACACTTTTAATGACATAAACATAGACAACAAAATAAATATTCAGGGAATCAATCAAGGATTAATTCAATCTAAAGGAATGACATCCATAGAAATTCAAACAACTAAATATATAATTCCACACAACTTCCATATTGTCGATTCAACTTTTTCTATACCGTGTGATGGAATTTTAGGCATAGATTTTATTAAAAAATATAATTGTCAACTCGATTTCACACCTTCAAAGGATCTTCTCATAATAAGACCAGACAATCTAAACTATCCTATATATGTCCCCATAAATTACAGCTCTGGTAACAATACAATAGTGTTACCAGCAAGATCCGAAGTTGTCCGAAAAATTGAGTTAACTTCAAATGAAGATAGTATCCTAATTCCGAACCAGGAAATTCAACCTGGTATATATGCAGCAAATACAGTAGTAACAACTGCAAATGCATTCGTCCGTTTACTTAATACAACTAATACAGATCAAATGGTTAATATAAATAAATTGAATTATGAACCATTAGCAAATTATGATATATCCGAAATAAATAATGAAACTAGAACGAACAATGTTATGTCAAAGCTAACTAAAAATTTTCCAAAAATATTTTATAGACAATTAAAAGAACTTTGTTGTGAATACACAGACATATTCGGACTCGATACCGAATCAATAACCACCAATAATTTTTATAAGCAGAAACTAAGATTAAAAGATAATGAACCGGTATATGTAAAAAACTATAGAAGCCCTCACAGTCAAAAAGACGAAATTCAAGCTCAAGTCGATAAACTTATTAAAGATAAAATAGTTGAACCCTCAGTCTCAGAATACAACAGTCCACTGTTACTAGTACCAAAGAAATCCATAGATAATGAAAAGAAAAAATGGCGTTTAGTAATTGACTATCGCCAAATTAATAAAAAATTACTATCCGATAAGTTCCCACTCCCTAGGATCGATGAAATCTTAGATCAACTAGGAAGAGCAAAATATTTCTCTTGCCTTGACTTAATGTCAGGATTCCACCAGATTGAGCTAGACGAAAACTCTAGAGATATAACATCCTTTTCAACGAGCAATGGCTCTTATCGCTTCACGCGATTGCCATTTGGTTTAAAAATAGCCCCAAATTCATTCCAAAGAATGATGACTATCGCATTCTCTGGACTTGAACCATCACAAGCATTCCTTTACATGGATGATTTAATAGTAATCGGTTGTTCCGAAAAACACATGCTTAACAATTTAATTAGTGTTTTTGACATGTGTAGGAAACACAACTTGAAGCTACATCCTGAAAAATGTTCATTTTTCATGCATGAAGTCACATTTTAGGACACAAATGCACAGATAAGGGAATCTTACCAGATGACAAAAAATTTGATGTCATATTAAATTATCCAGTTCCACATGACTCCGACAGCTCTAGACGCTTTATAGCATTTTGTAATTACTACAGACGATTCATCAAAAATTTCGCCGATTATTCCAGGCATATAACAAGATTAAATAAAAAGAATGTTCCATTTGAATGGACTGATGAATGTCAAAATGCATTTGAATATCTTAAAGCTCAATTAATAAAGCCTACTCTGTTACAATATCCAGATTTTACAAAAGAATTTTGTATTATAACAGATGCTAGTAAGCAAGCCTGTGGCGCAGTGCTAACACAAGCCCACAATGGAATTCAACATCCAGTAGCTTACGCATCGAGATCATTTACCAAAGGAGAAAGTAACAAGAGTACGACGGAACAAGAGTTAACAGCTATTTATTGGGCAATTACCAAATTTAGACCCTATATCTACGGAACTCATTTCATAGTACAAACTGACCATAGACCCCTAACATTTTTGTTTTCAATGACAAACCCCAGTTCTAAATTAACGCGTATGAGACTTGAATTAGAGGAGTATAATTTTACAGTAGAGTACCTAAGAGGCAAAGATAATTTTGTAGCCGATGCATTGTCACGGATAACAATATCTGAACTAAAAGAAATACAAAATAAAATCCTGAAAGTCACTACCAGGTATCAAAGTAGACAAAATTTCTGCGCAGAAAACAATAAAGTAGAGATGCCAAAGCAACCTACCGAAACAGCTTCTCAGCCCAACGTATACGAAGTCATTAATAATGATGAAGTACGTAAAGTAGTGACCTTGCATATAAAAGATATGCTATGTTTCTTTAAACATGGTAAGAAAATTATTGCAAGAATTGATATTGGAGATTTATATACTAATAATGGAAATATTGACTTAGGACAACTATTTCCAAGGCTCGAAAAAGAAGCCGGTATATTAAAAATCAGCCAATTGAAAATGGCACCGTGGGAAAATATCTTTGAAAAAGTTTCAATAGATAATTTCAAAATTATGGGCAATAAAATATTAAGTACATTGAGAGTAGCGCTACTCAACCCGGTGACCACATTAACAAATATTAAAGAGAAAGAAGCTATATTGTCTACACTCCACGACGATCCAGTACAAGGAGGTCATACAGGCATTGCAAAACCTTGGCCAAGGTCAAAAGACATTATTACTGGAAAGGTATGACTCGTGATATAACAGAGTACATCCAGAAATGTCAAAAATGTCAAAAAGCAAAAATAACAACAAATACTAAGACCCCTTTGACAATTACTGAAACCCCGATGAAGGCTTTTGACAGAGTTATAGTGGATACAATTGGCCCACTACCAAAGTCAGAAAAAGGCAATGAATATGCAGTCACGCTCATATGTGATTTGACTAAATATTTAGTTGCTATACCTGTCACAAATAAAAGCGCATCAACAGTTGCAACAGCAATATTTGAATCATTTATTCTCAAGTACGGTCCAATGAAGACGTTCATTTCGGACATGGGAACGGAATATAAAAATTCAATCATAAATGATCTGTGCAAATATTTAAAAATAAAGAATATAACATCAACTGCACATCATCATCAAACTGTTGGAACAATTGAAAGAAGCCACAGAACATTCAACGAGTACATACGATCCTATATATCAGTAAATAAAACAGATTGGGACGTATGGCTCAAATATTTTGTTTATTGCTTCAATACAACCCCCTCTATGGCACACAATTATTGTCCATATGAGTTAGTATTTGGTAAGACTAATAATCTACCAAAGAACTTTAACAGCATAACTAATATAGAACCTATATATAATATAGATGACTACGCTAAAGAAAGTAAATATAGATTAGAAGTAGCATACAAAAGAGCAAGAAATATGCTCGAATTAAATAAACAGAAAAATAAGGAAATATATGATTTAAAAACTAGGAACATAACTCTATCAATAGGAGATAAAGTTTTACTAAAAAACGAAGTAGGCCATAAGCTAGATTTTAAATACACAGGGCCCTATAGAGTTGAAAAAATAGAAGATAATGATAATATAGTTATTTCCGGAAATAAGAGTAAAAATCAGACAGTTCATAAGGATAGGTTAAAAAATTTTAATTCATAAAAAAAAAAAAAAAAAAAAAAAAAAAAAATAAAAATTTAATTATACAATGAATGCAAAAATATATATATATATATTGGGAAAAAAAAAAATCTTTAAAAATACACTAAATACAATATAAGTACATTACAATTATAATAAATCAAAACAAAATATTTTATAATTTTAAGTTAAATAACTTCACTAAGTTACGTTATTTTTCAAAAGGAGGGAGATGTAGTATGCACATATATCGATGGTACACTGTATTAAATGTACCCAAATCAGTAACACCTTGTTGCTATATAAACATAACTCAAAAGGGCAACAACACTTTGTCGTTGCATAAACATATTCGGACATGCGCTCTCAAGTACATTCCAAGTACTCTTCAAGTGCACCGAAATATGATCCTACAAGAATAAGACAGCGTCAGCATATGTCCCATGCATTGTCCGTTTAAGAATACATGTGCATAACACACTCCGCTCGTGGCGACGTATCCGTCGCTTATATATAATACACTTATATACAAACGGCTGCGCTGCCACCATAAGCAGCGCACTGCCTTTCTGTAGCTTACAATATGTTTAAGTCGACACTGTACAATGATTCAGAATAAATACATCGGAGCGATATGAACAGTCGCTCCGACCTTAATAAAACAACCTCGATAAATATCATCACAGTATATCACTATCGCCGAATGGTGCTGCCAACCTTAATTCAGCTACTCTTTTGGTTTTTTTTTTGCCTGTGACTCCCAAACTGCTGAATGTTGCACATAAAAATGTATATATAATAACTTATATAATAACATGTGTTTGTGGACCTAGGAGATTCAAATAAGCATTTTGGAATTTTGATTCATAAAAAATAAATAAATAATGCAAGTGTCAGGTTTAGTCAGCTGTTCGGCTGATTGTATTGATATTTATATATCGGGACTTAGCATCGGTATAAGTGTTAAACGGACCTCCATGCATCGGATAAGTATTGCTAACCGAACATTAAGAAACTCTTATTCGACTAAACTTAGAATAAGTTGACTAACCGGACAACGAAAAATTGGGCCTAATTTGACTGCCAAATTTCACAAGCTCTGGTGGTATGGAAGGAAGACTGCCGACCGAGACATACTCTTTTTTTTATTAATTAAAATTGATTACAAATATATGCAAAAAAGCGTATAAAAGAAAGTCTTCAAAATTTTTTTGATTTACTTGTTTGATTTGGTTTTTTTTTTTTGTTTTTTTTATATATATTGAAATTTAAATGTTTTTTAATCCGTTTGTAAAAATTCCGATAAATGTGGTATCAAATGAAATTAAGTATGTTGCCGTTGTCCGTATTATCTATAGCAGACCTGAGCAGATTTTAATATCGGTCTATGCTCTTAGAGTAATCTAAACCGGTCGGATTTTTTTCCCGATATTCGAAAGCCGCCACGTTGCTTTCTTATTGCTCTAGGAACGGATCTGCCAAATGATAGTAGTACCTTCTTGGGTACTGCAGTTATTCATATATTATTTTACTGCAGTTATTCATAATTTAATTTTCTGATTTGTGGTTTGTGTTTTATTACTGCTCAAGGATTGTTTTAACAATACCAATTTTGATTATTTTATTTATTTATAGATACAAATCCGTGGTCTAAGTCGCTTTTATCGGGCTAGGTATATTGTCTTGCCTTGTTTTAATTTCTTGAAGTATGTCTATGTAGGATTAGGCAGTTTCTTTGGGCCATTTCTCATATGCCAGCGGGCGATGGCAAACATCAAACACTTGCTGCAACTGTGTTCCCACAGATATCCTGTGTATATGCAACGAAGACCCCTCCTCTTCCTCCTTCACTCCTGCCTTGCCAGCCGAGTGTTTGCGCATAACTTATAGATGCTGCTGCCAGCTGTGGAACGGGAAAATGTCGCTTTATTTTTGCAATGTAATTTGCAAAAGAGTCAAGACAGGCAGCGAGAACAACTGTAAAAGCATGTGCCGCCAAAATGCAGTCAAGGATGAAACAGCAGGGCAGAAAGTCGCCCCGACTGCGCTGAGCTATCTCTATACTCCTCTTTCTGTGCCTGCTAAAGGCACTACAACAAGGTGTTAAGGGGTTTGCTATCACTGTTCGGTTGTGTTTATGCGTACACGTTTATCAGAATAATACCAAGCTGAAATATGAAATCGTAAAAAAAACACATCTGTAAGGCTAATTTTAATATAGTTGTAGTACTAGTTGTAGGAGTTAACGTAGACACGTCTGTTCGTTCATGTATACAATTTTTTTACTGGTAACCGCGCTCAGAACCAACTGTTGAAGCTCTGTTAATGTTAACAGAAACTTCAACGGGACATTTGAAAACTCAATAAATAAGTAAAATGTTAGAGATGCGTCATGGTTCTGAGTCGGTTACCTTTTTTGGCATCAACATCCTTCCCCCCCCTTGCAATGAATTTCAATGGAGCTACTGGCCGCAGGTCCCGGACAGAATCCAGCCAAAGACCGAGTTCTGGGCCATCGGCAGACCATTGGCACTCGGGAGCACTCCGTTGAGAATGATGTGAGGATACACATCTGCCCCGAGTGCTACGGCTAGAGTCGACGGACGGTACCATCGATCGTCGGCCAGGACAATACTTTTATACTGATCGGTGTCGATCGTGATGGGCTTTAGCGGAGTGCGGCAGCTGAGGTGGGGTCGACTCGGAGGATGACTTCCTTGCAGAAGTTGGTCACCCCTGATCTCAGGATCACCGTGCAGACACCTTCCTCACCGACACGGGTGACGGATAGCTTGAAGGCCATTGCCAAAGATGTGACGATGCGGCTAGTGGGGCTGCACGGGTCAACCAAGACCTTGACGTCGAAAACTTTGACGCCGGTGTCGAGCTTGATCACTGCCGTCGGAAGCACGCTCACCGCCTTGTGTTGGATTAGAGACATCAACGAAGTGTGCATGCCATGAGGGGGTGAAGGCGGGGGACGATGATGAGCGGTTGGAGACCGCGGGCGAGAAGCTCCTGCTGTCCGGGGTTTAGTTGCACGCCCCGCTCTCTCGACGGGCGGACGTTGCGTTGGGCCTCCTTGAAATGCATCAGCGTGTGGTGGTCCCGGTGGCAGATTTTGCACCGGCCCGCACTGCGGCAGGATTGCCCGGAGTGCTGATGAGCCAGGTAGTTCGGGCAATATTTGTTGATGAGCTCGGAGGCGCTTCTCAGCCGTGAGTCGCAAGCAGCGCTGGCACTTCCGCAAGGCGTGGACTCCTCGACGCATCCTGCACCGAAACGAGTCGGTGCCGATGGGGTGGCTGTGCTGCGTGGGCTTGCGAGAGGGCATTATTATTTTTTTACAAAGAAAATTCCAAAAAGGAAAAAGAGTATAAATATTTGAACTCATTGGTAATTGACAATTAACACGGAGATAGGTGGACAGCACAGGACGATTGCTTTTTAGGATGTAGGGTCAAGTGCTCAATGAGCCTTTGGACTTGGAGGGCTCAGGAATTTTATCTTCCATCGGAAGTAAGAGGGGGAGTTCTTTCAGGTACTCATCCCTCCATTGTTTGTGGAGAGGCATTTGGCCTTCATGCGGAAAGGATGAATACTGCAGGTAAGACAGAGTAACAGGATCCATAGAAGTCCAGATGCTGTTACCATATCCTTTATTGTGGGCGCCAACAGCTTGAGCAAGCTGTCGCAAGTGAGTGTCATCAATCGGCTGTCCTGGATGTAAAGCCGCCAAGTGGAAATTACAATTAGCTGCAAGCTGCATTTGGTTGTGCTGTTCGATTTGCGAAATATTTTTGCCAACCGGGTTGAATTGCGTATGAATATATGGGAGTAGTTTATTCGAGTGAACTCGGGCTGCTCCGTCAAATCCGAAGGTATTCATATGATTGAATCCAGGAGGAGGCATACTGGCACGCTGCATGTTATCAAGTAGTTGCTACTGAGTAGATGGCGTTTGCTGTTGCAATTTTGGTTCAGTATTTCCAATATGTGCATTCTGTTGAGCTACTTCATTTTTAATAAGTTCAGCTAGCCCCTTTTGGGTTTCAGCAAACGGATCAAACCCCAGGTCAACGTCTGCTAACGAGCTTTGTTTAAAACGATTTTGTAGTAAATGTGAGATCTGGAGTTGGCTTGAAGATGTTTTCTCACATACGGAGTCGGTTTCCTTGACCAGCTCTGCCCAAGCATCCTCCACCTCCCAAAATTGGAAAATTAGGTGAGGTGAGAACAAGCCTTTGTTTGCCGAAATTCTCGTTGAGAAGGATGAAACGGACTTCGGCATAGCCGGAAGTGGGCCGGTGAGAATCCAGCCAAAAACGGTCTCTTTCCCAAGGAGCGAGCCACAAATATGTGCATGAGACCCGCTTAAGATGACAGACGGAAGGATATCCGCGCCGATCAGCAAATCAATTGGTGAACTCTCATTGAAGTTGGGATCAGCCAGTTCAATAGCTGGAAGGTCTCTTAATGAGCTTTGTGAAATGGAGACTGAGGGCAACTTGCCCGCCAGATGAGGAAGAACGAACGCTGATGCCTCTATATGTAACCTAGGCTTTGTTGGAGAGCCTATGGTGAAATGGCATAACTTTTGAACTTGGGCTGCCACTGCTTGATTCAGCCCCGAAACTTGAGCTTGCACGGACTGGAAGGGCAGCTTTATTAAGTGAAATAATCGCTCAGAGCTGAATGTCGCCTCTGAGCCTGAGTCGATTAAAGCACGAGCCGTGTACGTGCATCCCCGATGGCATAAATTTACAACCGCCGTGCCGAGTAGGACACTCTGCTCGTTAGCGGCAAAATAAGTTTGCACATTTGCCGCGGAATGGATCGTAGTGGACTGTATATTCGAATTGGAATTGGAGGAATTGACCGGACCACTGTCGCCTCGATGTAGTAGAGTGTTGTGATGCCCTTTGCATGTTAAACAATTGTGCGCACTCGTACACTCTCGTAACTGGTGCCCTCTTGCGAAACAATTTAAGCAGAGTTTATTTTTGCTTGATGTTAGGTGCCTGATCATTAACGGGCATCTGTAGAAAACGAGGGCACAGACGGACATGGTGGTTCTCTTTGGAGCATAAGTCGCAAGTCTTACTTTTCGGAATAACTTGCGCTTCGAAAGAATTTACCCTCTTAGGGGCCTGGTTATTCCGGGAAGTAGAAGCTAAGGAATTGTGGGGCGTGGAAAAGGGTTTCACGTCCTCAATAGATTCGAGCGTGCGATAGCGTTCGTTGAGGAACGCACTTAAATCGTGCCACGCTGGAATTTCTGATTTGTTGGAAATGGACTGTTCCCACAAGGAAAGTGTGAGTTTTGGCAGCTGTGACGAACACAGAAAGACTAGAATACAATCTGCGAACGGGGAAGACGCGTCGATATCGGAATGCTCTAGCGCCGTCAAGCATCGTTGGATGGTACTTTGGAGCTCCTTGATTGCTGCACCAGATTCGTGGTTAACCGGGGACAGGTTAAACAGAATTTTAAGTTGGCTGGTGAAAAGCAGCCTCTTATTCTCGAAGCGCTCGCAAAGTGCTGCCCACGCAGTCGCAAACCCATCGTTGGTAACCGGGAATTTGGCGATAATCTCATTGGCTTCACCCGCTGTCTTGGAGTTGAGATGGTACAATTTCTCAACCGGAGTCAACCTCGGATTGTTGACATAAATTGCGGAACGTTGGCCAGCGCAGGTAGTCTCCATTAAACACCTCTGTGTCACACGGAGGGAGACGGCAGCCCCCGGAGAAGGGCAACGGAGTAGGTATTTCAACCCTTTCGGACGCAGACGCATTCTTGATTTGACCCTTCAAGCGCGCAAGACATTTCTCGTGATCATATTTCGCCTCCATGGCAATTATATCATCACTGCTCCCGTCCTGTCTGAGTGCGCTGGAATACAATGCATATTCCGTCTCAACTTTCTCCCAAAATGACTGCAGCCGATCGCGGCGAATCTCGAACGTGAAGATATTGTCATCTTCGGATGCCGGAGTGATCACGCGAGCCTCAAACTGGATAAGTTTGTCGGTGACGGAAATGAAATTTGTCAAAGACATTGTGTGGCTTCTTTGTACGGACCTGGTCTTTATCGGATTACGCTGCGGAAACTTGGAATTTAAATCCCTTTTCGGAAGTGCGCTTGGAAATCGCGATGACGTTGGTGCGGGAGACACCGAAGGATCTTTTTTAAATCGAGAAATGGGATTTAGTTTAATTTTTTCACCTTGCTGTAGTGGGTTTTTCGGAACACCAGTCGATTTTCTCGAACCTGATGGAGCAGACGAGATGGAATGACGACGGTCGATTAAAGGAAACGGAAAATTTGCTTTGGGATTTGCCTTCTTATCAGTCCCTTTGGAACCTGTGGACATACTACGCTTAAGGATTATTTATTATTATTTTTTTCAGATCTGTTATTGGAACACCAGAGTGGTAATAACAACAAAAACAAGTAAAAACGTTTCAGTCGGACGCCACCGACTGCGGAATACTTTGATACCAGTAAAAGAACGGTTGATAAGGGGAATGCAGGGGCGAAGGGAGTGGGCCATGTGGTAAACATCGCCATCTATCATGTTACCAAATTTGGTGACTTTAGCTCAAAAAATGTGGAAGATAACTTAACTCCCAAATTTAAAAGGTGGGCGGCAGAGGTAGGCGTGGCATAAAAATTTGTTAATCAAATCTTTTTAAATGTCGCCATCTATCTTTCTACCAAGTTTAGTGGCTCTAGCTCAAAAACTGTTAAAGATATAGCCGATTCCGATTTTATAAGGCGGGTGGCTTTGGTGGGCGTGGCATCCAAAATTTTGATGCAGATCTTTGGTAGATGTTGCCTTCTATCTTTCTACCCAATTTACGGGCTCTAGCTAAGGGTATCGAAATCAGGGGAACGGCAATATCTATCTTGACACAAAATTTGGTGGCTCTAGCCCATAAAATGTGAAAACTATAGGCGTTTTCAATTTAAAGGATCAGGGATGATAGGGGCGGAAGGAGTGGGCGTGGCATCCAAAATTTTGATGCAGTTTTTTCAGTGACGTGACTATCTATCTGCGTGCAAAATTTGGTAACTCTAGCTATAAGAATGTGAGCAATATTTGGTTTTATCGGTTTTCAGTTATCGAATTTATCGATTTCCCAGCCTCCTAGTAGGCGTGGCCCCCCAATCTTGACACTTTATCTGACTAGCCCATAAACAAACATAGTTGCAAAGATTCAAGTCTCTAGCTTTACAGGTGTCGAAAGAAATTGCGTTCATACGGACGGACAGACGGACAGACACCATGACGGACATTGCACAAAACCAATATACTATGAGACCTTCGGTATCAAAGTATAAAAATACAGAGAGCAAAAGCCTCCGCACGCAAATTGCGCAAATCCTTTTAGAGGCAAAAGCCGCCGCCGCCGTACGTCCGTTGACGTTTTCTACGCGCTTTTCACGCCCCACCTCCAACAGCCTCCCCCCCACATCCCACAGTTTCTCCCGATGTGTCCATGTGCACGTTTAAATACGCAAACAGGCGACGAGGCTACGTGTTTGGAAAATAATTTAAAAGATCAAAAGGTGAGGCAGCATTGAGCAAAGGCACGTCCTCCTCTACTCTCCTAACAACAACAAACAAACAAACAAGCTCTCAACAAAATGGCGTAAAAATCCGAACAACAGCTCTCTGCTTTCGATTTTTCGATTTATGCAATTGAGGAAATGGTTGAACAGACTCGTAGATTGCTTTTCCACTTCCCCCCATTCTCTTAAGCTAGCTTTTACTCTTTCTTAAACAGCCGACCGAATCATAATTGTTTTGTGGTAAATGAAAAATGAATAATTAAGTAGGCGGCAATATTTTGTTGCAATTAAATAGATAAGAAACTTGAAACTTTTTGAATATTATGTTTTAGATCTGCGATCTTCGTAAATTTCCACCAAAAATAATCAAATTTCCTCTGATGTTTATATTATTAAGGATATTATATTAAGTATTAGGGCTATATCTTTTAGAACTATCCAAAATCTTCGTGGTAATTATAACTTCAATTCATAAATGAAAAATGTTTATATAACTCTTTCAACTGAACACTTCAGAATTTTTTCATCCAACCCAAACCAATTTTGAACCCAAACACATTGAGGTATTTATGTGGCTGCGAGATGTCTCATAACATAAGATACGATATGTCTTCTGTATCTTTTCTTGTGCATCTGTGTGTTGCAGGCAGGCAATACATGCCACATATTCATGTGGCAATGTCACATATTGCTCATGTTTGGGTAACTTGAGAACGTGGTCCAGGCATTTATTTTATTAGCACGCAAAAGACCAAGAACTTAAAACAAGTAAAAACGTTGCAGTCGGACGCAACCGACTGCGTAATACTTTGATACCAGTAAAATAACGGATTGTAAGGAGTCTGCACGCAGAGGAGTGTGACGGGTGGTAAACATCGCCATCTATCATGTTACCAAATTTTATGACTTTACCTAAAAAACTGTGGAAGATGACTTAACTTCCAAATTTAGAGGTGGGCGGCAGAGGTGGGCGTGGCATCCCAATTTGTGATGCAGATCTTTTGTAGATGTCACCATATATCATCCTACCAAATATGGTGACTCTAGTTCAAAAACGCATAACCGTTTCAATAACGGCGGGGCGTGGGGTTCGGAAGGTGTGGGCGAGGCATCCCAATTTTTGTTGCAGTTTGTTGGAAAACTTCACTACCTATCTTGACACAAAACTTGGTGGTTCTAGCCCAAAAAATGTGAAAACTATAGGCGTTTCCAATTTCAAGGAGCAGGCAGGATGCGGGCGGAAGGAGTGGGAGTGGCATCCAAAATTTTCATGCAGTTTTTTCAGGGAATTCCGAAATATTATCAAACAGATTCTGCATCTATAGAAAGGAGCGTAATCTGCGCCGTGGTGGCGGGGTGCTTATTGCTGTTGATGTGAGCTTTCCCTCTGAGACAGTAATTTTAGGTGGTTCTATGGATATATAGTTTGTTGCTGTAAAGTTAAATATTGTTGGTATTTATGTTTCTTGTTCCTATATACCACCTTTATCTGACAACTCTGTCTACAATGAACATTTGCCAGCAATACTTTCCATTTATTCTATGCTTTCTGATCGTGATATTCTTGTAGTTCTTGGCGATTTTAATATTGCTGATGCTACTTGGATTTCAAGTCCGGACTCAAGCGTGTTGACCCCCATGGTGCAGACTGATTTTCTGGTTGGTTTATTTGAAATGCCATTGTGTCAGATCAATGGCATTCCAAATTCTCTTGGTAAAATGCTTGATTTGGTATTTGTTTCGGATCCATCTACTCTATCTGTGTCAAGATCGCTTCCCATATCCACTCCCGAAGACTTATACCACCCGACGTTGGAAGTGTTGATCACTTTGCCTGCCTGTGCCGTACACCAGTGTAGTGAACCATTAAGACGGGTACGTCAATTTCGAAAAACCGATTTTGTAAAACTTACCCGGCTCTTAGCACTGGTTGACTGGTCGTCCCTCTATGGTCCTGAGGACTTGGATACGGCAATCAGTATTTTTTATAGAACCTTAGACAATTTATTTGATAATTGTGTCCCTTTTGGTAGGCCAAGTAGGAAAAACAAACCCGCGTGGTTTACACGAGAGTTGATTGCCCTTAAAAATCGAAAATCTAAGCTTTTTAAGAGTTTCAGAAAATCTGGCTCTTCTGTTCATTACTCATCATACTTGATTGCGCGTTCCAGTTTTTCAGTCAAGAATAATTCATGTTATAAAAATTACCTAAGTCGGTGCAGACTACAGTTTCAGCAAGATCCTAAGAGGTTCTATGACTTCGTTAATGCGAAGCGAAAGTCATCAACAAGTGAAAACAAGTCGGCCAATTCGGATCAGGCCATTGCCGATTTATTTGCCGAATTTTTTCAAACAACATACAGTTCAATTGATAATCAGGTTGATGTGCCTTACCCGTATCAGGTTGATGCCTCTAATTGCATTTTTGAACCAAGTATCACGGAGTGTTCATTACTACAGGGTATTAAGCCTGTATTTTCCCCGGGACCTGACGGCGTACCAAGCTGTGTGCTTAAGTACTGTGCTGATGGTCTCTTAAAGCCTTTGCATAAATTGTTGAATTGTCTATTGAGAAATGTTAATTTCCTGATATCTGGAAAGAATCATTTATTATTCCGCTCCATAAAAAAGGAGACAAGTCTAATGTTCAAAATTATAGGGGCTTATCCAAATTGTCTGCTATACCAAGAATGTTTGAGAAATTAATAACTTCTCAATTACAACATTTTGCAGATCTTTAATTTCACCGTGCCAGCATGGATTCATGAAACAAAGATCTACTACCACTAACCTGTTAGAATTTACTTCACTAGTTGTTAATGGTTTTCAAAATAAAATGCAAACGGATGTTATTCACACTGATTTCAGAAAGGCATTTGACTCGGTTAATCATAACTTCATAAACTTCAACTTTTAGGTTTTCCAAGCAATCTTATTCGGTGGATAAGGGAATATTTAACTCATAGAACACAGAGAGTCAGTTTTAATGACGCTGTCTCTAAGGTGGTTCATGTCACTTCCGGTGTTCCGCAAGGAAGTCACCTTGGACCTTTATTATTTACACTTTTCATCAATGATCTTCCATCTTTTTTGACAAATCTCGAGTGCTGATGTATGCTGACGATGTAAAATTATGCATGTCGGGTACTGCTCTGCTGTCTGCTCAAAAATTACAAACTGATTTAGATAATTTTCAAAAGTGGTGTCGAGTTAACTTACTAAATCTTAATTGCAATAAATGTAAAGTCATGTCTTTTTATAGATGCCTTCCTTTTTCAAATATATATTTTCTTGATGGAAGCCCACTCGATCGCATTGAATGGGTTGATAACTTAGGTATCCTTTTTGATCCGAAACTTAAATTTCACAAGCATATCTCTTCAGTTGCAAATAGAGCCTCTAGTACCTTGGGGTTCATTAAGCGCTGGTCGACAGAATTTGACGATCCATACATAACCAAAACACTTTACACGTCTCTGGTACGTCCTGTTCTTGAATATGGATATAGTATCTGGTGTGAAGGAGTACAAGACTCATTCACAATTTGAAGTCTATTTTTAGTTTATAGTTTAAAGCCACGAAGGTATTTTAATTTATAAGTATTAGACTAAGGGAGTATTATAGGCCGAGGAGTTAAGTTAAGACAAGGAAACCAGAGTTATGTTCATCCGGGATAGGGTTTTACCCATCCTTGCAGATGGCTCACCTAAGGAAATAACTCGGGCTGTAGTGGAAAAGATAAAGCTCGACGAACAGGAGGCGGTAGTACCACTACTGGTCATGCCAGAAATCCTGGACGACGTCATCTTAGGCATTGACTTTTTGTGTGGGATACGCACAAGAATCCAGTGTGGCCGAGTCTTTTTGCAACTTTCACAACTCCCCGATTTACGAGCGAATCCTATCCTGATGACTCCGTGCCGACCAATGACGACCACCCCGCAGGACGCACATAACACTGAGCTTGCCGACTTCGTAGAGACCGCGCAGCCAAACTCGTAGAGACAGCGCTGGCTAGTGTTGCACCAACGCAGGATGCACGCAACACTAAGCTTGCCGACTTCGTAGAGACCGCGCAGGCTAGTGAATCAACAACGCAGGACGCACTGGACACTGAGCTAGCCAACTTCGTAGACACAGTGCAAGCCAGTCAAACAAGGAACCAGCCTAGGCCCACAAAGGTTACACGCTTGAGCCATTGGCAGACGCTCGCAAGTCCCGTCGAACGAACCCATTTCGGAAGCGACCACGTACACTACCGGACATTCTGGAAGAGCAGGAAACCCATAAACAAGCAACCCCTATAAGCCTAGCTGATATCACAACGGAAGCAGGAGGCGAGGGGCTCCCAGCAGAAGCAAACGCAACGGGACAAGCATTGCCCACCTGGATCAGTGCCTTTCTGGAAAAGGAACAAGCCCGATTCCAGGGCATGACAGGAGTATCACACATCGCACAGCATACTATTATCATGAAGGACGATAAACCAATCAAGCAACGATACTTTCCGAAGAACCCGGCAATGCAGAAGATCATTAATGACCAGGTCAACGACCTCCTGAAGAATGGTCACATCGAGCCGTCCAAAAGTCCGCACAGCGCCCCCCCATCGTGCTGGTGGGCAAGAAGACGGGCGAGATCCGTATGTGTGTGGACTACCGGCAGTTAAATGCGCGGTCAGAACCAGACGCGTATCCATTGCCCCGTATCAACCATATACTGGAACGCCTACGCAATGCAAGGTACATCTCCACGTTGGATCTAAAAAGCGGATACTGGCAAATCCCGATGGCCAAGGAAAGTCGACCGTACACCGCATTCACGGTCCCGGGGAGAGGCTTATTACAGTGGAAAGTTATGCCGTTCGGGTTACACTCCGCCCCGGCGACCTTCCAACGAGCTTTGGATAGCGTCATCGGCCCGGAGATGGAACCCCACGCTTTCGCTTACTTGGACGAAATAATCGTCATTGAAGCAACGTTGGAGGAACACGTGGAAAACCTGCGAGAGGTGTTTCAAAGACTGGTGACAGCGAACCTAAAACTGAATCGGAAGATGTGCAGCTTTTTCCAACGAAGACTTGTATACCTGGGACACATGATAAGCGAGGCCGGTATACACACGGACCCAGGGAAAATCGCAGCAGTACAGCAACTGGCTCCTCCGGCGACTACCAAAAAGCTTCGACGGTGTCTGGGAATGGCATCCTGGTATCGTCGTTTTGTCCCTAACTTCGCCACTATCGTACAGCCCATGACGAGCCTTCTACGCAAGAACAAGAAGTGGCTATGGGGCGAGGAGCAACAAGCAGCGTTCGAAGACTTGAAGGACAAGCTGACCAAGGCACCGGTCCTGGCCTGTCCCGATTTCACGCAAAGATTTACACTCCAAACAGACGCCAGTGACTATGGACTCGGAGCCGTCCTAGAGGGAGGAGAGCGAGTAATAGCCTACGCAAGCCGACGTCTTCTCAGAGCAGAAGAAAACTACTCAGCCACGGAGAAAGAGTGCTTAGCGAATGTCTGGGCGATCAGGCAGTTGCGCTGCTATCTGGAGGGCTACCATTTCGAAGTCATCACGGATCACCTTGCGTTGAAGTGGCTAAACTCGATTGACAACCCAACAGGACGAATTGCACGCTGGGCGCTCGAATTGCAACAGTATCGATTCGACATACTCTACAGACGAGGATGCCAAAACGGACGCACTTTCCAGACAACCATTGGAAACCCTTCAGCGCACCCTGGAAGAGGTTCCAAAGTGCCCATGGTTGCTATGATTCAGCAAGCGAATGGAGAAGGAGCCAGAGAAGTTTACAGAGTAATGGGCCACCACCGCCCATTTGGAAAGATCGTTCCGAGAAAGAATACTCTGTCGATTTGGAGTACAGCGGAAGTTCGTGAGCGACAACGGCACACAATTCACAAGCCGGTCGTTTAGGAGCTTTTGCAAGACAGCAGGAATGGAACTGGAATACACCACCCCGTACACTCCGCAACAGAACTCTACAGAGAGGGCAAACAGGACAATAAAAACCATGGTGGCACAGTACATTGATGGAGACCAAAGCACCTGGGACGAACTTCTGCCGGAGCTTAGCCTAGCGATCAACAGTAGTACTTCAGACACCACAGGATTAAGCCCCGCATACTTGGTACAGGGCCGAGAACCCAGGCTACCAGGAGCCCTCTACGAGGAAGTCACACCCGGATTGGAAAAAGACACCGAGGAACCAGACGCAAAAGCAGCAAGATTGAAAGGCATTTTTCAGGCTGTGCAACAGAACAACCAACGCGCCTCGCTCGAGCAGGCAGAGGTTACAATCTTCGAAGGCGGGACTGGAGACCGACACTAGGCACAATGGTATGGCTGAGACAACATCACCTGTCCAAAGCTTCAGAAGGGTTCGCTGCGAAAGTAGCACAAAAGTTCGAGGGACCTTACAAGATAATTAAGTTCGTTTCACCAAACATAGTGCGAGTCCAAAGCCTTACCGGACGACAACGGAAAACTGCAAGCTTGGCCGATCTCAAAGAGTTCAACGCGGAAGCAGACAAAGAGCCCGCAGGACTGAGCGACAACAGCGAGAACTAAGCAACAGCAGCAGAGTCACGGGGGCCAGTTTTACTGGCGAGCCAGTATAACGTCCCCGCCCCAGAAAGGGGAAAAACCCAACCAGAAAACAGGTTAAAATAAGAGTAGCATCCACCACATCGCAGGGCTAGGATATTTAGAATATTGACAATAAGTTACATCGATCATATGTTCATCATATGCTGTAGTGGAAAAGATAAAGCTCGACGAACAGGAGGCGGTAGTACCACTACTGGTCATGCCAGAAATCCTGGACGACGTCATCTTAGGCATTGACTTTTTGTGTGGGATACGCACAAGAATCCAGTGTGGCCGAGTCTTTTTTGCAACTTTCACAACTCCCCGATTTACGAGCGAATCCTATCCTGATGACTCCGTGCCGACCAATGACGACCAACCCGCAGGACGCACATAACACTGAGCTTGCCGACTTCGTAGAGACTGCGCAGCCAAACTCGTAGAGACAGCGCTGGCTAGTGTTGCACCAACGCAGGATGCACGCAACATTGAGCTTGCCGACTTCGTAGAGACCGCGCAGGCTAGTGAAATCTCGACAACGCAGGACATACATGACACTGAGCCAGCCAAACTCGTAGAGACAGCGCAGGCTAGTGTTGCACCAACGCAGGATGCACGCAACACTGAGCTTGCCGACTTCGTAGAGACCGCGCAGGCTAGTGAATCAACAACGCAGGACGCACAGGACACTGAGCTAGCCAACTTCGTAGACACAGTGCAAGCCAGTCAAACAAGGAACCAGCCTAGAGCCCACAAAGGTTACACGCTTGAGCCATTGGCAGACGCTCGCAAGTCCCGTCGAACGAACCCATTTCGGAAGCGACCACGTACACTACCGGACATTCTGGAAGAGCAGGAAACCCATAAACAAGCAACCCCTATAAGCCTAGCTGATATCACAACGGAAGCAGGAGGCGAGGGGCTCCCAGCAGAAGCAAACGCAACGGAACAAGCATTGCCCACCTGGATCAGTGCCTTTCTGGAAAAGGAACTAGCCCGATTCCAGGGCATGACAGGAGTATCACACATCGCACAGCATACTATTATCATGAAGGACGATAAACCAACGATACTTTCCGAAGAACCCGGCAAGGCAGAAGATCATCAATGACCAGGTCAACGACCTCCTGAAGAATGGTCACATCGAGCCGTCCAAAAGTCCGCACAGCGCCCCCCCATCGTGCTGGTGGGCAAGAGACCGGCAGTTAAATGCGCGGTCAGAACCAGACGCGTATCCATTGCCCCGTATCAACCATATACTGGAACGCCTACGCAATGCAAGGTACATCTCCACGTTGGATCTAAAAAGCGGATACTGGCAAATCCCGATGGCCAAGGAAAGTCGACCGTACACCGCATTCACGGTCCCGGGGAGAGGCTTATTCCAGTGGAAAGTTATGCCGTTCGGGTTACACTCCGCCCCGGCGACCTTCCAACGAGCTTTGGATAGCGTCATCGGCCCGGAAATGGAACCCCACGCTTTCGCTTACTTGGACGACATAATCTTCATTGGAGCAACGTTGGAGGAACACGTGGAAAACCTGCAAGAGGTGTTTCAAAGACTGGTGACAGCGAACCTAAAACTGAATCGGAAGAAGTGCAGCTTTTTCCAACAAAGACTTTTATACCTGGGACACATGATAAGCGAGGCCGGTATACACACGGACCCAGGGAAAATCGCAGCAGTACAGCAACTGACACCTCCGGCGACTACCAAAAGCTTCGACGGTGTCTGGGAATGGCATCCTGGTATCGTCGCTTTGTCCCTAACTTCGCCACTATCGTACAGCCCATGACGAGCCTTCTACGCAAGAACAAGAAGTGGCTATGGGGCGAGGAGCAACAAGCAGCGTTCGAAGACTTGAAGGACAAGCTGACCAAGGCACCGGTCCTGGCCTGTCCCGATTTCACGCAGAGATTTACACTCCAAACAGACGCCAGTGACTATGGACTCGGAGCCGTCCTAGAGGGAGGAGAGCGAGTAATAGCCTACGCAAGCCGACGTCTTCTCAGAGCAGAAGAAAACTACTCAGCCACGGAGAAAGAGTGCTTAGCGATTGTCTGGGCGATCAGGCAGTTGCGCTGCTATCTGGAGGGCTACCATTTCGAAGTCATCACGGATCACCTTGCGTTGAAGTGGCTAAACTCGATTGACAACCCAACAGGACGAATTGCACGCTGGGCGCTCGAATTGCAACAGTATCGATTCGACATACTCTACAGACGAGGATGCCAAAACGGACGCACTTTCCAGACAACCATTGAAACCCTTCAGCGCACCCTGGAAGAGGTTCCAAAGTGCCCATGGTTGCTATGATTCAGCAAGCGAATGGAGAAGGAGCCAGAGAAGTTTACAGAGTAATGGGCCACCACCGCCCATTTGGAAAGATCGTTCCGAGAAAGAATACTCTGTCGATTTGGAGTACAGCGGAAGTTCGTGAGCGACAACGGCACACAATTCACAAGCCGGTCGTTTAGGAGCTTTTGCAAGACAGCAGGAATGGAACTGGAATACACCACCCCGTACACTCCGCAACAGAACTCTACAGAGAGGGCAAACAGGACAATAAAAACCATGGTGGCACAGTACATTGATGGAGACCAAAGCACCTGGGACGAACTTCTGCCGGAGCTTAGCCTAGCGATCAACAGTAGTACTTCAGACACCACAGGATTAAGCCCCGCATACTTGGTACAGGGCCGAGAACCCAGGCTACCAGGAGCCCTCTACGAGGAAGTCACACCCGGATTGGAAAAAGACACCGAGGAACCAGACGCAAAAGCAGCAAGATTGAAAGGCATTTTTCAGGCTGTGCAACAGAACAACCAACGCGCCTCGCTCGAGCAGGCAGAGGTTACAATCTTCGAAGGCGGGACTGGAGACCGACACTAGGCACAATGGTATGGCTGAGACAACATCACCTGTCCAAAGCTTCAGAAGGGTTCGCTGCGAAAGTAGCACCAAAGTTCGAGGGACCTTACAAGATAATTAAGTTCGTTTCACCAAACATAGTGCGAGTCCAAAGCCTTACCGGACGACAACGGAAAACTGCAAGCTTGGCCGATCTCAAAGAGTTCAACGCGGAAGCAGACAAAGTGCCCGCAGGACTGAGCGACAACAGCGACAACTAAGCAACAGCAGCAGAGTCACGGGGGCCAGTTTTACTGGCGAGCCAGTATAACGTCCCCGCCCCAGAAAGGGGAAAAACCCAATCAGAAAACAGGTTAAAATAAGAGTAGCATCCACCACATCGCAGGGCTAGGATATTTAGAATATTTACAATAAGTTACATCGATCATATGTTCATCATATGCTGTAGTGGAAAAGATAAAGCTCGACGAACAGGAGGCGGTAGTACCACTACTGGTCATGCCAGAAATCCTGGACGACGTCATCTTAGGCATTGACTTTTTGTGTGGGATACGCACAAGAATCCAGTGTGGCCGAGTCTTTTTGCAACTTTCACAACTCCCCGATTTACGAGCGAATCCTATCCTGATGACTCCGTGCCGACCAATGACGACCAACCCGCAGGACGCACATAACACTGAGCTTGCCGACTTCGTAGAGACTGCGCAGCCAAACTCGTAGAGACAGCGCTGGCTAGTGTTGCACCAACGCAGGATGCACGCAACATTGAGCTTGCCGACTTCGTAGAGACCGCGCAGGCTAGTGAAATCTCGACAACGCAGGACATACATGACACTGAGCCAGCCAAACTCGTAGAGACTGCGCAGGCTAGTGTTGCACCAACGCAGGATGCACGCAACACTGAGCTTGCCGACTTCGTAGAGACCGCGCAGGCTAGTGAATCAACAACGCAGGACGCACAGGACACTGAGCTAGCCAACTTCGTAGACACAGTGCAAGCCAGTCAAACAAGGAACCAGCCTAGAGCCCACAAAGGTTACACGCTTGAGCCATTGGCAGACGCTCGCAAGTCCCGTCGAACGAACCCATTTCGGAAGCGACCACGTACACTACCGGACATTCTGGAAGAGCAGGAAACCCATAAACAAGCAACCCCTATAAGCCTAGCTGATATCACAACGGAAGCAGGAGGCGAGGGGCTCCCAGCAGAAGCAAACGCAACGGAACAAGCATTGCCCACCTGGATCAGTGCCTTTCTGGAAAAGGAACTAGCCCGATTCCAGGGCATGACAGGAGTATCACACATCGCACAGCATACTATTATCATGAAGGACGATAAACCAACGATACTTTCCGAAGAACCCGGCAAGGCAGAAGATCATCAATGACCAGGTCAACGACCTCCTGAAGAATGGTCACATCGAGCCGTCCAAAAGTCCGCACAGCGCCCCCCCATCGTGCTGGTGGGCAAGAGACCGGCAGTTAAATGCGCGGTCAGAACCAGACGCGTATCCATTGCCCCGTATCAACCATATACTGGAACGCCTACGCAATGCAAGGTACATCTCCACGTTGGATCTAAAAAAGCGGATACTGGCAAATCCCGATGGCCAAGGAAAGTCGACCGTACACCGCATTCACGGTCCCGGGGAGAGGCTTATTCCAGTGGAAAGTTATGCCGTTCGGGTTACACTCCGCCCCGGCGACCTTCCAACGAGCTTTGGATAGCGTCATCGGCCCGGAGATGGAACCCCACGCTTTCGCTTACTTGGACGAAATAATCGTCATTGAAGCAACGTTGGAGGAACACGTGGAAAACCTGCGAGAGGTGTTTCAAAGACTGGTGACAGCGAACCTAAAACTGAATCGGAAGATGTGCAGCTTTTTCCAACGAAGACTTGTATACCTGGGACACATGATAAGCGAGGCCGGTATACACACGGACCCAGGGAAAATCGCAGCAGTACAGCAACTGGCTCCTCCGGCGACTACCAAAAAGCTTCGACGGTGTCTGGGAATGGCATCCTGGTATCGTCGTTTTGTCCCTAACTTCGCCACTATCGTACAGCCCATGACGAGCCTTCTACGCAAGAACAAGAAGTGGCTATGGGGCGAGGAGCAACAAGCAGCGTTCGAAGACTTGAAGGACAAGCTGACCAAGGCACCGGTCCTGGCCTGTCCCGATTTCACGCAAAGATTTACACTCCAAACAGACGCCAGTGACTATGGACTCGGAGCCCTCCTAGAGGGAGGAGAGCGAGTAATAGCCTACGCAAGCCGACGTCTTCTCAGAGCAGAAGAAAACTACTCAGCCACGGAGAAAGAGTGCTTAGCGAATGTCTGGGCGATCAGGCAGTTGCGCTGCTATCTGGAGGGCTACCATTTCGAAGTCATCACGGATCACCTTGCGTTGAAGTGGCTAAACTCGATTGACAACCCAACAGGACGAATTGCACGCTGGGCGCTCGAATTGCAACAGTATCGATTCGACATACTCTACAGACGAGGATGCCAAAACGGACGCACTTTCCAGACAACCATTGGAAACCCTTCAGCGCACCCTGGAAGAGGTTCCAAAGTGCCCATGGTTGCTATGATTCAGCAAGCGAATGGAGAAGGAGCCAGAGAAGTTTACAGAGTAATGGGCCACCACCGCCCATTTGGAAAGATCGTTCCGAGAAAGAATACTCTGTCGATTTGGAGTACAGCGGAAGTTCGTGTGCGACAACGGCACACAATTCACAAGCCGGTCGTTTAGGAGCTTTTGCAAGACAGCAGGAATGGAACTGGAATACACCACCCCGTACACTCCGCAACAGAACTCTACAGAGAGGGCAAACAGGACAATAAAAACCATGGTGGCACAGTACATTGATGGAGACCAAAGCACCTGGGACGAACTTCTGCCGGAGCTTAGCCTAGCGATCAACAGTAGTACTTCAGACACCACAGGATTAAGCCCCGCATACTTGGTACAGGGCCGAGAACCCAGGCTACCAGGAGCCCTCTACGAGGAAGTCACACCCGGATTGGAAAAAGACACCGAGGAACCAGACGCAAAAGCAGCAAGATTGAAAGGCATTTTTCAGGCTGTGCAACAGAACAACCAACGCGCCTCGCTCGAGCAGGCAGAGGTTACAATCTTCGAAGGCGGGACTGGAGACCGACACTAGGCACAATGGTATGGCTGAGACAACATCACCTGTCCAAAGCTTCAGAAGGGTTCGCTGCGAAAGTAGCACCAAAGTTCGAGGGACCTTACAAGATAATTAAGTTCGTTTCACCAAACATAGTGCGAGTCCAAAGCCTTACCGGACGACAACGGAAAACTGCAAGCTTGGCCGATCTCAAAGAGTTCAACGCGGAAGCAGACAAAGAGCCCGCAGGACTGAGCGACAACAGCGAGATCTAAGCAACAGCAGCAGAGTCACGGGGGCCAGTTTTACTGGCGAGCCAGTATAACGTCCCCGCCCCAGAAAGGGGAAAAACCCAATCAGAAAACAGGTTAAAATAAGAGTAGCATCCACCACATCGCAGGGCTAGGATATTTAGAATATTTACAATAAGTTACATCGATCATATGTTCAATTATTCTTAAGTACCGGACACACAGCCCTTGGGGGCACATGACGTAGTTTTGGGACGTCCCTTGGACCAGTCGTCGCGGGAGCCGCGACGAGTTGGCGTGTCCGAAGACTATCACCCGGAGCCAGTACCCACGGCAGTCCGGATGCATGCCGTCCGTGGCTGGATCAACACTAACAATGACCAGTGCCAGGCAGACATGGAGGTTATCTCCCTCAGCTCAGATTCTGAGGTGGCACCAGACGGGCGTTTCGGCACTAGCGGCGTCAGAGCCCCGCTAAATTGGGACGTGTCGGAGCTGAATGCGCAAATGGCCGAAGACGATCGGAGCACCTCCATCCGGTCACAGAGAGCCGACGCGGATCACCAGGCATATGCCCCAACCGAGTCGGACGCCACCTCGGACTCGGCCTACCGTTTGGCAGTCCGCTACGGAGATATGGGCTATCCACCACCATACCCGGCCAGCCCACCGCCAGCATATGGGTCGTGGTTGCTGACCGACCCGGCTGTCCCGCGGTCCAACCACTGGTCCGACGAGGGCTCCCACACAGCCAGGGAAAACGCTCACCCCATGGACGGATCACAGCACCCAGACGCAGACCAAGACGATGTCGATTTGGACTCGATATTATCTATAGAGTCATAGAGGCTGATGGGCCTGTTCGAGGAGCACCCAACCGTCGGGGAGGTGCAGGAGAACCCGGAGGAGTGGACCACAGCCCCCGCTGAGTGGCGCACCGGGACTGATGACCGTCAACTCCTGGTCAACGTCATCAACTTCATCAACTGCTACCTCCAGGATCCTGAGGCGCGTCTCGGCGTGAGGAATTTGAGCCACGTGGGACAACATACCATCCGGTACACGATAAACTGGCAACGGCAAGTTACGATCGCATTACTTCCCCCGAAGTACCGAGGGAGTGTGAAGGAGTACAAGTCTCTTTTACAATTTGAAGTCTATTTTTAGTTTATAGTTTAAAGCCACGAAGGAAGGTATTTTAATTTATAAGTATTAGACTAAGGGAGTATTATAGGCCGAGGAGTTAAGTTAACACAAGGAAACCAGAGTTATGTTCATCCGGGATAGGGTTTTACCCACAGCTAAACGCGCATCACGGGAACTAAGCGCGCATCACTGGTACCGAGCGCGTATCACTGATGCTGAGCGCGCATCACTGGTATGCAACGGGATCACGCCGGCTCGGAAAATCTGCACACGGCACGCAAAATGCAAACCCTGAGGAAGAGCGCCATGCGACAAAAGCCACGACCCGAGCGACAGCGGCGTCGGCAGCTGAGCCCAAGCTGCGATCGCGAAAAGGGTACGACGGCTCTTAAAAAATGCGTGGCTGGGGAGTCGCGATATAGCTCTTGACTGAGACGGGTGTGCGAAAACGTAAACAACAGAAACGGGCGCGAGACACACATGGTGACGATACCGGCTTAACAAGGAAAACAAAAAGCAGACACACGAGGATTGCCAGGCCAACACGGGGGAAAACACAAGAAAACATTTAACAATACAACAGAATGGAGCGCGGGTAAGCTGGCCACTGGTTCTGGGGAAATAATGGGCGGGATTTTGTTTTTGTTGTGCGGTGTGGTTAGGAAATTAAGTAATATAGTGAAATAAAGTCCCAAATATATAAATCATAACCGTGTCAACCGTTTTAGTGTCGTGTAGTGTATTGTGTCGGGATTGGCCACGGCGTACCGCATGGCCGCAACACGTGTTCCGAGCGTTTCTCTGCACGTGTTGCGGCGATTCGATATTGCCCGACCACCGGTGGGGACACCAACTCGCATTCCGATGGTTCTCTGTGCGATTTGGTGGAACTACCGGTGTCTCATGGCTCTCTTCCCTTCCTCCCCCTCCCCTTTGTAGTTTGTGCAGTGGGCAGAGTGGCTGGTAATGCCACAAAACATGTTCCGAGCGTTCTCTGCATGTTTTGTGGTATCCGGCGCCGCTCTGGTCGCCGGCAAGGTCACCAAGGGCATTCCGAGGGTTTCTCTGTGCTATTGGTGGCCATGCCAGTGTCCCTTGTCAACGCATAGTTCGCGTGGCTGGCAGGGCGGTCGGCGACGCCGCAGAGCATTTTCCGAGTGATTATCTCTGCATGATCTGTGGTGTCCGGTATCGCCCGGGCTACTGGCGGGTCGACAAGGCGCATTCCGAGGGATCCTCTGTGCGTCTTGGCGAGTCTGCCGGTGCCTCGCCACTCGTGTTCCCCAACTCTTGTTAGCGTTCTGACCGCGTGCAACCACGCATACTTCGAGCGCTTCTCGGTATGCGTGGGTGGGCCACCAGTTCCTCATAAGGGGGGAACTACCGAGGCAGGTCTCCGAGTCTCGGTATTTTATAAATTTTATTGTAAAAGGCCCTGGACAGGACTGAGCCTCTACTTCAGCCTCTTTACTCTGGTATCCCAAATACAGGATTCACCAGGATAGAATAGAATCAGTACAAAAACAATTCTTGCTCTTTGCCCTTAGGAGATTTAACTGGGATACTAACATTAACATACCTTCCTACCACAAAAGAATTTCACTTATAAATCTTCCTTCTCGTTCTGATCGCAGAACTATCCTAGGTGTAGTCTTTTTACATAAACTAATAAATGGTGAAATTGATTCCTCCGAATAAATCAGCCAAATTAGTTTTGCTGTTCCGATCAAAAGGACAAGGAATTTTCTACCCATTGCTCTTCAAGCTTGTCACTCTAACTATGCTATTCATTACCCTTTTCGGATTTTATGTTCAAACTATAACGAATTTTCCCACTTAATAAACTGTGCCACTTCTAGTAGTTCTCTTAAAAAGTTGGTCTTATGTCTTTTGTCTACGTTTTCGCGATATACGTAACCGTACACTATGCGGTGTGCCCCTCGGTAGGTTGGGCGGGAGGTTGGTTTCTTTTTTGCTTGGGTCCGCGCGTTACCAAGCCGGTGCTTGGTATCGTTGGGCCACTTGAATGTACTGTCCTTTTATTTTAGTAGATCTACGTCCATTAATAATAATAATAATAGTTTTTACAATTTTTGGGCTAGAGCCACTTAATTTTGTGTTAAGATAGATATTGACGTTCCCCAAAAATATGCATCAAAAATTTGGATGCCACGCCCCCTGATTCCGCCCCCATCCCCCCTTCTACTAAGAATTGGAAACGCCTATAGTTCTCACATTTTATGAGCTAGAGCCACCAAAATTTGTGTCAAGATAGGTAGTGAAGTTTTCCAACAAACTGCAGCGTTGTTGAAACGGTTATGCGTGTATCTTCCACATTTTTTTTTAACTAAAGTCACCAAATTTGGTAGGAAGATATATAGTGACATCTACAAAAGATCTGCATCAAAAATTGGGATGCCACGCCCACCTTTGCCGCCCACCACTTAAAGTCGGAAATTTCTATATCTCGTACAGTTTTTAAGCTAGAGCCCCTAAATTCGGTAGAAAGATAGATGGCAACATCTACCAAAGATCTGCATCAAAATTTTGGATGCCACACACACCCAACCCACCCGCCTTTTACAGTTTTTGACCTAGAGCCACCAAACTTGGTAGGAAGATAAATGGTGACAGTTAAAAACATTTTATTCAAATTTTAATTTAAATTTGGAAGTTCAGTTATCTTCCACAGTTTTTGAGCTAAAGTCACCAAATTTGGTAACGTGATAGCTGGCGATGTTTACCACCCGACCCACTCCTTTGCAAGCAGCCTCCTTACCATCCGTTCTTTTACTGGTATCAAAGTTTTCCGCAGTCGGTTGCGTCCGACTGCAACGTTTTCACTTGTTTTGTGTGGATTCAATTTCCGAGGAGCAACAACACCATATTGTAGATGCTAAAGATACGCGCCCAATGGAGAAGCAACAAGAATAATGCTGGTTTCCTCTCCCTTTCCTCTCCCTCTCTCTCTCTTTGGTATCATGTTCGCTGCAGGTAAAGATGCCAAGCTAACGATAAACAGTCTGTGTGTGTTTATTCTTTTTTTACAAGAGGCGCAGGCAAATATAAATATTTATGTGGAAACAGCAGGCGTTTTGTCAAAATAAAAAGAAAGACAGTTGTGAGTTTGCCACACAAATCTCTTGGTTTGATTTTCTTACAAATTGTTTACCCAAAAAACAAGAAAGAAATTATTTGTTTGTATTTATATTCTGAGCAGCAGCAGGCGCATCACAGATTAATATTAAGTCATCCTGCTCTGCTCGACGGCGGCTAAAAAGAGTTTCGAGTTCCGCCAAAGCAAGGTGATCCTGTTCCCGTTAACGTTGTTACGAACCGCAAAACTCTAAATGGGGCTAGTATGAAAAATTGCAGGGCTTAGGAGGGAAGAACAAGCGAACAAGCGCCTTGACATTAGGAGCGCTTAATCCTTTCGTTTGTCATGCGACAGGATTTTATCTCCTTTTTATGCTTCCTGCTTTTTACTGTGCTGCAGCTGTCTTTTTACACAATAATGATCTGCAATTGTGTCGAATCCAATTGATTTGAGTAACGTGTGTTGCGCAACGTCAAAAGGATAATTCAAAGTCACTGTTCAGTCGTATACAAGTCGGCACACATTTATAACACAGAATATCGCTGACTGCACAATGCACAATATATGTCGCAATAGTAGCGGTCAGCCAACCCGGCAGTTGCCAAATATGCTACTCTGCATTGCAAGCAACTGCTGAGCACACAATAACCTAATTCTAATTGATACTACACAACTGTAAACTAAGCTATTTTTACCTATAAATATTGTTACTTTTTCGTTAATAAAATCAGTGTTCTTTGTAAAACCAACAAGAAACATTCATTATTTCTCCGTAGTCCACCTGGTTACAAGTGCCAGTTGCGACGCCTTTTAGCAGTCAGTTTATGTACTGAATGCTTCCCAACTTCTTACACATATACACAAACATTTTGGTGACCCCGACGAAGGACTCCACACAAGGATCCTTTCTACAAAAAAAAAAACAACTCCTTATTCCTTGACCACATCACGGTTGCGAATCGAAGCGTATCCAGCTCACCAGAGCGAATAAAACACTTCCAACGGGTCAGGAATAATCAGGACGACATATACAAATTGGTTCTGCTAACTCTTAAATTGTCAACAAGGCAACAATAATGAGTACAGACAAATCAATTATGTAGGAAGAGGTCCTAGCTGCGCAGGACGAGATAAGCCAGGAGATTTCAAGGCTAGTCAGGAACAGCAAGAAGGACCCAGCTGATCGGAAAGCAAAACCTGGCTACTATCAAGCCAGGGCCTCGATACTAGAGGAAAAGTGGACTGTTTTTAAAGACAACCACGAGGTGATCAGGAACTCATCGAACTTAGATGAGTCTCATAGATACTTCAAGTTCTTCGAAGAAGTCGCTGCCATGGTAGAGCAGAACAGAACTCACTTCTTGGAACAGGCTGACATTGCAGATCAGTCTACCAGCAACATGACGGAACCAAAGACCGTCATAGCTGCAGGATCAGTAAATGCCCGAGCAAGCACAAATGCTAAGTTAATGGCATTGTGCCGTCGGCAAAAGGCGATGATTGCATCATTGAATCGAGCCTTTCAACACAAGCCCCTTACTGCAGATATGGTTAAGTCATTATGGGCAAAAACTCAAGAGGTCCATTTCCAAATATACGAGGAATTTGAGGACCCGGAAGAGATTGGCTACGACGCCACTGAATATCTCAAGGCAGAGGCTGATGTACGGAATGCACTTACAGGGAACTCAAGCAGTACGTGCACCGAAAACATCAATCTGCCACGTATTTCCATTCCAAAATTTGATGGTGATACTCTCAAATGGACACAATTCTTTGATATGTTTTCATGTATGATACATGAAACAAACATGCCAATCATACGCAAGATGTGGTATTTAAAAACCAGCATTAATCCGTCACATCGATCTTAAGGAAGAAAACTATCTCTACGCATGGGAGATTTTAGTAGATGCCTACAACAATCCTAGAGATATCGCATCTAGGATATTAAATCGCCTTCTGCTGCAACAAACCTGCAGCGACGATGTAAAGTCTTTAAAGGAGCTGCACAGCACCACCATAGAGTCCTTAGCTTCACTGAAGGGACTCGGGATTGACATTTCAACATGGGATCCAATTATCATTGCCATCCTAAGAAATAAACTGGATAACGCAAATAAAACACTCTATGAACAATCATTGGGTAATACTAAGGAAATTCAGCCACTGGACACCATGCTCCAGTTCTTAGAACAACGAGTTTGAGTTATGGCTATTGGGAAAAAGGTATCTGGAAATTTCAAAAAGGAGCCTAAAAGCACAACATGTGCAACCTCGTCAAGTGGACAAAGAGGATGTCTTTATTGCAAAAAGACAAGTCACTATTTATCTAAAAGTGACGATTTTCGGGCTAAATCAATTAGCGAGCGCCTAAATTGGGTGCAAGGACAAAAACTATGCGTCAACTGCTTCAAAAATGACCATAAAACGAAGTCGTGCACAAGCAACTTCAGCTGTTTCAAATGCAACAAAAAGCACCATACTCTTCTACATTTGGAGAATGCTATCGCATCAGCAGCAGCAGAGCCACACACACAAGTTGTGGCATCTGCGAACAATCAGAATTACAATCTACTCGCAACAGCAAAGGTAGCTGTACAAGCAAATAATGGACAACATTTGTACTACCCCATATAATCTCCGATCAACCCGCCCAGTCGATCAATATTACCGATTGGCGCATGCCGAGCAATCGACCACTTGCGGACCCTAACTTCAACAAACCAGGCAAAATCGATATGTTGATTGGAGCAGAGCACTGTTTTTCAATATTGCTCCCACAACAGCATAGATTGTTCCATTCTGGTCCAATGATGCAACAAACTGAGTTTGGTTGGATCATTGCAGGAAAAATAAATGCTGCAAGTAAATCATCAGCCATTTGCGCAGCAGCAACATATGAAGAAACAAATGAGTTAATGGAACGATTTTGGACACTGGATAGCATGGAGTCAACAGAGAAACAACGAACACCCATTGAAGCGCATTGTGAGACTCACTTCTTAGAGCACTTACAAGTGGCGGTGGACGGCAGATTTATCGTCAAACTCCCATTTTCTGAACACTGTTCAGCCCTGGGAGACTCCATGGAAATTGCGACCAAACGGTTCTTATCGTTAGAGCGCAGAACCTCTGCAGATACCTGGAAGCAGTACGCAGCTTTCATGGCGGAGTATGAGAAGTTAGGACACATGAAACAAGTGTCACCTCAACAAATCCCAAAAAATCATTACGTAATTCCGCATCATTGCGTATTGAAGCCGGACAGCACTACAACAAAACTTCGAGTTGTTTTTGACGCATCATGCAAAACGTCTACTGGAAAATCACTGAATGACATACTTCATGCAGGCCCCACGGTGCAAAGCGAGCTAATGTCTATCCTGCTACGGTTCAGAACACATAGATATGTGTTTACTGCTGACATTGAAAAAATGTATCGTCAAGTATGGATCAATCCGGAAAATCAGTTTCATCAACTGATTGTATGGCGCAACAACTCATCAGAAGAGATCAAGTACTACCGGTTAAAAACAGTCACATATGGCACAAAATCCGCACCATTTTTAGCAATAAAATGTTTGGATCATCTGGCAACCAAGAATATGGAAAGATTCCAGATGGGTGCAAAGGCACTAAAACGTGACTTTTATGTGGATGATTGCCTTACTGGCACCGATTCAATCATAGAAGCGATTCAAGTTCAACAAGAGCTCAACAAAATCCTTCAGCCATCGGGATTTAAGCTGCGCAAATGGTGTTCAAACAATGAACAAATATTGCCAGGAATTCCGAAAGAAGACATAGTGACCGATGTGAAGCTCGGAGAAACACTGGAACATTACAGCGTGAAAACATTGGGCCTTATTTGGATGCCCAAAAAGGATCAACTTGGTGGTCGCACTCACAGCAGTACAGCAACAAGGATTACAAAACTCCAATCACAAAAGAATTGCACACCTTTGTCGATGCGTCAGAGCGCGCATATGGCGCCGCAATATATGTACGCGCAACGTACAGAAATAAGCAAACATCTGTGCGTCTACTATGTTCAAAATCTCGAGTGGCTCCAACAGCAAAACAGTCACTCCCTCGACTGGAGCTTTGTGCAGTACTATTGGGTGCTGAGCTTGCTGAGAGGGTTCGACGCGATCTAGACCTCGACAGCAACACCGTGCCAGGATACTTTTGGTCAGATTCTACTGTAGTTCTATCATGGATCAATGCAGCTGCCTCAACATATCACACATTTGTGGCAAACCGAATAGAAAAAATTCAGGCCTTGACAAGTCAAACTCAATGGCGCCATGTCTCATCGGCCAACAACGCAGCAGATGTACTGTCAAGAGGAATATCGGCACGAAAATTACCCGAGCACAATCTATGGCTCTATGGACCACTGTTTCTGCATGGCTCTCCAGACAAATGATCAGCCCTACCCGTTGTCACACCGAGCAACTTGGAAAGAAAAACCAAACATGTAAGTTTGGCAATATCTCCGTCTACAATAGGTGAAGAATTATACACTTGTAGACACAGCAATTCATTTCACAAGTTACAACGCATTGTGGCTTATATGTTGCGCTTCTGTTACAAAAAATACAGATCAGCAACTTCCACGCTGTGCATCAAGGAATTGGATCACGCTCGCAACGTAATCTTACGGACAATACAACAAGTCGAATTTGCTGCTGACCTAAAATCGTTGCAGCGTCACAACATGGTGGACAAAAAGAGTTCCATTTCATCACTGTCCCCCTTACAAGGTTCAGACGGACTTATGCGAGTTGGAGGCAGATTGGATCAAGCCCCACTCCCTTACAATGCAAAGCACCAGATTTTGCTGCCCTACAACGATCCAATAGTAAAAATGATATTGCGAGAGCTGCATGAAGACAATATGCATTGCGGTGCCCAAGCATTACGGGCATCTGCAAGACAGCAATATTGGATCCTCAACGACAAATCAATGTCAAGAAACATCATTCACAATTGCGTGAAATGCAACAAGGCAAGACCCAAGTTAATGAACCAAATTATGGGCAATTTGCCAGCCGACCGAGTAACACCAACACGCCCCTTTCTTACTACAGGCGTAGATTACTGCGGACCAATCTGGATTCATCATAAAATCCGAGGAAAAAGACCAGATAAGACATACATAGCCGTATTCTGCTGCTTCTCTACAAAGGCGGTACATCTTGAGTTGGTCAGCGATCTGACGACAAACGCCTTTTTGGGAGCTCTGCGGCGCTTCTTAAGCCGCCGCGGCAAATGTCAAACAATTCATTGTGACAATGCCACTAACTTTATTGGAGCAAACAACCAGCTGAAGGAACTGGAAGGAACAATATTTGGTGAAAGGGCTCAAGCAGAGATCATCAATCACTGCAACAAGAAACAAGTTGCGTTCAAATTCATCCCGCCACGAGCGCCATCGTTTGGAGGTCTATGGGAAGCTGCAGTCAAGTCTGCAAAGCGACTGCTGGTTACCACTACCAACACTGCAACTCTAACATTTGAGGAATTAAACACGGTCATCGTCGAAATTGAAGCAATCTTGAATTCACGGCCAATCACACCGATGTCAAATGACCCGACGGACACCACTGCTCTCACCCCAGCGCACTTCCTGATTGGTGAAGCGCTCACTGCTCCTCCCGATGTCAACGCCGCCCGCGATGAAAAATCCTTACTGAAACGTTGGGAATTAGTATCCAGAATCAAGCAAGGATTCTGGAAGCAATGGTCTGAAGAATACTTGCAAGAGCTACAATCCAGACACAAGTGGAAAACCATCAATCCCAATATCAAGGAAGGCATGCTTGTCCTAATCAAAGAAGACAACATACCTGTGATGACTTGGCCAATGGGACGCATTGTAAAAACTTATCCAGGGCTTGATACTCATGTACGAGTGGTTGACGTGAAAACCGCCTCAGGCATCTACAAGCGCCCCATAAACAGGCTTGCGCCAATCTTTCCAGAGGAGATGGCCAAGAAACGCCCTCTCAACGAAGCAGAGGACACGGATAACAATGACGCGCCGGTCGCCCAACGGAAACGACTAATGTCGCCAACGATAACCTCGTCGTTGCTAGTCCTGCTTCTAATGCTACCTATGGTACTGACACAGTCAGTATCGGTGACAAGGTTCGACACGAAGCCAGGGGTGTATTACGAAAAAATTGGAACAACGATGAGAGCAATATCCGACTGGACCATGGTTGTATACTATGAATTGGACCCATACTGGCGAGACATGAAGACATTTAATTCAGGCATAAAGGAGTTCCAATACATATGCCCAGAACTAAACAACATACACACATGTGACGCTATATCACAGCACTATCAACACTTGTATGATGAACTGCAAATGGCTAACGTACTCATGCAACATAATCGCAAACGCCGCTCTCCATTTGATGCAGTGGGTAATATTGCGAACAGTCTATTTGGAGTATTAGACTCGGACTACGCCAATAAAATGACGAAGGTCATAAAGAAGGTACAAACCAACGAGGAATTCTTATTGACCCTAATGAGAAATCAAACCTCAGTACTTGACGCAACCATTAACGCTGTCAAGAAAACAAGGTCTACATCGGACAAGCGTCTAAGACTACTTGAACAACAAGTAGCTGCCATTAGCCAAAGCAGAGGAAAGTACACTGGCGCACGTCTGACAGAAAACTACTTGGCATTAACGACTCAACTAACATTGCTAGCAGCTACTCTTCAGCGCATGCAATCGGAAATAGTGGACGTACTAACTGGAGTTCGCCACCACACAATAAGCCCAATATTGATTTCCCCTAAGCAACTAAGGGATCACTTGGACCAAATCCGGGATCATTTGCCAACAGATCAAATGTTACCCGTGACTTCATCCAACGTGATTCAACTATACAGAATTATGCGGGCAGAAGGCACAGCCACCGACACTCATGTGATATTCAGAGTAATATTACCACTAGTGTCAACATCGATATTAGAACTGTTTAATATGGTGCCAATTCCAGTGTGGAACTCTACTAGTTGGAGATTGTTCGAGCTAAAAACGCCGATCATAGGTGTAAACAACCACAGGGATCAATTCATGGGACTTACACACGATGATTTACACCGCTGTCTTACATTACCTAACGAAGAATACATATGCTTTGATCATCAAGCTGTGTTTAATGTAAACAACAGATGCGAATTCCAACTCTTTAACAATAAGACACCAACGATGTGCCAAACAACTCACAGAACAACAAGGATGGTATGGGAAAAAACACACCAACCGAATAACTGGATCATTGCAACACATTCTGCAATGGAACTACAAGCCGTATGCAATGGTACACCATCTACAATACAACTAGAAAACACCGGGCTACTGTCGTTATCATCTGTCTGTACTGCACGCAATATAGACATTAGCATCAGTACCTTTGGTACCGTCATAAGTCAAGTGAGGAAAAGCTACGCCCGCTTTGGAGATATCAACATGCCGAACACCACTAATGTACCGTCAACAAAAATCAACATATCGACGTACAAGGTGCAAGAAGACAAGGATCTGGACGACTTACAGCTAAAACTGGCTGCACTCAACAAAGAAGATATGCCCAACCAAATAAGCTTGGTCCAACACCATCATATAGCCGCTTACGCTGCTTTATTGATATCGGTCATTGTAGTGTGCGCCTATGCATTGCGGAAGCAACGCCTATGGACCTTTCAACCCACAACCACAAGGAATGAGGCCATCGATACATCCGCTCCATCAGAATCCCCAAGACGATTTACACTGGACTTAGAGGATGGTTGAAAACCGTTTCAACGGCCGGGAGAATGTTCAGTCGTATACAAGTCGGCACACATTTATAACACAGAATATCGCTGACTGCACAATGCACAATATATGTCGCAATAGTAGCGGTCAGCCAACCCGGCAGTTGCCAAATATGCTACTCTGCATTGCAAGCAACTGCTGAGCACACAATAACCTAATTCTAATTGATACTACACAACTGTAAACTAAGCTATTTTTACCTATAAATATTGTTACTTTTTCGTTAATAAAATCAGTGTTCTTTGTAAAACCAACAAGAAACATTCATTATTTCTCCGTAGTCCACCTGGTTACAAGTGCCAGTTGCGACGCCTTTTAGCAGTCAGTTTATGTACTGAATGCTTCCCAACTTCTTACACATATACACAAACAGTCACATACTCAAAAAAGTGGTTAAATTTGGTTACAGTAAAATTAATTAACTTATTATGAATTCATTCAAAAAAAAAATTCGCAATATTTGCAAGATAAAATGATAAAATGTCTGACAACATATCTTAATACTTTTTTTGACAGAGAAAAACATTCAACTGACTAAGAACATGTTTCCACTGGGAATTAAAAAGCTAATCATAAAATGTATATTAATTTTAGGTTTTTTTTACATCAATCAAAAATGGATTTCTTTTCTACTGTTGAGTTATCAGATCTTTTCGATTAAAGAGCATTTACACGTCGCATATGTCTTTGAGCAACACTTTTAAGACTATATGTATGCCTCAACATTTATTTTTATTTCATTTTTGTTTTCGGGGGGGCAAGCAGCGGCTTTTAATATGAAGGAGAGAGAGAGAGTGTAGAAACATATCAATCGAGGCAAAAGTCAAAGGACTTAAGTAGCGAGAGAGGAAAAACAACAGCAAAGCTCAAAAAATTAATTTAGCTTAATTTGTCCACGAAACTTTACTTTGGGGCTAAATGGAGTGAGGAAAAAGAACAGGCAACAAAAACAACTTGAACTGAGTATAGCTACTCAGAAAAGATTCAGAATTTACAGCAGCCACATGATTCTTGTTGTTGGCTGCTGTCTCCGGGCCAAAGGAATCCTTTAATCCCATTGCCTGCCAATGAAAAAGCAAAAGCGAAAGCTAGAGCCAAAGCCAAAGGCGGGAGCCGGAAACCAAACGACGCAGCCAAAGAACTCCTCCTTACATTAAAATAACCAACCAGACAAGCACAGTAAAGTGGGAACTATACTATACTTGTGCCCAGATCAGTTGTAAAATCAATGACGTTTTTCCAGAGAAGTCAAGTAGAAACTGTATGAATGTAGAAACGTATGCTTTTTTCCAAAGAAAGTAAAGTAGAAAACATTAGAAAAAAAACAAAAAAAACAAGTAAGAAGGCTCTAGTCGAGATTTCCCGACTAGGAGATACCTCGAACCCTATAATTAACGCGTACAGTCATTGTTTGCATGCATCTGTGACCTAAACTTCAATCTTCGATATCTCTGGTGTTTCTCAACCGATTTCAATGAAATTTTCCGAAAAGTTATATCGCATATTAAATTCTGCTTATGGTATAAGAGAACTTATATTCAAAATCTGAAGTCTCTAGCTCTTGTAGTCTCTGAGATCGACGCGTTCATACAGACGGATAGACGGACGGACAGACGTGCTGATCAAGAATATATATACTTTATGGGGTTGGAGATGCTTCCTTCTGCCTGTTACATACTCTTGCACAAAACCATTATACCCCTTTTATTCATTTTATGGGTTAGGGGTATAAAAATCGAAAATGACTTGCGTTTTTCCAAATCCTTGATGACGGCGAATTTAACACGCACTACTTTTAAGCAATTTCGTAAAAAACCACAGTAAATTTTTTGTCACAATCACAGTAAATAGCACTGTAAATTTTTTAACACAACCGTTCGATGTAATAGCTCGCAGTTAACTAAATCAACGCCTGCAGTAATGACATTCAAGAAGGCTTACTGTTAACCTTATTTCATACCAAGATCACAAATGCTGACCTTTTTATTGACAAATTTTCCCTTAAAAGGACTTCGGTGCAAAAATTCCCTTAAGTAGGCTAATTTAAGCAGCCTAACAGGTAGGTCGGGTAGTACAAGTGTTGGTGGGAAAGCCACAGGTACTAAAGGGTAACCAAAAAGTCTAAGTCGCATGTTTTCATTCAAACCCATTTCGGATAACACAGGTACTAAAGGATCATCTAAGGCAGCAGATGGTTTTATTCAAAACTAAATGTATTTGACAAAAAACACAGGCCCGCGAAAAACGCGTGCCTACAAAAAACCTGCGTTAAGTCCTTTGATATCTTTGCGCAGCAAATATCTGCATGCTGTGCAAGCATATCATGCTGTGCACGCATATCATGCTGTACTCTTCACACATGCATGCCAACATGTACTATACTGATTGCAGCTGCTGCTATGGACCTTGGTCAACAGGAAAATTCAAACTGGTATAACTTCTGTGTTTCTTAACCGATTTTGATGAAATTTTCACAGATGTTCATGATTTTGTATCAAGTTTTTAAAAAACCATTTCACATTTTCAAAATTCGGAATTTTATTGTTATCAATTTCATGTGTATATCGGAAACGAAAAGAGTTATCGATAATCGGAAACTAACTTGTACTGCCTAGGACTTAGATGAGCTTATGTTCAAAATCTGAAGTCTCTAGCTCTTATAGTCTCTGAGATCTATGCGTTCATACATACGGACAGACGGACGGACAGACGGACATGGCTATATCGACTCGGCTTTTGATGCTGATCAAGAATATATATACTTTATAGGGTCGGAGATCCTTCCTTCTGCCTGTTACATACTTTTGCACAAAACCATTATACCCAAAAGCCTCCGCACGAAAATTGCGCAAATCCTTTTAGAGGCAAAAGCCGCCGCAGCCGTACGTCCGTTGACGTTTTCTACGCGCTTTTCACGCCCCACCTCCAACAGCCTCCCCCCACATCCCACAGTTTCTCCCGCTGTGTCCATGTGCACGTTTAAATACGCAAACAGGCGACGAGGCTACGTGTTTGGAAAATAATTTAAAAGATCAAAAGGTGAGGCAGCATTGAGCAAAGGCACGTCCTCCTCTACTCTCCTAACAACCTCAAACAAACAAACAAGCTCTCAACAAAATGGCGTAAAAATCCGAACAACAGCTCTCTGCTTTCGATTTTTCGATTTATGCAATTGAGGAAATGCTTTTCCACTTCCCCCCATTCTCTTAAGCTAGCTTTTACTCTTTCTTAAACAGCCGACCGAATCATAATTGTTTTGTAGTAAATGCAAAATGAATAATTAAGTAGGCGGCAATTTTTTGTTGCAATTAAATAGATAAGAAACTTGAAACTTTTTGAATATTATGTTTTAGATCTGCGATCTTCGTAAATTTCCACCAAAAAAAAATCAAATTTCCTCTGATGTTTATATGTATTATTAATGATATACATACTTATATTAAGTATTAGGGCTATATCTTTTTGAACTATACAAAATCTTCGTAGTAATTAAAACTTCAATTCATAAATGAAAAATGTTTATATAACTCTTTCAACTGAACACTTCAGAATTTTTTCATCCAACCCAAACCAATTTTGAACCCACACACATTGAGGTAGTTATGTGGCTGCGAGATGTCTCATAACTTAAGATACGATATGTCTTCTGTATTTTTTCTTGTGCATCCACATATTCATGTGGCAATGTCACATATTGCTCATGTTTGGGTAACTTGAGAACGCGATCCAGGCATTTATTTCATTAGCACGCAAAAGACCAAGAACTTAAAACAAGTAAAAACGTTGCAGTCGGACGCAACCGACTGCGTAATACTTTGATACCAGTAAAATAACGGATTGTAAGGAGTCTGCACGCAGAGGAGTGTGACGGGTGGTAAACATCGCCATCTATCATGTTACCAAATATTATGACTTTACCTAAAAAACTGTGGAAGATGACTAAACTTCCAAATTTAAAGGTGGGCGGCAGAGGTGGGCTTGGCATCCCAATTTTTTATGCAGATCTTTTGAAGATGTCACCATATATCTTCCTACAAAATTTGGTGACTCTAGTTCAAAAAATGTGGAAGATACACGCATAACCGTTTCAACAACGGCGGGTGGTGGGGGGCGGAAGATGTGGGCGTGGCATCCCAATTTTTGTTGCAGTTTGTTGGAAAACTTCACTACCTATCTTGACACAAAGCTTGGTGGTTCTAGACCAAAAAAAGTGAAAACTATACGCGTTTCCAATTTCAAGGAGCAGGCAGGATGCGGGCGGAAGGAGTGGGAGTGGCATCCAAAATTTTCATGCAGTTTTTTCAGGGAATTCCGAAATATTATCAAACAGATTCTGCATCTATAGAAAGGACCGTAATCTGCGCCGTGGTGGCGGGGTGCTTATTGCTGTTGATGTGAGCTTTCCCTCTGAGACAGTAATTTTAAGTGGTTCTATGGATATAGAGTTTGTTGCTGTAAAGTTAAATATTAATGGTGTTTGTATTTATGTTTCTTGTTCCTATATACCACCTTTATCTGACAACTCTGTCTACAATGAACATTTGTCAGCAATACTTTCCATTTATTCTATGCTTTCTGATCGTGATATTCTTGTAGTTCTTGGCGATTTTAATATTGCTGATGCTACTTGGATTTCAAGTCCGGACTCAAGCGTGTTGACCCCCATGGTGCAGACTGATTTTCTGGTTGGTTTATTTGAAATGTCATTGGGTCAGATCAATTGCAAAATTCTCTTGGTAAAATGCTTGATTTGGTATTTGTTTCGGATCCATTTTCTCTATCTGTGTCAAGATCGCTTCCCATATCCACTCCCGAAGACTTATACCACCCGACGTTGGAAGTGTTGATCACTTTGCCTGCCTGTGCCGTACACCAGTGTAGTGAACCATTAAGACGGGTACGTCAATTTCGAAAAACCGATTTTGTAAAACTTGCCCGGCTCTTAGCACTGGTTGACTGGTCGTCCCTCTATGGTTCTGAGGACTTGGATACGGCAATCAGTATTTTTTATAGAACCTGAAAAATCTCGATTTATTCTAAAAATACTTAACGATGGTTTTTATTTGTCACGATCACACTTTTGGTGCGCAGCAATAGCGTGCGCTTGCCATCAGGTTCACCGGAAGAAGAGACAGAGCCACGATCAGTGTGACCTAACGACTCTTTTTTAATAACACTTAATGCTAACATCAGTACTTAGAATACTAACTTACGATATATCGGTACTTAAAATATGCAATCGATAGTCACAAACATAAGTACTTTACAACTCGGCCGTCCTGACAGCGGAATCGACCACGATTCCATTTACTCTGAATCACGGAAGGCTTAGGGCCATACCAGACGGTGGGGTATTGCCTGCGGTCAGATGTCAAACTCACAATTTGCTGTTGTAGTTCCAGGATTTTCTTCTGCTTACGCACATTCACCAAGTGCTCACCTAGGTTCAACAACACTGGAAGCGGGGTTACCGCCAGGACAGCAGACGGCGGAGCAGCAGCAGGAACAGTGGACGGCAAAGCTAACGCTGGAACAGCGGACGGCGAGGCAGCAACAGGAACAGCTGACAACAAAGTTGACGCTGGGACCGCAGATGGCAGGGCGGCAGCAGAACCAAATGACAGCGAGGCTGACGCCAGAACAGCAGACGGCGATGCGGCAGCCGGAGCAATTGACGACAGGGTTAACGCTGGAACTGCAGACAGCGAAGCGGCAGCAGAAATAGTTGACGGCAAGGTTATAGCCGAAACAGCAGACGGCGATGCGGCAGCCGGAGCAGTTGACGATAAAGTTGGCACTGGGACGGCAGATAGCGAGGCGGCAGCAGAAACATGTGACGGCGAGGTTGTCGCCGAAACGGCAGACGGCGATGCGGTAGCAGAAACAGTTGATAACGGCGTTGACGCTGGGATGACAGACGGCGATGCGGCAGCCGGAGCAGTTGACGATAAAGTTGACACTGGCACGGCAGATAGCGAGGCGGCCGCGGCAAAAAGTGACGGCGAGTTTGGAGACGGAACAGCAGACGGCGATGCGGCAGCAAGAACGGCGGCGTGGCGGCAGGAGCAGTTGGCGACGAGGTTGATACTGGAACGGCAGATATAACGGCGGCAGCAAGAACGAGTGACGGCGAAGTTGATGCCGGCACGGCAGACAGCGATGAGGCGGCGGCAGTTGATAATAAAGTTGATGCTGGGGCGGCAGATGGAGAGGCGGCAGCAGACTTTGACTTCTCTGACACAAGTCTGCGTATCTGTGCCAGCAGGATCATCATTTCCTCTTTACTTAAGGCCATTGTTGTGGATTGGGCGTCGAAATAATTCTGGGGCGTTGAAGTTATCCCACTTCTGAGCTGAAAAATCTCGATTTATTCTAAAAATACTTAACGATGGTTTTTATTTGTCACGATCACACTTTTGGTGCGCAGCAATAGCGTGCGCTTGCCATCAGGTTCGCCGGAAGAAGAGACAGAGCCACGATCAGTGTGACCTAACGACTCTTTTTTAATAACACTTAATGCTAACATCAGTACTTAGAATACTAACTTACGATATATCGGTACTTAACATATGCAATCGATAGTCACAAACATAAGTACTTTACAAACCTTAGACAATTTATTCGACATGTGTGTCCCTTTTGGTAGGCCAAGTAGGAAATACAAACCTGCGGGGTTTACACGAGAGTTGATTGCCCTTAAAAATCGAAAATCTAAGTTTTTTAAGAGTTTCAGAAAATCTGGCTCTTCTGTTCATTACTCATCATCTAGATTGCGCGTTCCAGTTTTTCAGTCAAGAATAATTCATGTTATAAAAATTACCTAAGTCGGTGCAGACTACAGTTTCAGCAAGATCCTAAGAGGTCATATGACTTCGTTAATGCGAAGCGAAAGTCATCAACAAGTGATAACAAGTCGGCCAATTCGGATCAGGCCATTGCCGATTTATTTGCCGAATTTTTCCAAACAACATACAGTTCAATTGATAATCAGGTTGATCTGCCTTACCCGTATCAGGTTGATGCCTCTAATTGCGTTTTTGAACCAAGTATCACGGAGTGTTTATTACAACAGGGTATTAAGCCTGTATTTTCCCCGGGACCTGACGGCGTACCAAGCTGTGTGCTTAAGTACTGTGCTGATGGTCTCTTAAAGCTTTTGCATAAATTGTTGAGTTTGTCTATTGAGAAATGTTAATTTCCTAATATCTGGAAACAATCATTTATTATTCCACTCCATAAAAAAGGAGACAAGTCTAATGTTCAAAATTATAGGGGTTTATCCAAATTGTCTTCTATACCAAAAATGTTTGAGAAATTAATAAAATTAATTTTGTTTTTGTTGTGCGGTGTGGTTAGGAAATTAAGTAATATAGTGAAATAAAGTCCCAAATATATAAATCATAACCGTGTCAACCGTTTTAGTGTCGTGTAGTGTATTGTGTCGGGAGTGGCCACAGCGTATCGCATGACCGCAACACGTGTTGCGGCGATTCGATATTGCCCGACCACCGGTGGGGACACCAACTCGCATTCCGATGGTTCTCTGTGCGATTTAGTGGAACTACCGGTGTCTCTTGGCTCTCTTCCCTTCCTCCCCCTCCCCTTTGTAGTTTGTGCAGTGGGCAGAGTGGCCGGTAATGCCACAAAACATGTTCCGAGCGTTCTTTGCATGTTTTGTGGTATCCGTCGCCGCTCGTGTCGCCGGCAGGGTGACCAATGGCATTCCGAGGGTTTCTCTGTGCTATTGGTGGCCATGCCAGTGTCCCTTGCCAACGCATAGTTCGCGCGGCTGGCAGTGACGCCGCAGAGCATGTTAAAAGTGTTTTTCTCTGCATGTTCTGTGGTGTCCGGTATCGTCCGAGGGATCCTCTGTGCGTCTTGGCGAGTCTGCCGGTGCCTCGCCACTCGTGTTTCCCAACTCTTGTTAGCGTTCTGACCGCGTCCAAATCGCCGGTTGGTGCAACCACGCATACTTCGAGCGCTTCTCGGTATGCGTGGGTGGGCCACCGGAGCCTCATAAGGTGGGAACTACCGAGGCAGGTCTCCGAGTCTCGGTATTTTATAAATTTTATTGTAAAAGGCCCTGGACAGGACTGAGCCTCTACCCCAGCCCCAGAAAGCTTCTTTACAGTTGGCGCCCGAGCAGGGACTCCGAGATTTGTTTTGGTTTCGTTAGCATATTTTGGACAGTAGGATTGGCATTTTTTTTTTGTTTTACCCACGTTGTGGGAGGAGTTGTGACAAAATATATGTTTTCGGCTAGTCCGAAAGTTTTTTTTTTTATGTTTTGTTTTGTCTTCGTGTGGCAAATCAAATCTACAGATCCGGCGTACATCCCCAGGAACAAGACAAAAAAAAAAAAAAAAAACGTCGCGTACACTTGAAACCCGTGGGATCACGTGGTCAGCAGGAGAGGATAGTTGTTTTTTTTGAGCACGCGGTGATGCCCCTCGGCACCACGCGCGAAAGGGCAACAGCTCAGTCAGATATGTTAGGCACTCGATTATTTTGTTTTTTTTGCTAACCAACCGCATTCGAGAACTTTCCCCAAACATTTGCTCTCTGGAGTACAGTAGGGCCCAGCTTCCCAATAACCATTTTTTTTGTAACCCCACTTAATTTGTTCTTGTTGCGAGAGCCGAACGCGGTGCTCACGCATCAGTCACAGACGCAGCGACAGAACCACGCAACAGAGCGGCGAAGCCGCAGAGCCGAGTGCCAGCCAAGCCAACCAACAGAGCGAATAGCAGCAGAGCGACTCAGCAGCGGAGCCGAGGACCAGCCGACTCAGCGACAGAGCAGAGCCGACGAGAATACGCAGCGGCAGCGCTGAGCCCATCAACGAAGACATCTACGCGGCAGAGATCTCGAAGCTGCACAATCAGGTAGCTGAGGCGGGAGGCCCAGCGTATATAAGGCAGCCACCGACAGCAGGAAAAGTAGTTATCCACAGGCAGCTGACCAGAGCAGTCATCTCGAGACATTGACCAAAAATGACACAGTGTTTAAAGACATAATTGACAAGTGAATCCTCACGCAACGAAAAGGATCAACAGTAGGACCCGCAGCAGAACCCACAGCAGAACCCGTGGCAGGACCAGCAATAGCAGGACCCTCAGCAGGACCCACAGCAGAACCCGTGGCAGAACCAGCAGCAGCAGGACCCTCAGCAGAACCCACAGCAGGACCCGCGGCAGCACTAGCACAGAACCTGCAGCAGCACCGGCTAGCAGCACAAGCAGCAGAGCCTGCAAGCAGCACTAGCAACAGAGCCTGCAGCAGCACCAGCAAGCAGCACTAGCAGCAGCACCAGCAGCAGCACCTGCAGCAGCACCTGCAAACAGCCCCTGCAAGCAGAACTTACAGCAGTACCAGCAGCAGCACCCACAGCAGCAGTACTCGCAGCATAACCCGCAGCCGTACTGGTATGGGTGTAAAGTGGATCACCTTCCGTCGCAAGGACGAGCTACAGCAACTGGCCCAAGAGTTCGGGCTAGGAACTACTGGCACCGTGGAAGAATTGCGGGGCAGGATTTCGGCGTTAGTCACCAGGGGCGAGCACTCGGAAGTAACACGAGACCGCCTAGTCGAACTGGAAGCGAGCTATGGGGATGCAGCCAGCCCTCGGGATGCTCGCTCACCGACCGTGTCCCCGGGCCCAGAAAGCCGAGAACGCAGGGAGGACCATCATCAGCTTAAGGTGCCAGTGCCGGCATTGCCGATTCTTGCACAGGAGTCCCTCGAAGTCGCAAGCACCAGTGCCACAAGCAAAAGGGTAATGTAAAATGATGAGTGATACCACATAGGCACATCAGTGCCGCTTGAATAGGTTTTATCGAATGAATCTTTATTTGGTTCCAAGTCCGCCTCGAAACCTTAGAATATATATATTTTATATACGTCTGGCGCAGCAGAGCATATTTGAGAGAGAGTGTGTGGTATATGCATACATTGTTAATAACATATATGCATACTCTTGGTATGCGCTACATAAGTGTAGCGTGGGATATGCGCCGTCAGCTAAACGGCCGGCTAGCGGTCCGCGCTGCGTAATATGAGCCTGAGTCAACAAACTCAAATGGCTCAGCGCTTTAGTCTTAAATATTTGTTATTGTATGCAACAAATTGTCACATACTTGTCTTTTGAATACAGGGTGTTATTTATACACATATACACACTACACCTCCCTTTTTAAAAGAATAACGTAATACAATGAAGTTGTTCAATTTACTTATGTATAGATAAAATAATATATATATATATATATCTTTTTTCTTCCTTTTTTTTGTCACTTAAAATAATTACGTTATGTAATATATTGTAAGAATATATGTGCATATACCTTTCTTTCTTTTGTAGTACGAAGTATTATTGTTATTATAGCGTTTATTTTATTTTTATTTTTTTTTTAATTTAATTAAATTTGGTTTTTTGTTTTTGATAATTTCTTTTTGGCTGATCAGGCCTAAAAAAAAATGTTATATGTCCTATGCCCTTGCTAATCAATAACGAAACAGTCTTAATCTATTATTATGTACTATTTGGGGTTTCTTTTTCCCTACATCTATTTTTATGTTGTTTCTATCTTCTACGTCTATAACTTTGTAAGGACCTAAATATTTGCTTTCTAACTTATGCGCTGTAGCGTTTCTAAGCAGAACTAAGTTTCCTGCCTCTAAGTCTATATCATTTAATTTTTTATCGTATTCTATCTTTCTTTTTCTTTTTTCTAAATCTACTAGAGTTTTTGCTCTTTTATAGGCTATCTGTAATCTAAACTTAAATTCTTTTGCATAATCCTCTATGTTATATATAGGGTCTATTTTAGTTATATTGCTAAATTCTGTGAATTGTCTTGGACGAATAAACTCGTTGAATGTTCGATGACTTCTTTCTATTGTTCCTAAAGTCTGGTGATGATGTGCTGTTAAGTGAATATTTCTTATATTCATATACTTGCACAAGTCATTTATAAGCGAATTTTTGTATTCAGTCCATGTCCGATATGAACGTCTTCATTGGACCGTACTTCAGTACAAAAGATTCGAATATTGCTTTGGCTACTGTTTTTGCACTCTTATCAGTTACTGGTATTGTAACTAGATATTTTGTGAGTTCACATATAATGGTAATAGCATACTCATTGCCATTATCTGTGCGAGGTAATGGTCCAATTGTATCTATTAAAACAGTGTCAAATGCAGTATTTGGGGTATTTGACAAAATCATTGGGGCTTTAGTATGTGTTGGGATTTTTGCCTGTTGGCATTTGAAACAAGTTTTTACATACTTTGTTATACTTTTAGTTATTTGGGGCCAATAATAATATTTTTTGATTTTTAACAGGGTTCGCGAAATCCCTGTATGGTCTCCTTCTATAGGATCATCATGATATTTCGACAGTATTGCTTTAATTTGACTTTCGTCATTTTTGTCTATTTGTGTCACCGTTGTTAGTATCGCTACTTTCAATTTATTTAAATATTTATTGCCCATATTTTTAAATTCCGTAAGTGATACAAACCCGAAAATTTGTTCACTTGGTGACAACTGTAAGTTAACAATTTTATGTAGTCCGGCTTCTGAATTAAGCCTTTGAAAAAATTTACCTAAATCGAATTTTTCATTAGAATACAAATCATTAACTGAAAATTTTGAAATAATTCTTTTTCCTTTCTTCAACAAACAATTAGTTTTACCGAATTTTATTTTCACAAATTTCTTTACGTCATTATTGCTAATGACTTCATAGACATTGCGCTCTTTTTCTTTCTTTTGAAATATTATTTTATCATCTGCGCAGATGTTTTCCTGTCGTTTTTATGATCTTGTTTGGACCATCAGTATGTTCCTATTCACGTCAATTAATGTTTCTATGTTAATACGGGATAAAGCATCCGCTACATAGTTATCTTTCCCCTTGAGGTATTCTACCGTAAATTGGTATTCTTCTAAGTCTAGTCTCATTCGCGTTAATTTTGAAGTCGGATTTTTCATTGAAAATAGGTAAGTTAAGGGTCTATGGTCTGCATTAACTAAAAAATGCCTTCCATAATCGTATGGTCTAAAGTGTTTTATTGCCCAGTGTACGGCAGCTAATTCCTGCTCTGTAGTTGATTTATTGCTTTCTCCCTGTGTGAAAGCTCGGGATGCGTATGCAATTGGCAATTGCAGCCCGTTGTACTCTTGAGTTAGTACAGCACCACATGCATGTTAACTTTCATCTGTGGTTATGCAAAATTCTTTGCTGAAATCAGAGTATTGCAGTAATGTTGGTTTCATTAATGCCCTTTTAAGGTATTTGAATGCATCTTCGCATTCTTTTGTCCATTCAAACTGGACTTTTTTTTTGCACAATCTAGTCAAATGACGTGAATGTTGTGCAAAGTTGTGTATAAACCTTTTGTAATAATTACAGAACGCGACGAAACTTCGTGCACTATCCGCATCAGTGGGGGTTGGATAATTTTTTATAACATCGTATTTTTTGTCATTTGGAAGGATGCCATGGTCTGTACACTTATGTCCAAGGAATGTTACCTCGTGCTTAAAAAACGCACATTTCTCTGGGTTTAATTTTAGATTGTGTTTTCTACACAGGTCAAAGATGTTTGACAAATTTTTAAACATGTGCTGTTCTGAACAGCCAATGACAACTAAGTCATCCATGTAGAGAAATGCTTGGGATGGCTCAAGGCCAGAAAATGCGAGTGTCATCATTCGCATAAATGAATTTGGTGCTACCTTAAGACCATATGGCAATCGCGTGAAGCGATAAGAGCCCTTACTCGTAGAAAATGATGTTATATTTCTAGATTTTTCTTCTAATTCAATTTTATGGAAACCCGACATAAGATCGAGACATGAAAAATATTTAGCTCGTCCTAGTTGGTCCAATATTTCCTCAATTCTTGGCAGTGGATATTTATCAGCCAAAAGTTTTTTATTTATTTGGCGATAATCAACTACTAAACGCCATTTTTTCTCCTTTGAGTTTGGGAGAGATTTCTTGGGTACCAAGAGAAGTGGGCTATTATATTCAGAAATTGATGGCTCAACTATACTATCTTTTATTAACTTTTCGACCTGTCTGTTTATTTCTGGTTTTTCGGTTTCAGCATTTCTATAATTTTTTATATAAACGGGTGCTTTATTTGCTAATCTCAATTTTTGTTTATAGAAGTTATTACATGATATTGGTTCTGTTTCTAGACCAAATATGTCACTGTATTTGGTACATAGATCAGTTAACCTTACTTTGAATTGGTCTGGGAATGTCAATTTGTCTATCACTTTGTTAGTTCTATTTTTTGAATTTTCTTTAGTTTGAATTTCGAAATCTTCTATTGACTCGAATGTAATTTTGGGGCTTTGAATTTTTATATTTTTATCTGTTGTATTTAAAATACGGACTATTGCACTATTACTTTCAACAATACTGTTCGCTATTATTACCCCAGGATGTATTTCCTGGTTTGGTAATAATACACTATTTTCAGTAGTCCGAAGCATGATTTGTCTCATTACTTCTGATTTGCTGGCAATAATATTGAATTATCAATATCATTTTGTAATAGTGGTACATGTATGTGATAATTGAGTGACTGTGGTTTCATGATGAATTCATCATTTTGGTAATCTAATATGCAATTGTATTTTCTAATGAAATCTAGTCCAAGAATTCCATCGCATGGTATGGGAAATTCATTATGAACTATTTGGAATTCGTGACTGAAGTAATCGAAAAGTAGGTCAATTGGTGATTGATTTGATTATTCCCTGTCCAATTCCTGATATATTCGTTTTCTTATTTATGTTTATTGTCGAATCTACGCAATTGTTTTTTTAGAATTGAGACATTTGCTCCAGTATCTATAAGTAATGTCAATGGAAAATTGTTTTTACCTTTTCTTATTTTAATGAGACTACTGAGACTTAGATTTAAGTGCAGTATTTTTACTGTTGAGAGCTCAAGGGGGCTTGTTCGTTTTCCGAGTTACCTTGTGTAACTCGAATCTGATTTGGATGGCTATTTCCTCTGTTTGAGCCGCCTCTGTGGTGGCCACCTCGAGTATTGCCTCTGTTATTACTATAATAATTGTTATTATTGTAATATTGTCGTTGGCCGCCTCTGTTGTAGGGACGGCCTCTGTTATTACCTCTGCCGAGGTTTCCGTCGCGTTGAGTGTAATTTTGGTAATATAAAACTGTGTTGGATTGTCCAGTTGCTTCTGTGCAACTGTTGACAAATTTGGATATGGCATCATTCATGGTGTTGAATGTGCCTGCCTGCATGATAAGTTTTACATTATCGATGGAACAGTTTTTGGTCATAGCTTTTACTGCGTGGGCAGTACTATATTTATTGGCCAGTTCTGGTGATAAACCATCGTTTATAAACGCACCTTCTAAAGCTTTTGTTAACTGCTCAACCTCTTGTGTGTATTGATTAGCAGTTTTGCTTCTTTGTTGCAAGTTAAGTAGTTTGGCTGACAATACTTCTACTGATTCGCCTTTTACTGTGCTTGATAATGAATTGAGCGATTGTTTGCTCATTGCTTATCAAGTTTCTTGCATGGCCTTTTAGTTTTGTCTTTACCAGTTGAACGGCAGTTGCTTCATGGCTTTCCTTTAGTGTGTCTATAAGGCTTAAAGCATCTATGAAGCTTTGTAAGTTTTCCGCCTTTCCATCAAACTCTGGTAAGAGTGATGAGGCTAATTTTAGAAAGCTTGCGGGCGTTTGTGCCATTTTTATTGGTTTGATTTCTTCTTCAAAATCAATATCGGCTTCTTCATCCGGCATTCGATCGTCTAGTACAGATGGATCGAATGTTACTGGTACGCTTAGTACCGAAGCTAGGAAGAGATGAAGGTTGTATCTTGTATCTAAGGAAATTAACGCGGATCTTAATCTGTCGATAATTTCCTTTGCTTGTAACTGGTGTGGGCTTTTAAGTCTGTCGTAATTTACTTGTACAAGTTCCCGACATTCGTTGTACTTTTGTACTAATATGTGGGTATGCTTAATAATTGTTCTAGTTCTTATTGGAATATTTTTATTTAAGCACTTGTACGATTTTACAAATTCCTCGCGCTTTTGGACAATAAGGTTTCTAAATTCTGTCCATTCCATATGGGAGTCGATTGGACTTGTGGACTATGGAATTATATTGCGCTAGTTGATTATTTGCACATCGGAATCATCACTTTCTGAACTCAATGGTTCTATTTTGACTATTTGACTAACAAATAAATCATGAATTGATTTGGGCATACGAACGTTCTATTTGTTTATATATATAATTGTGAGTTCTTGACCAAGTGGGATAAAAAAATAAAAAGACTTTGTCTTTAGTTTATTTCTTTATTATATGAATTGAACCAATGTTAAAAGTTACAAAAACACTTCCACACTTATTATTCAAAACTATTGCTTTGAACTCCAAATCTGAACTGCTTCTCAATCGTTCTTGCTGCGCAGAGCAAACCTCGGTTGAGAGCTTTTCTTATGATCAAAGCTTTTAAGCTTTGTTCGTTTTAAGCTTTCTTTCAAAAAGTGCCAATTCGGCGATCTCACGCTTGTGGCGTGATTTTGGAAATATGTTTATGTTTTATGTTTATGTCTAGTTTGCTTGTGGCGTGATGCATGATTTAGAAATATTCTTATGTTTAATGTTTATGTCTAGCTCGTTTCCTGTGTTAGGATTTTAGGGTGTAATCTGATATTTAATTGTTGGGGTGCGTGCTTATGTGTAACATATTTGAGATATGAATATGTGTGCATATTGGATATCTTACTCGGCCACACTAAAAAAATTTGCATTACGTTAGACTGCTCCTATCTTGGGATACAGTGCGGGCTGATCTTGTTTGACTATTGGTAATTTTATTTGATCATTGATTATTTCTTGTTCTTTTGGTTTTCTATACTTAACAATAAGTGTTCTGGGTAAACTTTTGAACTTATAAGTTAAGTACAATAATATGGCTTAATATGGTAATGGTTAATGATGTCAATATTATTATTTGGAATGTATTATAATATTTTGTATGTTCCAAAATTAATTCCTTAGTTTGAATATATGACAATGGTTCGAGTTTTATTACGTTATTGCTGACATAAATGTTTTGTGTAAAATCTAGTCTTGAATTAGATATTGATATTTTTATAATATTCTTTCCTTTTATCTTAATTTCATTATTCATACAATTTTGATTTACAATTGATTCTGGTAAATTCCATGTTAGGATTATGTTTGGTTCTATATAATTTGTTTGAAAATTTGTAATTGTTTTGGTATATTTACATTCGGTTTTGATTTGCTTTACAATGCCTACTATGCAATTATTCAATATTTGTTTTTTATACCCCGAACCCATGAAATGGGTAAAAGGGGTATAATGGTTTTGTGCAAAAGTATGTAACAGGCAGAAGGAAGCATCTCCGACCCTATAAAGTATATATATTCTTGATCAGCATCAACAGCCGAGTCGATATAGCTATGTCCGTCAGTCCGTCTGTATGAACGCGTCGATCTCAGAGACTATAAGAGCTAGAGACTTCAGATTTTGCACATAAGCTCATCTAAGTCCTAGGCAGTACAAGATTATTTCCGATTTTCGATAACTATTTCCGTTTCCGATATACACATGGAATCGATTACAAAAATTTCTCGAATTTGGAAAATGTAAAAATGGGCGTTGAAATAATGGGTAACAGAAGAACTTTTCTGAAAATTTCATCGAAATCGGTTAAGAAACACCAGAGATATCGAAGAATGAAGTTTAGTCACAGATGCATACAGACAATGACTGTACGCGTTAAGTATAGGGTTCGGGGTATCTCCTAGTCGGGATATCTCGACTAGAGCCTTCTTACTTGTTTGTAATTGTGCCATATACTTTATTATTACTTATAAAATATTTTTCTTGAATGTTTTCTGTTAAAATATTATCGTTCTCATCTGGGTAGGGTATTATTTCGAAAATGGGTGTTTTACTAATTGCTTGTGGAATATGTGATATTATGTAAATTTCTTTTGTATCAGTTTTTAACCAAGTTGATGTTTTAATATTAAGAATTTTCTCTTGTGTAACATGCAATAAGTAATCGTGTTTAAGTAATTTAGGGTTGAATATGCCTAATCTAGTTAGTTGCATTCCCATCTCTATGTCTTCTATATATTCGGTAAAATGTTCTAAATTGAAAATTAGTAAATCAAATTTCTTGTGTTTTTCTTCTTTTGTTTTAAATGTGTTCATGGTTTCAATTTCTTTGTTAATTGTTTCGATTATTTTGTTTAGTTCATTAACTTGAACGCTATTTTCTGCTAAGTTACTTATCTTCTGTTCTAGTTCGTCTCTGTCATCTGTGTCTAATGTCTAATTGCTTGTGGAATATGTGATATTATGTAAATTTCTTTTGTATCAGTTTTTAACCGAGTTGATGTTTTAATATTAAGAATTTTCTCTTGTGTAACATGCAATAAGTAATCGTGTTTAAGTAATTTAGGGTTGAATATGCCTAATCTAGTTAGTTGCATTCCCATCTCTATGTCTTCTATATATTCGGTAAAATGTTCTAAATTGAAAATTAGTAAATCAAATTTCTTGTGTTTTTCTTCTTTTGTTTTAAATGTGTTCATGGTTTCAATTGCTTTGTTAATTGTTTCGATTATTTTGTTTAGTTCATTAACTTGAACGCTATTTTCTGCTAAGTTACTTATCTTCTGTTCTAGTTCGTCTCTGTCATCTGTGTCCGAATAAGTATTTGTATGTTTTGCCTACTTATTTTATTAGTCCTCTCTTTAGTCTTTTAATGATTGTTATCCCGTTCATTTCCCTGTTTAGTTTTTCAATAAGATAATTTATTTTAGTTGAATTTTCGTAATCGTTTGCTTGTATTAATAAGTTATTGTAGACCTTTTCTATTTTTGTTAAATTTACAGTTAGATAATGGTATTCAAAATTAGTTGGTATGTCCAGTGTTCCTGTTTTAAATATTAGGTAGCCGTTGTTTGCTTTTATGGGGTTTATTTCGATTCTTTGTCCGTTAATTGTTACTGTTAGCATTGTTATTATTATTAGAATTCCCATCATTAGCTGGTTCTCTGTAATTAATGTATTTACTTGTATTAGTTTTCTTTTTCTTCTTAAACTTTGATTTGTAATGGGTGACTTTTCTACCTCTATTGGTTTCTTCAAAGTGCTTCTCGTCTATTTGTCTTAACTGACCTGTCTGTTTGAATGGATTTGTTATTTTGTTTTAACTAATTGTGAAGATCTATATTTTGTATCTATTTCAAATTCTTCCCTTGATTCATTAAATTTTTCAATTTGTTTCTTTTTCTTGTCTTGTGTGTCATACTTTGGTGTCCCTGCGTACATAAATATATCTGCGGGTGCTCTGTTTGTTGTATTGTGTTTGGTTTTATGATTATAAGTGTATAATATAATTTCAAATCTGGTTTGTTTGTTTTCTATGTTATTGTCACTACTTATAATTCGTAATTTTTCGTTGATTGTTTTATGAAATCTTTCTATATCTGCTATTCCGTTTTTGCTTCTTGTTATATTGATTTTTACGTTTTCTGTTGCCAACCATTGTTGTAGTGCAGCACATATAAATGCTGAATCTTTGTCTGCTTTGATTTCTGTTGGTTTTCCCATTAAATCGAAAACATTTAATATAGCTCTTTTTGTTTCTAACCAATCTCGGCTGTTAACTTCAAATAATGTTGCAAATTTTGAATAAATATCTATGCATGATAGAAATTGTTTATGGTCAACTAAATAAAAATCCATTACATACTTTTCCCTAATGTAATTTGTTTCTGGGGTTAATTCGTACACTAACTTGGTACTTCTGTGCTCTGTTTTTGAGATGTTGCAAATGTGACATTCATTTATTATGTTTTGTATTAGGTTTTGATAATCTGGGTAATAACATTTTTCTTTAAACCAATGTATTGTCTTTTCTATCCCTGGGTGTAATAGTTCGTTATGTCTTTTAAGTATCTGTTCTTTGAATTCTGCGTACGTTTGTAATTCTGTTAATTTTGATGAGCTTTTCATTACTTTAATTTTACTTTCTGGGTTTATTATTTCTACGTATGCGTTTTGAAAAATCGGAAAATCGGAGTCGCTGTGAAAGTATAAGTCGCTATTTTTTGAACATAAATATTTTTTTATTATTTCTTTAGCTTTAGTAATCGTAATTTCTGAATATGTTATCTTAGTAACTTGTGTTATAGTTAGTAACTTGTGTCGTATTGTCGTTTCCTTTAATTAGTTCGATTTGTCTGTTATAATAATTTAATGGTCTTTCCGTTATTTTAATATAACTTTGGTTATCTTCTTGGGCACTGTGAATGGGAGCACATGTTGCTTGACTCATTTCTTCTCCCAGTAGATTTGCATGTATTTGCACACGTGAAAGTGCGTCTGCGACATGATTTTCTTTACCCGGTAAGTATTTGATTGTGTAATCAAATTCATTTAATTTGATCTTCCATCGTTGGAGTTTCATATTCGGTTCTTGTTGGGCTAGGGAGCTTTTTCACTAGCCGTAGTTTTACGAAAAACGAACAATTTTGTTTTCTGTAATTAATTAATTATATTTAATTGGGTTTATATAAATCGGCAGGCAGGCTCGAAATTGCCTCTGCTAATTACTGAACAATGTTTTTGGCAAGTCGATCCGAATTGATCGAGAGAACGAACAGATTCAACTTGAGTGGTTAGCGGTCGTAACATAACTAATTTTGGCTGCTCCAACGCCGAATACAAAGGGCATGCAATGCTAGATAAGCGGTTAACATAGAATAAGCATGCAATTGCAAAAGAGCATGATAGTGAGTTTAGTTGTTGTTGGAGCAATTAACATTATGGTATATGTACATAAGATATATAACATAAGAGCAGCTGTTGCTGCTTATGGTGCGGCGATGCTGCTGCTATTTGGCTGCAAAGCCAAACATTCTCCCCCCGTTGAAAGAGTACGGCTTTCAACAACATCCTGCTTGGGTAGGACGCACAGCTTTCGAACAGCCCTCTTAGTTGTTCCGGTGGCAGTCCTGAGAGTAGCTACCCGTGCCACGCCATCGTCTCCAGTTACCAGCTCGATGACTCTTGCCAATGGAGCGGAGGTAGGTTCTCGTCTTTGACCAAAACAACATCGTTGACGCACAGATTGGCCTGAGGGGTACGTCATTTTGAGCGTTGATTTAGGAGCGTCAGATATTCCTCTCGCCAACGGCCCCAGAAAATTTACTGGTAGTAAGAGATCCTCTGCCAGCGATCCAATCGATTAAGGTTTAGCCCTGTAAGATCAGGCTCGGGAAACAAGGCCAGTGGAGCTGTACCCAGAAAATGTGCTGGCGTCAACACATCGAGGTCTGCAGGATTTTCTGAAATGGGAACTAAAGGTCTAGAGTTAATTACGGCAGCGATATGGCATAGAAGAGTGCGAAGGTCATCTAATGGGAGTATAGAGGGGCCAACAGTTCTATAGAAGTGATGCTTTGCCGTCTTAACTGCTGCCTCCCAAATTCCGCCAAAGTGGGGCGAACGAGGTGGAATAAAACGCCATTCAATGTTGTCAAGCAAGCAGAACTCGTTGACCACCTGCTGATGTTTGCTGCTCAGGAACAACTGCCGTAGATCCGCCAACTCGTTTTTGGCACCAAAGAAGCGAGCGAGGTCCAGAATGCAAAGTGCTGCGATGATAATGCATTATTATTGCGCGAGTTACTGGATGCTGTCTTGGTAATATTGCAGGGTGCTGAGCCTCAAAGTTTAAAGCCGAATTCTTTAAACGACCACCAACGCGAAGCAGTCCATTTTCATCAACAAACAGAGACACCAATGAGCTGGATGATGGCACATGAAGACCGTTCTTTAAACGACTGTAGTCCTCAGACAACTGCGACATTTGAATACAACGGATCAGCATTCGTTCTCCTCGGCGCACATCATCTCCGATGAATCCAGGGTGCTTGATGCGATGACAAAACTTGTGTACGTAGGAAAATACATGTTTGCAGTTTGCAGCAAAATCTTTGTTGTTGACAGTCGCAATGAGAACCTTTTTTCTCATTTCTGGCAGTGACTTAATGGCGAGACAGGATTCTGGCCATTCATTTTTGTCCTTTGTGAGAAACTCTGGACCATAAGCCCAGAGAGATGACTCTATCAATTCACTAGGAAGCGCTCCTCGTGATAAAATGTCAGCAGGATTGACCTTGGTGGGTACATAGCGCCATTCCATGCCGGCAGTAATATCTTGGATTAAAGAAATTCGATTAGATGCAAAGATTTGGCACAAAAAAAAAGCACTTCTCGCCTTCCCTGAGTCATAGAGACAATATAGATGCATCCACCATAAGCTTCTATGGAGGCGTCTCAGAATCCATGTACGCCTATAGCGCCCTTGGGCAGCTGAGCCAACCGTGGAAACTTCAATTGCTGCGTGCTTCCAATATCAGACGACAAACTAAGCCACGATGAGTTAAGTGCTGCAGGAAAACTCTCATCCCAATCCACTCTTTCTCTCCAGAGCTGCTGCAAAAAGAGTTTAGCCTTTGTAATGACCGGGCATATAAGGCCGAGAGGGTCATAAAATCGCGCGATTGCAGACAGAACAGATCGTTTAGTTGGCTTAAGAGGAGACTGAATTGGCGAAAATGAGAACAGCAAAGTGTCAGACACAGGATCCCATGCGAGGCCAAGCGTTTTTGTAATGTCACTGCCATCATCAAACTTAAGAAATGTGTCCTTATCCGAATCTGGTATTTTTTGCAGCACAGATGAGTCGTTTGAGCACCACTTTCGAATTTTAAAATTGCCACGATCCAGTAAACCAGTAACTTGGCCCAATACCTCTAGCACTTCAGAAGAAGAGTTGCCGCCAGTGTTCAAATCATCAACATAGAAATCTCTTTTGATTATTTTTGATCCAATGGTAAACGATGCCTGCTCGTCAGATGCAAGCTGCTGCATGGCACGAACCGACATAAATGATGCAGATTTCGTGCCGTACGTAACGGTGTCCAACTTGTACACTTGCATCCCTTGATGAGCTGCGTCCCGCCACAAAATGCACTGCAAGTAGCTGTCAGATTCATCCATCCTGACGCAGCGGTACATTTTACAGATGTCTCCCGTTAAAGCTACTGGAAATGTTATAAACTGCAGCAAAGTGTTAAAAAGCTTCGTCTGTAATGTTGGACCTGCCATAAGCAGCTCGTTTAAGGAATATCCTGAAGATGAACTAGCAGAGCCGTCGAAAACAACACGAAGTTTTGTTGATGTACTTTCCTCCTTAAGGACGCAATGATGTGGCAAAAAATATTTGCAGAGACTTAGGGAATCTTCTGGAACCAGTGACATATGTTGTAGGGATACGTATTCAGCAATTAATGCCGAGTATTGAGCCTTGAGGTCAGGATGACGTTCGAGCTTTCTCTCTAGGTTAAGAAAGCGTCTATATGCTTGCTGGTAAGAATCTCCTAGCATATTCAAATTAGTTTTTATGGGTAGACGGACGGAGTATTCGCCTGTAGGCAAGCGCAAAAAATTGGCAACAAAATGATCCTCGCAATCCTGTTCTTCCTTCGTGTAACTGTAGCTAGACTCTTCAAAACCTTCAATCTCCCAAAAACGGCGCACAACCTCGTCCATATTCGTGTCAGATTCTATATTGGCGCTTTCTGTAGATTGACGAGCTAACAAAACTGAATTTTGGCGCATATTCTTCCCACCGGAGACTCTCCATCCAAACCGAGTTTTCTGGAGAAGTGAAAGATCAGCAGACAACTTGATTTGGCCTACACAAAGGAGTTCGAAGAATAAGCCTGCTCCAATCAGCAAGTCTATCTTACGAGATCTATAAAATTCCGGATCTGCCAGGCGAATATTTGTGGGTATATTCCAAGTTTCTGGGCTTAATGTTAAGCTTGGTTGATTCTCAGTTATTGCTGGAGCCACTAAAGCTGTGATGTTTGTTTGATATTCTGAGTTTAGAGATTTTAAATGCACATCAACTGAGAATCCTTCTGAGCGAAAGTTGGTTTGGCCTAATCCGGTAACAATAGCTGTTGATTTGGTACGCCTTAGTTGCAGTTGATGAGCTAAAAACGAGGTAATTATGTGCAATTGCGACCCAGAATCGAGCAATGCAGGGCATGGCACCCATTGGCCAGAGCGATTCCTTATATTGACAACAACAGTGGAAAGAAGAACAAGATCTGGGTTTTGTTGCTGAGCTAACAGAGAAGTAGAGTGCGGCGGAACAGATTGGCTGCTAAACGATGTTTCATTCTGAGTACCAGTAAGGGAAGCATTTGCAGCGCATTGCGTTCGCGGCACAGTAGATTGCGAGTTCAGATGTAATGAAGTATGATGTTTGCTGCCACATGTGCGGCAGGCAGCTGAACTACAATTTCGCAGCTGATGTCCCTTTTTTAAACAGTTTAGGCAAAGTGATAGTCTCTTAGCTTCTCTAAGGCGGTTCTGGGGCGTTAAATTCGCAAATTGTGGGCATGAGTAAATTGAGTGGCTTGCGTTATGGCAAAAGACGCAACCATTTGATGATGAGTTAGTGGCAATTAACAAGCTTCTACTGGGGTTAGTCTTTGTGTTCTGTCCCACCTGAGAATTTAATGCATATGATTCAGTTGCATGCTCCACATTTTCCATATTTAAGCAGCGCCTCTCCAGAAAAGTTGTGAATTGTCCACATGTTGGAATCTCATCACTCGATGCTGTTTCTTCCCACTTGGCCTGTGTAACCTTGTCCAGCTTCTGCAAGATTGTGTGCACGATGATGCTATCAGCGATTTGCTCGACAGTGCCCAAAGATTTTAATGCACGAAGATTTGCATCGATAACATCCGAAATCTCCCGCAGCTTCACTGCCGACGCCGACTCTACCTTCTGAAGCCTTAGAATGTTGACAATGTGTGCCTGAAAAGTTAAACGTTTATTATTAAATCGTTTATGCAACAATTCTTTTGCCACTGCATAGTTAGCATCGCTGATTTCCAGAGATCTGATAGTATCCAACGCTGTTCCCTTCAAACACGTCCGCAGATGCTGCAGCTTCTCGATGTCCGACAACTGGTTATCATGATCAATAATGGTTGAAAACATTGACATGAAGTCCGAATACTCAGTGTAGCCGCCACTAAACTCGGGCAACTTAAGTTCCGGTAAACAATAAAATAAACTGTAGAACAAGCTTGCACTTCGTGAACACGTTTATTTAACTCGCGGCGTATATTTGATTTTACCAAAACAATAAGCTCTTCAAAGTCTTCGCGTAACTGGCTACCGATTTCATCAAAGTTAGTCTCCTCAAGACTGTCATGAGTTAATATAAATGCCGTATCAGTCTTCTCAATTAGTTCTAAACGCACTTCCAACTGCTCGTCGGGCATTTGGCTTAATTGCTGCGAACTTAATGCACTTAAAATCTTTTGAGCATGGCTATAAATCGATTGAGCTTTCCGCTTTAAAAATTCAGATTTATTTTCAAACGTTAAAACTGTCTCATTATGTGCCATCGTTCTCACTCAACTTTCAGCAACACGTAAAGTAAACAAACCAAGATTTACTGTGTTTGTATATGAATGTATGTATGTATATCAACCGCACTTGACAACAGCACAATAGGCAATAGGCACACGAAATTAGGCAAAGCAACCGAAAATAAGGGGCGTTCAACTTTGGCTAACTGCGTTTAGCCAGCGCACGACAGCGACATTGGAAAGCGTAAGCTGCGATTACACTTGCACTTGCTGGTGCGTTTCTTAGGTGCAAATTATACCGAATACAAAGCAACCGACCAATGTGTAGTTGCTTATAATATTATGCGAACGAAGTTTTGTTTATTAATAAGCGATTTTAACGAAAAGTATATGAATCACGTCGGGGTCACCAAAATGTTGGGCTAGGGAGCTTTTTCACTAGCCGTAGTTTTACGAAAAACGAACAATTTTGTTTTCTTTAATTAATTAATTATATTTAATTGGGTTTATATAAATCAGCAGGCAGGCTCGAAATTGCCTCTGCTAATTACTGAACAATGTTTTTGGCAAGTCGATCCGAATTGATCGATGCTTAGCGAGAACGAACAGATTCAACTTGAGTGGTTAGCGATCGTAACATAACTAATTTTGGCTGCTCCAACGCCGAATACAAAGGGCATGCAATGCAAGATAAGCGGTTAACATAGAATAAGCATGCAATTGCAACAGAGCATGATAGTGAGTTTAGTTGTTGTTGGAGCAATTAACATTATGGTATATGTACATATATATGTATAAGAGCAGCTGTTGCTGCTTATGGTGCGGCGATGCTGCTGCTATTTGGCTGCATAGCCAAACAGTTATTTTTTTTATTATTATTGGACGTATATGTACTAAAACAAGTAAAAACGTTGCAGTCGGACGCAACCGACTGCGGAATACTTTGATACCAGTAAAAGAACGGTTGATAAGGGGGAATGCAGGGGCGAAGAGTGTGGGCCATGTGGTAAACATCGCCAGCTATCATGTCACCAAATTTGGTGACTTAGCACAAAAACTGTGGAAGATAACTTAACTCCCAAATTTAAAAGGTGGGCGGCAGAGGTAGGCGTGGCATCCAAACTTTTGAATCAAATGTTTTTAACTGTCACTATTTATATTCCTAATAAGTTTGGTGGCTCTAGCTCAAAAACTGTTAAAGATATAGCCGATTCCGATTTTATAAGACGGGTGGCAGAGGTGGGCGTGGCATCCAAAATTTTGATGAATTTTTTTGGGGAACGTCAATATCTATCTTCTCACAAAATTTGGTGGCTCTTGCCCAAAAAATGTGAAAACTATAGGCGTTTCCAATTTCTTGGAGAAGGGGGGATGGGGGCGGAATCAGGGGGCGTGGCATCCAAGTTTTGATGGGGAACGTCAGTACCTATCTTGACACAAAATTTGGTGGCTCTAGGGGATGGTGGGCGGGGATGGGGGCGGAATCATGGGTCGTGGCATCCAAAATTTTGATGCATTTTTTTGTGGAACGTCAATATCTATCTTGACACAAAATTTGGTGGGTCTAGCCCAAAAAAAGGGAAAACTATAGGCGTTTCCAATTTCTTGGAGAAGGGGGATGGGGGCGGAATCAGGGGGGCGTGGCATCCAAGTTTTGATGGGGAACGTCAGTACCTATCTTGACACAAAATTTGGTGGCTCTAGCCCAAAAAATGTGAAAACTATAGCCGTTTCCAATTTCTTGGAGAAGGGGGGATGGGGGCGGAATCAGGGGGCGTGGCATCCAAGTTTTGATTGGGAACGTCAGTACCTATCTTGACACAAAATTTGGTGGCTCTAGCCCAAAAAATGTGAAAACTATAGGCGTTTCCAATTTCATGGAGATGGGGGGATGGGGGCGGAATCAGGGGTCGTGGCATCCAAAATTTTTATGCATTTTTTTGTGGAACGTCAATATCTATCTTGACACAAAATTTGGTGGGTCTAGCCCAAAAATGTGAAAACTATAGGCGTTTCCAATTTCTTGGAGAAGGGGGGATGGGGGCGGAATCAGGGGGCGTGGCATCCAAAATTTGTATGCATTTTTTTGTGGAACGTCAATATATATCTTGACACAAAATTTGGTGGGTCTAGCCCAAAAAATGTGAAAACTATAGGCGTTTCCAATTTCTTGGAGAAGGGGGGATGGGGGCGGAATCAGGGGGCGTGGCATCCAAGTTTTGATGGGGAACGTCAGTACCTATCTTGACACAAAATTTGGTGACTCTAGCTCGAAAAATGTGAAAACTATAGGCGTTTCCAATTTCTTGGAGAAGGAAGGATGGGGGCGGAATCAGGGGCGTGGCATCAAAAAATTTTGATGCATTTTTTGGGGAACGTCAATATCTATCTTGACACAAAATTTGGTGGGTCTAGCCCAAAAAATGTGAAAACTATAGGCGTTTCCAATTTCATGGTGAAGGGGGATGGGGGCGGAACCAGGGGGCGTGGCATCCAAAATTTTTATGCATTTTTTTGTGGAACGTCAATATCTATCTTGACACAAAATTTGGTGGGTCTAGCCCAAAAAATGTGAAAACTATAGGCGTTTCCAATTTCTTGGAGAAGGGGGATGGGTGCGGAATCAGCGGGCGTGGCATTCAAAATTTTTGTGCATTTTTTTGTGGAACGTCAATATCTATCTTGACACAAAATTTGGTGGGTCTAGCCCATAAAATGTGAAAACTATAGGCGTTTCCAATTTCTTGGAGAAGGGGGGATGGGGGCGGAATCAGGGGGCGTGGCATCCAAAATTTTGATGCATTTTTTTGTGGAACGTCAATATCTATCTTGACACAAAATTTGGTGGCTCTAGCCCAAAAAATGTGAAAACTATAGGCGTTTCCAGTTTCAAGGAGCAGGGATGATGGGGGCGGAAGGAGTGGGCGTGGCATCCAAAATTTTGATGCAGTTTTTTCAGGGACATGACTAGCTATCTGCGTGCAAAATTTTGTAACTGTAGCTGTAAGAATGTGAGAAATATTTGGTTTTATCGGTTTTCAGTTATCGAACTTATCGATTTCCCAGCCTCCTAGTAGGCGTGGCACCCCAATATTGACACTTTATCTGTCGCGCCTATAGACAAACACATTTGCAAAGTTTCAAGTCTCTAGCTTTACGGGTGTCGAAAAAAGTTGCGTTCATACAGACGGACAGACGGACACCATGACGGACATTGCACAAAACCAATATACTATGAGACCTTCGGTATCAAAGTATAAAAAGACAGTACATTCAAGTGGCCCAACGATACCAAGCACCGGCTTGTTAACGCGCGAACCCAAGCAAAAAGCAACCAACCTCCCGCCCAACCGACCGAGGGGCACACCGCATAGCGTACGGTTACGTAGATCGCGAAAACGTAGACAAATGACATAAGACTAACTTTTTAAGAGAACTACTAGAAGTGACACCGTTTATTAAGTAAGAAAATTCGTTATAGTTTGAACATAAAATCCGAAAAGGGTTATGAATAGCATAGTTAGATTGACAAGCTTGAAGAGCAATTGGTAGAAAATTCCTTGTCCTTCTGATCGGAACAGCAAAACTAATTTGGCTGATTAATTCGGAGGAATCAATTTCACCATTTATTAGTTTATGTAAAAATACTACACCTAGCATTGTTCTGCGATCAGAAAGAGAAGGAAGATTTATTAGTAAAAGTCTACTGTGGTAGGAAGGTAGGTTAATGTTAGTATCCCAGTTAAATCTCCTAAGGGCAAAGAGCAAGAATTGTTTTTGCACTGATTCTATTCTATCCTGGTGAATCCTGTATTTGGGATACCAGATAAAAGATCCATATTCAAGAACAGGACGTACCAAAGACGTGTAAAGTGTTTTGGTTATGTAGGGATCGTCAAATTCTTTCGACCAGCGCTTAATAAACCCCAAGGTACTAGAGGTTCGATTTGAAACTGAAGAGATATGCTTGTGAAATTTAAGTTTCGGATCAAAAAGGATACCTAAGTCATCAACCCATTCAATGCGATCGAATGGGCTTCCATCAAGAAAATACATATTTGAAAATGGAAGGCATCTATAAAAAGACATGACTTTACATTTGTTGCAATTAAGATTTAGTAAGTTAACACGACACCACTTTTGAAAATTATCTAAATCAGTTTGTAGTTTTTGAGCAGACAACAGAGCAGTACCCGACATGCATAATTTTACATCGTCAGCATACATCAGCACTCGAGATTGGTCAATAACAGATGGAAGATCATTGATGAAAAGTGTAAATAATAAAGGTCCAAGGTGACTTCCTTGCGGAACACCGGAAGTGACATGAACCACCTTAGAGACAGCGTCATTAAAACTGACTCTCTGTGTTCTATGAGTTAAATATTCCCTTATCAACCGAGTAAGATTGCTAGGAAAACCTAACAGTTGAAGTTTATGAAGTAAAAGGTAGTGGTTAACCGAGTCAAATGCCTTGCTGAAATCAGTGTAAATAACATCCGTTTGCATTTTATTTTGAACACCATTAACAACTAGTGAAGTAAATTCTAACAGGTTAGTGGTAGTAGATCTTTGTTTCATGAATCCATGCTGGCACGGTGAAATTAAAGATCTGCAAAATGTTGTAATTGAGAAGTTATTAATTTCTCAAACATTTTTGGTATAGCAGACAATTTGGATATACCCCTATAATTTTGAACATTAGACTTGTCTCCCTTTGTATGGAGCGAAATAATAAATGATTCTTTCCAGATACTATGAAATTAACATTTCTCAATAGACATACTCAACAATTTATGCAAAGGCTTTAAGAGACCATCAGCACATTACTTAAGCACACAGCTTGGTACGCCGTCAGGTCCCGGGGAAAATACAAGCTTAATACCCTGTAGACCACGTAGTAATGAACACTCCGTGATACTTGGTTCAAAAATGCAATTAGAGGCATCAACCTGATACGGGTAAGGCAGATCAACCTGATTATCAATTGAACTGTATGTTGTTTGAAAAAATTCGGCAAATAAATCGGCAATGGCCTGATCCGAATTGGCCGACTTGTTTTCAAAAGATAAATTAGATGGAAGTGTTGATGACTTTCGCTTCGCATTAACGACGTCATAGAACCTCTAGGATCTTGCTGAAACTGTAGTCTGCACCGACTTAGGTAATTTTTATAACATGAATTATTCATGACTGAAATACTGGAACGCGCAATCAAGATGATGAGTAATGAATAGAAGAGCCAGATTTTCTAAAACTCTTATAAAGCTTAGATTTTCGATTTTTAAGGGCAGTCAACTCTCGTGTAAACCACTCAGGTTTGTTTTTCCTACTTGGCCTACCAAAAGGGACACAATTATCAAATAAAATTCTAAGGTGCAATAAAAAATACTGATTGCCGTATCCAAGTCCTCAGAACCATAGAGGGGCGACCAGTCAACCAGTTCTAAGAGCCGGGTAAGTTTTACAAAATCGGTTTTCCGAAATTGACGTACCCGTCTTAATGGTTCACTACACTGGCGTACGGCACAGGCAGGCAAAGTGATCAACACCTCCAACGTCGGGTGGTACAAGTCTTCAGGAGTGGATATGGGAAGGGATCTTGACACAGATAGAGTAGATGGATCCGAAACAAATACCAAATCAAGCATTTTACCAAGAGAATTTGGAATGCCATTGATCTGACCCAATGACATTTCAAATAAACCAACCAGAAAATCAGTCTGCACCATGGGGGTCAACACGCTTGAGTCCGGACTTGAAATCCAAGTAGCATCAGCAATATTAAAATCGCCAAGAACTACAAGAATATCACGATCAGAAAGCATAGAATAAATGGAAAGTATTGCTGACAAATGTTCATTGTAGACAGAGTTGTCAGATAAAGGTGGTAAATAGGAACAAGAAACATAAATACCAACACCATTAATATTTAACTTTACAGCAACAAACTCAATATCTATAGAGCCACTTAATATTACTGTCTCAGAGGAAAAGTCCACATCAACAGCAATAAGCACCCCACCACCACGGCGCAGAGGGCGGTCCTTTCTATAGATACAGAATCTGTTAGATAATACTTCAGAATTAAGTATGTCTTGTCTTAACCACGTTTCGGTGAAGGCAACGACATGAAAGGGAAAAGAATGACTATTAAGGTACAAAGTATTAAGTTTACTAAAAAGTCCTCTTACATTCTGATAACCCAGTAAGAGGGAGGTTATCAACTGTGTTAGTTTTTTGCTACTAAAGTGGATGATGTGTGGCGGCCAAAACTTTTCAGAACAGATCGTTGAGAAAAGTTCCGGCGGAACACTCAGCTTAAAGGACGATATATCGCGGGCGAGCTTGAATTTAAATTTGTCGACAACAATTCGCGGGAAATCAATTTTACCTTTTATATAGGCGCTTACATCTTCCGCAGAATTATCGGAAGCGAGCCTAGAAACAAAAACAAATTTACTCTGAGGTACAACCCTAATGGGCTTAAGAGTTGAGCCTAACGTAGAATCAGTAGGCTGACTATCGGTTGAACCACAGGGATCTACGGGAAGAACATTAGTTTTAGGTAACACCGGGTTAATTGCCGGTGAGTTAAATACCATTAACGGGCGGGCAGCAGGTGTATGGGTACTAACAATATCCGCTAGGGGAGGCTTGGATGTGGCAGCAGGGGTAGAGGCAGTAGCCGTCAGAAGAGGGTTGGGGGCAACACCAGCGGGACTGAAAGCGGACAAGAGCCCAAAGTCTTTTTGCGCTTCGGCGAGTCATTTAACGTTTTAGCAGTATTAATGTGGTCTTCCAACTCTTTAATACTGCCACGAAGCGTATCGAAATTATTTCGGACAACTTTGAAGTAATTGAAGGTCAGCCTCATGAACTTTGACTGTTCCTTCTCTATCTCATTGCAGGTGTGGCAATACCACTTAAGACCAGAATCAGCTGCTAAGCTGTCCCTGATTTTGTCATTGAAACTAGCACATTTCATGTGAATCATGTTATCACACGCCCTACATAGGATAAAATCTTGGGTGGATCCACCAGAAATTTTACAGTTTTTACTGCAGCAGACAAACATGTTAAAAGAAATATGTAAAATAATTTGAAAAGCTTAATAATGTGCAAAATAATATGCATGATCAAAAAAAAAGTAGGGTACACGTGCAATGAGCGTAATATAACGGACACAAGAGAGAGAGAGAGCGCTTACGTTAGAGAACGTCAGAGCGTAGGCTAATAAAAACCGCAAGTGCGTGGTATAAGAGCGTGAGAGCAAGAGCGCGTAAATAGATATTTTATGTTACTAGGCACAGAACATAGACGAATAAATGTAAAAAGACTGGTAACCAGAGCCGGCGATGTTAACGCAACAGAGAGCCTCAGCACATTTTCGAAGCATACACAAGTAACGAGTAGCGGCAAGTTCCCCTAACATCGCACAGCTGCATTTGTTTTGATTTTTGCTTCTTTGTTTTCAACCTGCGTTTGGCGCCATATTTGTATTTTGCGTTTTGTTTATGCCCTGCTGATTATGATTTTTTTCGCAGGGCATGTGCACTAATATGCATTTACGCGTTGATTACGATTGAATTAATATTATGAAGCCAATTTTTATAGTATTATACATTAAGAAAACTAAGTTAAAAGCATATATTATTTATAGTAATATTATTATTTGCTGGCTGCAAAAATGTATGGATAAGTGCTTGCCTGCTGTAGTTGTTCGACCCCGGGTTCAACACCGCGTTCGAGTTGATGTTTTTATATATGTTTATATTTTTTTTTCTACTTTTTAGTTTTTTTATATTCATTTCTATAATAAGAACTCAACTTTTTCGTAATCATTATAAAGTATTTAATAAATTATTAAATCATAAAATAGATACATACAACAAAAATATAAAATTTACAAATAACAAAAATAACAATATATATATATATATATATAATACATATTCAATATATACAATTTAAGAAAATTTATATATTAATACATTAATTAATAATACATCACTTAAACTTTACGTGTGGCTTTTCTTCAGAAAGAGTGATGCAAAAAACTCTGATGCCTCGTTAACTGCGCTTGGAACCGTGATTGAGTTGTTCGCAACATCAATGCACCGCAGTGACCAATTGTTCTCTGTATCTTTTAATGTTTTTAGCAAAGCCACCTTTTCTTCTTTAACTTTTGAGTGCTGAGCCAACAAATTATTATATTTGGCTTGCATCTCAAAGTATTGTTTTCGCCAATAGTTCTCGTTGCGGCAAAACAACTCACAACGAGGGCATGTTTTTTCAGTCATTTCAATATCGTCATCTGCAATGTCGATATTTTGGTGCTTGCTGTAGGTGTGGTTCACGTCCTCATCCTGGTACTTTGTCTCAGAATTACAGTCAACTTTTAAGCCCATTATCGGATGAACATTTTGTTTCAGCCCCTTTTTGTTAAAGTCCGATGGGTGAAAATGCTTTCTGCATATAAAAAGGTGTTTGTTCTTCTCGTATGCAGGGTTTAAATTACAAACAGTCATCCACTCTGACCTTTGTTTCTCGTTTGTTGGGAATTTATGCAGCACAGACGGTGGATTGCTGCTTTCGCAATTCAAAATGCAGCAAAACCTTGTGCTAATTGTTATCTTAAAACAATTTTTATTCACGGGGACTTCTGCATGACCTACAAGTATGTATTTTGTTAAATTTTGTCGTAGGCAACGCACATAAATATTTGTACATACACTAACAGGCCGACCAAGGGACATATTGGACAGGTACAAACATATTTAACAAAACAATAACAGCTAAAGACAAACACAGTTCATCACGAAATTAGTAAACAATCACAGTTCTACATTGTTAATTCACAAAAACACAAGTACATGCAACAGTTAAAATTTCAGGCTTGTACTGGAGCCCGCCAAAAAAATATCAAACATATACACTTACCCAATTTCAGTGTGGGCACAGATCCAGCTTTCAAATTGCGAACTCCCAGGCATGCCTCCTCAAAATGGAAGTTGCATACCCTGGTGCAAGTACTTAAAGTTTCAACGTCCAATTTAAGGTTTTCGCACCACTCCACTTGTAGTTCTACAGGTACGCGGAACAATTTGTTGCCCCCAACGCAACTTTTCACTACGCACTTGTAAACTACTCTTTTAACAATGTTTTCCATATTGAAATGGAACAAATAACATAAAATTAAGCAAATAAAAGTATAAATAATATTTTAGGGCTTTTAGTTTTGAAGAAAACTCTTGTGTATCGCACTTTTGTTTAATCGCTTTAGATCTCAACTAGTCGCTTCAATCGTCAGCACAAAAGTATCAAAAACGCATTAAAAGCGCGCAATTTTTTGGTTTATTTTTCCTTTATCCACTTATTCTAACGCGCGTAAACTTTTTGTTTTTGATATGATTTCCTTTTGTGTTCCTTTACATTGAACACAAAATAAGACCAACCTCAAGTCATCAACCTGCAAGAGCGGTCGTGGCGGAGTTAGCTAGATGCTTCTTTGTAAAATGTTTTTTGACCCAAGTTCAACCCCCCTGCCAAATTAATCAAACCCTTTATTTTTTTCTTTTTGCTTTTTTATTTTAAATATATAGTACATTCGTGTTTTATATAAATATTTTAATATTAAATACAATTATTTATTTTAAAATAAAAACGGCGGCTGACTTTCAAAGCGTAGTCTGGCCTGTCATTGTGTGTATGCATATTGTTGTGGACACCTAGGAAAAGAAAACGCACGAAACGTAGCCTAGGTCAGGCTCGTATTTGTGTGTATGCATGTGTAATACTCATTGTGTATGTGAACAAGAAGAATAAGAAAACGATCCAAGGCAGCTAAAGTAGCAGTTGCTGACATTTAAAACTGCACAGATTAAAAATACCCTATGTGACAATAATTAGTTATTGTCTATAAAACCACAAATATAAGCTTAGTATAGAAAGATAAGTATTTGAAACGTTTTTTAAATGTTATTCTAAATTTTACATTAAGATATTTAAATTACATTTAATTAGTTATAAGTGCCTTTCCTTATGGCCAAAACACATTTTAAAAATATCATAATTAAGTATATTGCGTTTATCTATTTAATAACGCAAAGTTTAAATAAAGTCAAACTACCCTTCCTTGCTAGGGTAGCAGCAACCAGATTCAAGCAAAAGTCTAAAATTGCAAAACTCAATTTCTGCGACAACAACAAGAGAAATGAAGTGCGGCAACAAACAATCTTTGTCCGGCACATCGCACACTTTGCAATCTAAACAAAATGATAACAATAATGGCCGACTTAATTCGGCGAGTATGGAGGGGAAACCTGCCAAAGCAAATGACAAAAATTACTCGCTATATTCTGTTTCCCCTTGTGTATGCTTCGCAATTGTGCTATGTTAGTTTAACAGAACATCGCCGGCTCTGGTTACCAGTCTTTTTACATTTATTCATCAATGCACAGAACAAGCGAAAGCAAAATATATGTATGTATGTATGTACGTGTGTTTAGGCACTGACTGCAAATTAAAACAATTTAATAAAGCAAAATCACAATATTCACGCGTAAATACATACAAATTACATTCACTATCACTGTTACAATTGTGTAACACAATAATACCAATTAAAAACACAGTTTAAACACTCACAAAGTTAGAAATTTATTGGCGCACACAGAAACACAACCGTCACCAAAGAAAGACAATGACAATGACAATATTGTTTAACCATACTAATGGATGGTGATCGCTTAGGATTTCAATTCCATATAGATAGCTTCTATAAGTTTTAGTTGCCCAAACTACTGCTAATAGTTCTTTTTCTATAGCTGAATAATTTAATTCATCTTTGTTTAGCGTTCTGCTGGCAAAATTAACAGGCATACGATTTTGTGTTAAGACCGCTCCTAGAGCTACATTACTTGCATCCGTTGTGAGACAAAATGGTGTGTCATAATCTGGATGAGTAAGAATTGGGTCAGAAGTTATCAGTAATTTTAATTTCTCGAATGCTGAGATATATGCTGTATCCTTTATGTCTACTTTGCACTCCTTAATTTGAGTGTCATGGGTTTGACGATGTTGGCGAAGTTTGGAATGAATTTTCTTTAAAATCCACACAAACCTAAAAATTTTGTATCTCTTTTGGAGTCTTTGGAATAGGATATTTCATTACTGCTTCAACTTTATTTGGATTAGGTTTTAATCCTTCTGTGGTGACTATGTGTCCCAGAAATTCCGTTTCCTTTTTGAGAAATTCACACTTGTCTAATTGCAATTTTAAGTTGGCTTCCCTTAGCTTGGCAAATACCTTATTTAGTGACAATATGTGTTCTTCCAATGAAGTGGAATACACTATTATGTCATCTAAGTAGACTAAACAATCTTTGTAGATTAAATCTTCCAACAAATTGTTCATGCAGCCTGAAACGTTGCTGGTGCATTTTTTAGACCAAATGGCATACGTGTATATTCGTAGTGGCCATGTTTAGTGGAAAATGCTGTCTTAGGTATTGATTTAGGATCCATCTGGATCTGGTGATAGCCATTTGCTAAATCAAGAGCTGTGAAGTATTGGCATCGGCCAAGTTTATCTAAAATTTCATCCATTATTGGAAAAGGAAATTTGTCGTCAACAGTGATTTCGTTTAGAAATCTGTAGTCTATTACTACTCTATACTTTTGTTTACCTGATGCATCCAACTTTTTTGGGATTACTAATACAGGTGAATTATACGGAGACTGAGATTTTCTTATTATCCCTTGCTCTAGCATTTCTTTTACTTGTCTGTCTATTTCGTCATGTTGAATTTGGGAATACTTGTAGGGTCTCTTGTAAATTGAGTCCTCATGTTTTGTAATTATCGAATGTTTAACAGTACTAGTGAAAGTCAAATTGTCGCCTTCATGGTACTGTATGTCTCGATAGTTGTGAAGAATTTTTGACACACACCTTTTCTCTTCATCGTTAAGATGATCTAAGCGGAACTCGTTGGACTCTTTTAATTCTTCGTTGATCACGAAATTGAATTCTAAATCTTCGGACGAAGGTGGGTCTAGACACTCTGGTATCTCCTCTTCTTCTACATTTATATTGGGGTCGTACTTAAATAAAAATGTGTATTCTCCTAAGGTAACGGCTCCCTCTTCGTAATTTATTTTTGCCTTGCAAGCTTCTAAATAATTTCTTCCTAACAATAAATCATATCGATTTGAAAATTCATGTATAAAGAACTCCTGTTTGGATGGACATAATTTACATGCTCCTATTGTAATGCTTGATGTTAATTTAATGTTACCATTGATGGTATGAATTCTGTATTTTTAATTGGAAATTTTAAGTAATTTTTATTCATTAAATTAATTGTCTATAACAATTATGAATGGGTTATTGTTTCTTCCTGGTCCGAGGCAATTGCTTGAAAATTTTCGGAGGTGTCAATTTTTGACACACCACTGTTACTTTCTCTTTGCCTTTTTTGAGGTTGGTTGTTGTAAGGGGATGCTTGTGCATTAGAGTTTCTATTATGTGAATAGTTCATGGGATTCTGTTGTTTCCCTTGTTGCAACTTTTGTTGAAATTCGGCATATGTCTGCCCATAATCTTGTTGATTCTTATGTGGGTTATTTGTATTATAATTGGTTTGGTAGTTATGATTATGTGGTGCTTGGTTAGTGGGGTTATGTGTTGAACTTTGGTTAAAATTTTCTTGGTACTTTTTACCATGATAATTTTTGTTTGAATTATTATATTTATTATCTTTGGATTTTTCAACCACACTATTTTCATATAAACCCTCCTTTTGAGCTGCTACTTTTAACAAATGGCTAGTTGTTATATCGTACCTAGCTAGAACCATGAAAATTCTATCTGGTATTTTTCTTTTTATAACATCTTTAACTGTGTTGTTCATATCATTGGTGTAGACAATTGTGTTGTTTGCATTATTATCTAGTGTTAGCTTATTTGTTATTACATATGATTTGTGTTCTAGTTCATCTATGAACTTACGGAGATTTCCTTGATAGCTGGTGTTGTATAGTTGTCGTAGTAATTCCTCCACTGGAGTCTGGGTGGTGTATTCCTCGATGAGTGCTCGCTTCAACTCCCCCCAATTATTGGCATGTGATAGTTGCGAGATCCTTTGGGCTTCTCCGATGACTTGCAGTTCTATCGCACCGTATATAATACATTGTTGATTTTGATTTGTAGTAGGGTATAATTGTAATAAGAATTCTGTCCTCCTGATGAAGGCGCTTAGCTCCTGTTTATTTCCTGAGAACTGGGGCACTTGTCGGATTTGAGACAATGCCTGGTTTAGTTCTGCGTCACTTAGTACGACTGCCATGTTGGTTTGTTTTTTTGTTGCTTTGTTGTTGATTATATTGTTCTTCGTTCTTAAATTATTTAAACACCATTAACTGTGTTTGTTGCACGATTAGTTCTTTGGCGGATTAGTTTTTTTTATGAAGTATCGCAATTTAATTTATTTGCACTTATTTTTCACTAATCCTACCGGCTGCGCCAATTGTGAGTTCTTGACCAAGTGGGATTAAAAAAAATAAAAAGACTTCGTCTTTAGTTTATTTCTTTATTATATGAATTGAACCAATGTTAAAAGTTACAAAAACACTTCCACACTTATAGTCTATCTTATTCAAAACTATTGCTTTGAACTCCAAATCTGAACTACTTCTCAATCGTTCTTGCTGCGCAGAGCAAACCTCGGTTGAGAGCTTTTCTTATGATCAAAGCTTTTAAGCTTTGTTCGTTTTAAGCTTTCTTTCAAAAAGTGCCAATTCGGCGATCTCACGCTTGTGGCGTGATTTTAGAAATATGTTTATGTTTTATGTTTATGTCCAGTTTGCTTGTGGCGTGATGCATGATTTAGAAATATTCTTATGTTTAATGTTTATGTCTAGCTCGTTTCCTGTGTTAGGATTTTTAGGGTGTAATGTGATATTTAATTGTTGGGGTGCGTGCTTATGTGTAACATATTTGAGATATGAATATGTGTGCATATTGGATATCTTACTATATATATAATTGTGAGTTCTTGACCAAGTGGGATTAAAAAAATAAAAAGACTTCGTCTTTATTATATGAATTGAACCAATGTTAAAAGTTACAAAAACACTTCCACACTTATAGTCTATCTTATTCAAAACTATTGCTTTGAACTCCAAATCTGAACTACTTCTCAATCGTTCTTGCTGCGCAGAGCAAACCTCGGTTGAGAGCTTTTCTTATGATCAAAGCTTCTAAGCTTTGTTCGTTTTAAGCTTTCTTTCAAAAAGTGCCAATTCGGCGAACTCACGCTTGTGGCGTGATTTTAGAAATATGTTTATGTTTTATGTTTATGTCCAGTTTGCTTGTGGCGTGATGCATGATTTAGAAATATTCTTATGTTTAATGTTTATGTCTAGCTCGTTTCCTGTGTTAGGATTTTTAGGGTGTAATGTGATACTTAATTGTTGGGGTGCGTGCTTATGTGTAACATATTTGAGATATGAATATGTGTGCATATTGGATATCTTACTATATATATAATTGTGAGTTCTTGACCAAGTGGGATTAAAAAAAATAAAAAGACTTCGTCTTTAGTTTATTTCTTTATTATATGAATTGAACCAATGTTAAAAGTTACAAAAACACTCCCACACTTATAGTCTATCTTATTCAAAACTATTGCTTTGAACTCCAAATCTGAACTGCTTCTCAATCGTTCTTGCTGCGCAGAGCAAACCTCGGTTGAGAGCTTTTCTTATGATCAAAGCTTTTAAGCTTTGTTCGTTTTAAGCTTTCTTTCAAAAAGTGCCAATTCGGCGATCTCACGCTTGTGGCGTGATTTTGGAAATATGTTTATGTTTTATGTTTATGTCTAGTTTGCTTTTGGCGTGATGGCGATATTCTTATGTTTAATGTTTATGTCTAGCTCGTTTCCTGTGTTAGGATTTTTAGGGTGTAATGTGATATTTAACTGTTGGGGTGCGTGCTTATGTGTAACCTATTTGAGATATGAATATGTGTGCATATTGGATATCTTACTATATATATCCTTACTAAGTTATTAGAAGTTATCCACTTTAGGATAAGTTTTAATTTTGGATGCGTATGTCCATGTTCCACTGCGAAGACGAGAATCTGAACGTATTTAGCTAGATATTTAAGTTCTACCATTTTGTGTTATCTATAGTTCTATTTCGCCTGTTGAATCTAACTGAATCTAACGAATAATTAATTTTTGCCTAACTCCAAAAAGAAAATATCATTTCAAAAAAATATTAATTAATTTTTTTTTTTTTTATATTTTATGTTTGTAGTTTACATTTGCAAGTGTCAGGTTTACAATATTTTACTTAAATTAAGTTTACACTACAAAGTGTTTGTTAATTTTGAACAGGAGTTTTTTGTTAGTTTTACTTAAGTAGCGTAAACGCATCGGCTTAAGATTTTTTTTTAAAATATAATTTGGCATTTCAGGCGTTTGCATTATTAAATGCCGCTTTAGTGCGTTGCTTCGCAACAGTGCGAAGTACCTTTTCGTTTGCTGCTAACATTTCCTTGTAGTTGTGCTGCTCTTTTTCGTCCTTCGTTGTCCGGACCATATCATTCAGGAGTCGTCTCTCCTGTAGGAGACGGATCCTTTTGCCGCCCCTTTTCTTCGTCGGCTTGGGTTTCTTTGCTTGTCGTGCCCGATACTCAGCTATTGTGAGTGGGCGTGGTCCATCGAATGGACACACCTTAAGCACCTCTTTTAACGTTGGTGCGTCCCTTTGCTCGACAGGAGCAGAATCCTTGAGAACAAGGTGATCTGATTTTTGATCTTGCTGCTGTTGCATTTAATGCTGCTATTATTGTTGTTGTTGCTGCTGATGCATATGATGCTGCCACTATTGTTGTTGTTGCTGCTGATATTATTTGATTGCGGATTTTGACATGGCTATTGTCGGTTCACTTTGCGTTGTTAGTTGAATGAGTTTGTTCCCTTTTTGTTGAACACTCCGAAGCCATTTACAGCAACAAGATATAAATACGCCAGCTGTGTTTTTCTATACTTAGGCTTTGTTTATAATAATGAATTATTAAGGATTAGCGCACTTGGCACGGTAGCCATGTAAAATGATGAGTGATACCACATAGGCACATCAGTGCCGCTTGAATAGGTTTTATCGAATGAATCTTTATTTGGTTCCAAGTCCGCCTCGAAACCTTAGAATATATATATTTTATATACGTCTGGCGCAGCAGAGCATATTTGAGAGAGAGTGTGTGGTATATGCATACATTGTTAATTACATATATGCATACTCTTGGTATGCGCTACATAAGTGTAGCGTGGGATATGCGCCGTCAGCTAAACGGCCGGCTAGCGGTCCGCGCTGCGTAATATGAGCCTGAGTCAACAAACTCAAATGGCTCAGCGCTTTAGTCTTTAATATTTGTTATTGTATGCAACAAATTGTCACATACTTGTCTTTTGAATACAGGGTGTTATTTATATACATATACACACAACAGTAGTTCGCGAAGAAATCTCGTGCTCAATGCTGGCTGATAAATTGCGTAACTGTGGCATCGTGTTTGACGGCATCTCGGATCCACTGAGTTTCATCGAGAAACTCGAAGAGCGAGTGGCATCTTACCGGGTGAGTGTCGACCAACTGCCACGAGCCATATCCGGTCTGTTTACCGGTCGAGCCGAAGGATGGTTAAGAAGGAGTTCTTGGACTTTTTCTTGCCGCCTCGGTACTTCCAACGCTTGGAAAGTACCATCCAGACTCGGTTCCAGCGTCCAGGAGAAACGTTCCGCGACTATCTCATTGAGCTGCGGCTGATGATGCAACGAGCCCAATACTCGCCAGAACGGGAGCTAGAGCGCATATACGAGAACCTACTGCCGGAGTACCAATTGTTCACACGACGACACGAATTCGACACGTTGGCCACATTGACCCAATTGGTCACAAGTTTCGAGAATGTCCGGGACCGGGACTCAAAGGGATACGCAGCGTTGTTGCCAACAAGCGTGCCGAAAGCAGCTGGCCACGATCATCGCATTGGAGACCACGGACTCAATAACTGGGATCTGGTGGTGACAACCAGGAACCCCGAAACGTCGACACAGAAGACATCGCAGGACACGGGCGGAGCAGTGGATGTGAAACGAGCATGCCGGAATTGCGGAGAAATCGGACATTTCTCTAAAGAATGTCGGAATCCCCAATTGTTGTTCTGCTGGAAATGTGGCCGGCGTTGAACTCGCACCATAGGATGCTGCCGCGTCGTCAGGTCGGGAAACGATCAACGTCTCCGTCCAGCAGAGGACAGGGTGGAGAGCAACAGCAGTTGAAGCCCTCGTCATTAATTCACCCGTTACGCTTGGAGGAGGGGAGGATCGCGGCCCTAGTGACCATACGGGACACCCCGGTAGCAGCAACACTGGACACAGGAGCCACGCGATCGTTTATCAGTGAACGGTTGGCGAAGATCGTCGGGACTAAGGACAACAATCGCAATATTCGGGTGCGGATAATCCTTTCAGATGGCTCACCTAAGGAAATAACTCGGGCTGTAGTGGAAAAGATAAAGCTCGACGAACAGGAGGCGGTAGTACCACTACTGGTCATGCCAGAAATCCTGGACGACGTCATCTTAGGCATTGACTTTTTGTGTGGGATTCGCACAAGCCGAGCCTTTTTGCAACTTTCACAACTCCCCGATTTACGAGCGAATCCTATCCTGATGACTCCGTGCCGACCAATGACGACCCCGCAGGACGCACATAACACTGAGCTTGCCGACTTCGTAGAGACCGCGCAGGCTAGTGAAATCTCGACAACGCAGGACATACATGACACTGAGCCAGCCAAACTCGTAGAGACAGCGCAGGCTAGTGTTGCAACAACGCAGGACGCACAGGACACTGAGCTAGCCAACTTCGTAAACACAGTGCAAGCCAGTCAAACAAGGAACCACAAAGGTTACACGCTTGAGCCATTGGCGGACGCTCGCAAGGCCCGTCGAACGAACCCATTTCGGAAGCGACCACGTACACTACCGGACATTCTAGATGAGCAGGAAACCAATCAACAAGCAACCCCTATAAGCCTAGCTGGAAAAGGAACTAGCCCGATTCGAGGGCATGACAGGAGTATCACACATCGCACAGCATACTATTATCATGAAGGACGACAATGCAGAAGATCATCAATGACCAGGTCAACGACCTCCTGAAGAATGGTCAGATCGAGCCGTCCAAAAGTCCGCACAGCGCCCCCCCATCGTGCTGGTGGGCAAGAAGACGGGCGAGATCCGTATGTGTGTGGACTACCGGCAGTTAAATGCGCGGTCAGAGCCAGACGCGTATCCATTGCCCCGTATCAACCATATACTGGAACGCCTACGCAATGCAAGGTACATCTCCACGTTGGATCTAAAAAGCGGATACTGGCAAATCCCGATGGCCAAGGAAAGTCGACCGTACAGCGCATTCACGGTCCCGGGGAGAGGCTTATTCCAGTGGAAAGTTATGCCGCTCGGGTTACACTCCGCCCCGGCGACCTTCCAACGAGCTTTGGATAGCGTCATCGGCCCGTAGATGGAACCCCACGCTTTCGCTTACCTGGACGACATAATCGTCATTGGAGCAACGTTGGAGGAACACGTGGAAAACCTGCGAGAGGTGTTTCAAAGACTGGTGAAAGCGAACCTAAAACTGAATCGGAAGAAGTGCAGCTTTTTCCAACGAAGACTTGTATACCTGGGACACATGATAAGCGAGGCCGGTATACACACGGACCCAGGGAAAATCGCAGCAGTACAGCAACTGGCTCCTCCGGCGACTACCAAGAGGGAGGAGAGCGAGTAATAGCCTACGCAAGCCGACGTCTTCTCAGAGCAGAAGAAAACTACTCAGCCACGGAGAAAGAGTGCTTAGCGATTGTCTTGGTGATCAGGCAGTTGCGCTGCTATCTAGAGGGCTACCATTTCGAAGTCATCACGGATCACCTTGCGTTGAAGTGGCTAAACTCGATTGACAACCCAACAGGACGAATTGCACGCTGGGCGCTCAAATTGCAACAGTATCGATTCGACATACTCTAGAGACGAGGATGCCAAAACGTAGTCGCGGACGCACTTTCCAGACAACCTTTGGAAACCCTTCAGCGCACCCTGGAAGAGGTTCCAAAGTGCCCTTGGTTGCTACGATTGAGCAAGCGAATGGAGAAGGAGCCAGAGAAGTTTACAGAGTACATACGGCAAACGGGCCATCGGCCTCCCGAGGAGGAACACGTGACTTGGAAACTATACTTAGCCAGTGATCATCGACGACGGGTCTTGGAAGAATGCCATGACCATCCGACAGCAGGACAGCTGGGAATCCGGAAGACGGCGACAAGAGTGACACAGCGATACTATTGGCCTGGTATTTTCCGGGATGTGACGAGGTACATTAGGAAGTGCGATAAATGCCAGAAATTCAAGGTGAGTCAACTTAGACCAGCAGGACACATGTACACACGACAGGCTCAGGGCCCTTTCGACATCCTCTGTGCGGAGTTTTTGGGTCCCTTGCCGCGTTCCAAACACGGGAACACCAGTCTCCTTGTTTTCTTCGACTTATTCTCGAAATGGGTGGATAGTGCCCCTATTGGAAAGATCGTTCCGAGAAAAAATACTTTGTCGATTTGGAGTACCGCGGAAGTTCGTGTGCGACAACGGCACACAATTCACAAGCCGGTCGTTTAGGAGCTTTTGCAAGACAGCAGGAATGGAACTGGAATACACCGCCCCGTACACTTCGCAACAGAACCCTACAGAGAGGGCAAACAGGACAATAAAAACCATGGAGGCACAGTACCATGATGGAGACCAAAGCACCTGGGACGAACTTCTGCCGGAGCTTAGCCTAGCGATCAACAGTAGTACTTCAGACACCACAGGATTAAGCCCCGCATACTTGGTACAGGGCCGAGAACCCAGGCTACCAGGAGCCCTCTACGAGGAAGTCACACCCGGATTGGGAAAAGACACCGAGGAACCAGACGCAAAAGCAGCAAGATTGAAAGGCATTTTTCAGGCTGTGCAACAGAACATCCAACGCGCCTCGCACGAGCAGGCAGAGGTTACAATCTTCGAAGGCGGGACTGGAGACCGACACTAGGCACAATGGTATGGCTGAGACAACATCACCTGTCCAAAGCTTCAGAAGGGTTCGCTGCGAAAATAGCACCAAAGTTCGAGGGACCTTACAAGATAATTAAGTTCGTTTCACCAAACATAGTGCGAGTCCAAAGCCTTACCGGACGACAACGGAAAACTGCAAGCTTGGCCGATCTCAAAGAGTTCAACGCGGGAGCAGACAAAGAGCCCGCAGGACTGAGCGACAACAGCGACAACTAAGCAACAGCAGCAGAGTCACGGGGGCCAGTTTTACTGGCGAGCCAGTATAACGTCCCCGCCCCAGAAAGGGGAAAACCCAATCAGAAAACAGTTTAAAATAAGAGTAGCATCCACCACATCGCAGGGCTAAGATATTTAGAATATTTACAATAAGTTACATCGATCATATGTTCAATTATTCTTTAGGACACACAGCCCTTGGGGGCACATTACGTAGTTTTGGGACGTCCCTTGGACCAGTCGTCGCGGGAGCCGCAGCTGCGTACCTACCCACGGCAGTCCGGATGCCGGCCGTCCGTGGCTGGATCAACACTAACAATGACCAATGCCAGCCAGACATGGAGGTGATCTCCCTCAGCTCAGATTCTGAGGTGGCACCAGACGGGCGTTTCGGCACTAGCGGCGTCAGAGCCCCGCTAAATTGGGACGTGTCGGAGCTGAATGCGCAAATGGCCGAAGACGATCGAAGCACCTCCATCCGGTCACAGAGAGCCGACGCGGATCACCAGGCATATGCCCCAACCGAGTCGGACACCACCTCGGACTCGGCCTACCGTTTGGCAGTCCGCTACGGAGATATGGGCTATCCACCACCACGTGTTCTGAGCGTTTCTCTGCACATGTTGCGGCTATTCGGTATTGCCCGACCACCGGTGGGGACACCAACTCGCATTCCGAGGGTTCTCTGTGCGATTTGGTGGAACTACCGGTGTCTCTTGGCTCTCTTCCCTTCCTCCCCCTCCCCTTTGTAGTTTGTGCAGTGGGCAGAGTGGCCGGTGATGCCACAAAACATGTTCCGAGCGTTCTCTGCAGGGTCACCAATGGCATTCCGAGGGTTTCTCTGTGCTATTGGTGGCCATGCCAGTGTCCCTTGCTAACACATAGTTCGCGCGGCTGGCAGGGCGGTAGCCGACGCCGCAGAGCATGTTCCGAGTGTTTTCTCTGCATGTTCTGTGGTGTCCGGTATCGCCCGGACTACTGGCGGGTCGACAAGGCGCAGGGATCCTCTGTGTGTCTTGGCGAGTCTGCCGGTGCCTCGCCACTCGTGCTCCCCAACTCTTGTTAGCGTTCTGACCGCGTCCAAATCGCCGGTTGGTGCAAACACGCATACTTCGAGCGCTTCTCGGTATGCGTGGGTGGGCCACCAGATCCTCATAAGTGGGGAACTACCGAGCCAGGTCTCCGAGTCTCGGTATTTTATAAATTTTATTGTAAAAGGCCCTGGACAGGACTGACCCTCTACCCCAGCTCCAGAAAGCTTCTTTACACTGGTATCCCAAATACAGGATTCACCAGGATAGAATAGAATCAGTACAAAAACAATTCTTGCTCTTTGCCCTTAGGAGATTTAACTGGGATACTAACATTAACATACCTTCCTACCACAAAAGAATTTCACTTATAAATCTTCCTTCTCGTTCTGATCGCAAAACTATCCTAGGTGTAGTCTTTTTACATAAACTAATAAATGGTGAAATTGATTCCTCCGAATAAATCAGCCAAATTAGTTTTGCTGTTCCGATCAAAAGGACAAGGAATTTTCTACCCATTGCTCTTCAAGCTTGTCACTCTAACTATGCTATTCATTACCCTTTTCGGATTTTATGTTCAAACTATAACGAATTTTCCCACTTAATAAACTGTGCCACTTCTAGTAGTTCTCTTAAAAAGTTGGTCTTATGTCATTTGTCTACGTTTTCGCGATATACGTAAGCGTACGCTATGCGGTGTGCCCCTCGGTAGGTTGGGCGGGAGGTTGGTTGCTTTTTGCTTGGGTTCGCGCGTTACCAAGCCGGTGCTTGGTATCGTTGGGCCACTTGAATGTACTGTCCTTTTTTTTAGTACATCTACGTCCATTAATAATAATAATAATAGTTTTTACAATTTTTGGGCTAGAGCAACTTAATTTTGTGTTAAGATAGATATTGACGTTCCCCAAAAATATGATTCGGTAGAAAGATAGATGGCAACATCTACCAAAGATCTGCATCAAAATTTTGGATGCCACGCCCACCCAACCCACCCGCCTTATAAAATTGGAATCGGCTATATCTTTAACAGTTTTTGACCTAGAGCCACCAAACTTGGTAGGAAGATAAATGGTGACAGTTAAAAACATTTGATCCAAATTTAAATTTAAATTTGGAAGTTCAGTTATCTTCAACAGTTTGTGAGCTAAAGTCACCAAATTTGGTAACATGATAGCTGGCGATGTTTACCACCCGACCCACTCCTTTGCAAGCAGCCTCCTTACCATCCGTTCTTTTACTGGTATCAAAGTTTTCCGCAGTCGGTTGCGTCCGACTGCAACGTTTTCACTTGTTTTGTGTGGATTCGATTTCCGAGGAGCAACAACACCATATTGTAGATGCTAAAGATAAGCGCCCAATGGAGAAGCAACAAGAATAATGCTGGTTTCCTCTCCCTTTCCTCTCCCTCTCTCTCTCTTTGGTATCATGTTCGCTGCAGGTAAAGATGCCAAGCTAACGATAAACAGTCTGTGTGTGTTAATTCTTTTTTTACAAGAGGCGCAGGCAAATATAAATATTTATGTGGAAACAGCAGGCGTTTTGTCAAAATAAAAAGAAAGACAGTTGTGAGTTTGCCACACAAATCTTTTGGTTTGATTTTCTTACAAATTGTTTACCCAAAAAACAAGAAAGAAATTATTTGTTTGTATTTATATTCTGAGCAGCAGCAGGCGCATCACAGATTAATATTAAGTCATCCTGCTCTGCTCGACGGCGGCTAAAAAGAGTTTCGAGTTCCGCCAAAGCAAGGTGATCCTGTTCCCGTTAACGTTGTTACGAACCGCAAAACTCTAAATGGGGTGAGTATGAAAAATTGCAGGGCTTAGGAGGGAAGAACAAGATAACAAGCGCCTTAACATTAGGAGCGCTTAATCCTTTCGTTTGTCATGCGACAGGATTTTATCTCCTTTTTATGCTTCCTGCTTTTTACTGTGCTGCAGCTGTCTTTTTACACAATAATGATCTGCAATTGTGTCGAATCCAATTGATTTGAGTAACGTGTGTTGTGCAACGTCAAAAGGATAATTCAAAGTCACATACTCAATTAATTTTATGAAAAAAGTGGTTAAATTTGGTAACAGTAAAATTAATTAACTTATTATGAATTCATTCATAAAACAAGTAAAAACGTTGCAGTCGGACGCAACCGACTGCGGAATACTTTGATACCAGTAAAATAACGGTTGATAAGGGGGAATGCAGGGGCGAAGGGAGTGGCCCATGTGGTAAACATCGCCAGCTATCATGTTACCAAATTTGGTGACTTTAGCTCAAAAACTGTGGAAGATAACTTAACTTAACTTAAGGTGGGCGGCAGAGGTAGGCGTGGTATCCAAATTTTTGAATCAAATGTTTTTAGCTGTCACTATCTATCTGCCTACCAAGTTTGGTGGCTCTAGCTCAAAAACTGTTAAAGATATAGCCGATTCCGATTTTAGGTGGCTTAGGTGGGCGTGGCATTCAAAGTTTTGATGCAGGTCTTTGGTAGATGCTGCCTTCTATCTTTCTACCCAATTTACGGGCTCTAGCTTAAAAACTATAAGAGATATCGAAATTTCCGATTTTAAATGGTGGGCGGCAGAGGTGGGCGTGGCATCCTAATTTTTGATGCAGATCTTTTGTATATGTCACCATATATCTTCCTACCAAATTCGGTGACACTAGCTCGAAAATTTCAAGTAGAAGGGGGGATGGGGGCGGAATCAGGGGGCGTGGCATCCAAAATTTTGATGCATTTTTTGGGGAACGTCAATATCTATCTTCACACAAAATTTGGTGGCTCTAGCCCAAAAAATGTGAAAACTATAGGCGTTTCCAATTTCTTGGTGAAGGGGGGATGGGGGCGGAATCAGAGGTGTGGCACCCAAGTTTTTATGGGGACCGCCAGTACCTATCTTGACACAAAATTTGGGCTCTTGCCCAAAAAATGTGAAAACTATAGGCGTTTCCAATTTCAGGGAGAAGGGGGGATGGCGGCGGAATCAGGGGGCATGGCATCCAAATTTTGATGCATTTTTTTGGGGAACGTCAATATCTATCTTGACACAAAATTTGGAGGCTCTAGCCCAAAAAATGTGAAAACTATGGGCGTTTCCAATTTCACGGAGAAGGGGGGATGGGGGCGGAACCAGGGGGCGTGTAATCTAAAATTTTGATGCATTTTTTTGGGGAACGTCAATATCTATCTTGACACAAAATTTGGTGGCTATAGCCCAAAAAATGTGAAAACTATGGGCGTTTCCAATTTCACGGAGAAGGGGGGATGGGGGTGGAATCAGGGGGCATGGCATCCAAATTTTGATGCATTTTTTGGGGAACGTAAACATCTATCTTGACACAAAATTTGGTGGCTCTAGCCCAAAAAATGTGAAAACTATGGGCGTTTCCAATTTTAAGGAGCAGGGATGAGGGGGGCGGAAGGAGTGGGCGTGGCATCCAAAATTTTGATGCAGTTTTTTCAGGGACATGACTAGCTATCTGCGTGCAAAATTTGGTAACTCTTGCTGTAAGAATCAGACAAATATTAGGTTTTATCGGTTTTCTGTTATCGAATTTATCGATTTCCCAGCCTCCTAGTAGGCGTGGCACCCCAATCTTGACACTTTATCTGTCTCGCATATAGACAAACATATTTACAAAGTTTTAAGTCTCTAGCTTTTCGGGTGTCGAAAAAAGTTGCGTTCATACGGACAGACGGACAGACAGACAGACAGAAGGACAGACACCATGACGGACATTGCACAAAACCAATATACTATGAGACCTTCGGTATCAAAGTATAATGATAAAATGTCTGACAACATATCTTAATACTTTTTTTGACAGAGAAAAACATTCAACTGACTAAGAACATGTTTCCACTGGGAATAAAAAAGCTAATCATAAAATGTATATTAATTTTAGTTATTTTTACCTCAATCAAAAATGGATTTCTTTTCTACTGTTGATTTATTAGATCTTTTCGATTAAAGTGCATTTACACGTCGCATATGTCTTTGAGCAACACTTTTAAGACTATATGAATGCCTCAACATTTATTTTTATTTCATTTTTTGTTTTCGGGTGGGCAAGCAGCGGCTTTGCGGTCGACTTGCCGCATTATCCTATTTTATTTACTGCTAATGTTGCGGTTTGCCTTCTAAATCGAATTTGCAGTGATTTTTTTCTCTACAACAACAGGGTAAAACACATCATTATTTAATATGAAGGAGAGAGAGAGTAGAGAATAAAGTTGAGTGTAGAAACATATCAATCGAGGCAAAAGTCAAAGGACTTAAGTAGCGAGGGAGGAAAAACAACAGCAAACCACAAAAAATTAATTTAGCTTAATTCGTCCACGAAACTTTACTTTGGGGCTAAATGGAGTGAGGAAAAAGAACAGGCAACAAAAACAACTTGAACTGAGTAAAGCTACTCAGAAAAGATTCAGAATTTACAGCAGCCACATGATTCTTGTTGTTGGCTGCTGTCTCCGGGCCAAAGGAATCCTTTAATCCCTTTCCCTGCCAGTTTAATTACGTAGTTTATTAGGCGGAAATGAAAAGCAAATGCGAAAGCGAAAGCCAAAGCCAAAGGCGGGAGCCGGAAACCAAACGACGCAGCCAAAGAACTCCTCCTTACATTAAAATAACCAACCAGACAAGCTCAGTAAAGTGGGAACTATACTACTTGTGCCCAGATCAGTTGTAAAATCAAAGACGTTTTTCCAGAAAAGTCAAGTTGAAACTGTTGGAATGTAGAAACGTATGCTTTTTTTCCAAAGAAAGTAAAGTAGAAAACATTAGAAAAAAAAACAAAAGAACCAAGTAAGAAGGCTCTAGTCGAGCTTTCCCGACTAGGAGATACCCCGAACCCTATACCTAACGCGTACAGTCATTGTCTGCATGCATCTGTGACCTAAACTTCAATCTTCGATATCTCTGGTGTTTCTCAACCGATTTCAATGAAATTTTCAGAAAAGTTATATCGTAACCCATTATCCAAATTCGAGATTTTTTGTAATTGATTACATGTTTATATCGGAAACCAGAATAGTTATCGATAGTTTGAAACAAACTTGTTCCGCTTATGGTATAGGAGAACTTATATTCAAAATCTGAAATCTCTAGCTCTTGTAGTCTCGGACAGACGGGCATGGCTATATCGACTCTGCTGTTGATGCTGATCAAGAATATATATACTTTATGGGGTCGGAGATGCTTCCTTCTGCCTGTTACATACTTTTGCACAAAACCGTTATACCCCTTTTATTCATTTTATGGGTTAGGGGTATAAAAATCAAAAATGACTTGCGTTTTTCCAAATCCTTGATGACGGCGAATTTAACACGCACTACTTTTAAACAATTACGTAAAAAAACCACAGTAAATTCGATGTAATAGTTCGCAGTTACCTAAATCAACGCCTGCAGTTATGACATTCAAGAAGGCTTACTTTTAACCTTATTTCAAACCAAGATCACAAAAGCTGACATTTTTATTGACAAATTTTCCCTTAAAAGGACTTCGGTGCAAAAATTCCCTTAAGTAGGCTAATTTAAGCAGCCTAACAGGTAGGTCGGGTAGTACAAGTGTTGGTGGGTAAGCCACAGGTACTAAAGGGTAACCAAAAAGTCTAAGGCGCATGTTTTCATTCAAACCCATTTCGGATAACACTGGTACTAAAGGATCATTTAAGGCAGCAGATGGTTTTATTCAAAACTAAATGTATTTGACAAACAACACAGGGCCGCGAAAAACGCGTGCCTACAAAAAACCTTTGCATGTATGTACCTGCGTTAAGTCCTTTGATATCTTTGCGCAGCAAATATCTGCATGCTGTGCAAGCATATCATGCTGTGCACGCATATCATGCTGTACTCTTAACACATGCATGACTACATGTACTATACTGATTGCAGCTGCTGCTATGGACCTTGGTCAACAGGAAAGTTCAAACTGGAATAACTTCCGTGTTTCTTAACCGATTTTGATGAAATTTTCACAAATGTTCATCATTTTGTATCAAGTTTTTAAAAAACATTTCACATTTTCCAAATTTGGAATTTTATTGTTATCAATTACATGTGTATATCGGAAACGAAAAGAGTTATCGATAATCGGAAACAAACTTGTACTGCCTAGGACTTAGATGAGCTTATGTTCAAAATCTGAAGTCTCTAGCTCTTATAGTCTCTAAGATCTACGCGTTCATACATACGGACAGACGGACAGACGGACTTGGCTATATCGACTCGGCTTTTGATGCTGATCAAAAATATATATACTTTATAGGGTCGGAGATGCTTCCTTATCCCTGTTACATACTTTTGCACAAATCATTATACCCTTTTTACCCATTTCATGGGTTCAGTGTATAAAAAGAAAAGGGCGGCTGGAAGCAGGCCCTTGGTTAGGTCATGTCTCTGCTAAGGGCGCTGACAAATGGTAGTCGGGCGAGAGAAGACAATTCTATAAAATTACCTCAGTCCAAGGTGGAACAGCATTGTGCCGAGGGACTCGTGGCCGAGGGGTTTGCTCGGTCTCTACTTTGCGAACTCTGGATACCTGCCGACCTCCAGTTTCAATTAGGCTTCCCGCAGCACACGGGCTATGTCGCGGGCGACTGTCCTTTCCCGTCTACTCGTGGGACCAAAATGAACCTCTTAAACAACAACACAAAATCAGTGTCCGGGGCATTTGAAACCCCCGGGGGACACGCCAATCCCTCTACAAGTGCTTGCATCTCACAATCCACGTCTGGTACACCAGCAGGCGGTCAAAAAGCTGCAAATGGCACAAGATGGGGGCGATCAAGCCAATCGTCCTCTCATCCCGGGCGTCGACCTGGAACGGCTCCTGGAGCTCGGCGGTTGCAACACAAATTTGCAACACCGGCTTCCAGGTCCGCGACTCAGGCGACTGTTTAGGGGTCCGCTACCGCAGCGACCAGCAAGCCGTCCATTCAGGACCGGCGACGGGCTGCGGAAATTCTACAGCAGAATCGGAGCAGAATGCGAGCTACAGAAGAAGCTCCTAGATTTGATGGTGCAGTCTGGCGGACCGCCACCTCGCTGCTCGGACGCCGAATGGCATCAGGGCAGCATAAAAGCAATCGCCATGCTGGGAGAGGTCTACCCCGGCGCGAATTTGGAGCCGGTCGATTGGAAGGACGTGCCCAGTCGAGCCCACGCTTGGGTATGGGTTTCTGCAAAACCCGAGGATCCCGAAAGGATCCTGAAGCTCTTCCAGCTCACAAACCCCGACCTGGCCACAGATGACTGGAGGATAGCCAAGGTTGATGCGCCCGAAGGCAACACTAGACAAGTGATCCTCATCATCAATGATGAGTCGGCTGAAGCCCTAGACAAATCCAACGGTGCGGCCTACTTCGGCTTCAAGCCGGTAGTAAAAACCAGTACCGCAGCCAACGGTACCAACAAAGAGGTTGAAGCCCTGGCTGGATACCAGTCGGAAGGATCTGACCTGGCCTGTGACATGGCAAACTTGATCTGCCTCGACACCGATACCGACGAGGAGGTAGACAGTGGTGGAGATTAAATCTGAAGATGTCCCTGCGACTTCTCCAGATTAATCTTCACCACTGTAAGGCGGCTGCAGCCGCTCTTCTGCTCCTCACAAGCCAATGCGGAGCAGACATTATCCTAATGCAGGAACCTTATGTCTGTGGGGGCAAGGTCTCTGGATTGGGAACAAACTATAAGCTACTTGTAGCCCGAAGCGAAGGTAAAGAAAACATCTAGGTTTTTTTCTGCTTCCTAGTTTCAGTAATGGCGACAATACTTCCGCTTGCCTAGAGCTGAAGCCTGGACGCGTAAGGCTTTGCTCTAGCTACATGACTCACGACCAGCAAGGACCCCTGCCACTCGCACTACTACGTGGCCTGATCGCTAACTTTGAGGCAACGCAGACAGAGCTCGTTATAGGATGCGACGCCAACGCACATCATCACCAGTGGGGCACTAGTGACACTAGCCACCGCCTCCCTTCATCAAAGACTCACTAGATGGAGGGTGCTCGATGAACATTCGTTCTCTGACCATAGGAACATCGAAATAACCTTCTCACTCGATATACCCAAGCCCACATGGTGCAGAAACGTTAAACGCACGAACTGGACCGCTTTCAAAGAACACATCGAACGGCTCATTCCTGAGCAGCCCCCAGCGGGACGGAAGCATGCAAGTCCGCCCTCGACAGGTCATGCCCCCAGAGCAAACCTAGAGGGAAAGCTAAACCACCATGGTGGTCCCCCAAGATTTCACGCAAGCTCTTCAATAATGCAAGGTTAAAGGGAGACGACCAATCTTGGAATCTCTACAAAGCCAGCCTCGCATCCTATAAAAAGGCACTCAGACAAGCTAAGCGCCTCTCTTGGCAGAATTTCTGCTCCTCAATCGAGAACACTGCAGATGCCGCAAGGCTCAGAAAAGTTCTCTCCAGCACTCCATTGACAGTGGGTTTCCTCAAAAAACCAGATGACTTGTGGACAACGACCAGTCTGGAGTCACTGAAACTCCTGACCGAAACCTGGCTGTTCAGTCGAGGTATCACTACCCACTATCACTAGAGAACATCAGGAGCATGACGCCACTGACTCTCTCTCCAAAGAGGCTACACAAAGTTTCTCGCCCTTTAAATCACCTGGACCTGATGGCATTATCCCAGCCCAGCTGCAGCATGCAGAGGCCACTGCCATCAACTGGCTTCAAAGAATCTTTGCAGATATCCTGACGACAGGCTCGATTCCCAAGTCATGGCTCACCGAGGCACTATCGGAGCTGGGGGTCGGGCACCGCATTGTGGAGCTGCGCTCCATAGAGGGCGGGGGCTGTCGGGTGATCGCCTATGCGGACGACGTTGCCATTGCCTTCTCCGGCAAATATCCTCAAATACTGTGCGAACGTATGTCCTCCGCACTTCGAACACTGTCCTCCTGGGCCATATCAAAAGGGTTCGGGTTAAACCCCGCTAAAACTGATTTAGTCCTCTTCACTAGGAAATATAAGATTCCTCCTCTCAGACCTCCAACACTAAACGGGGTGGAACTTGCCTTTAGTAAATCAGCCAAATACCTAAGGCTCACCATAGACAGTAAACTAGACTGGAACCTCAACACGGAAAAACGTGTAAAGAAGGCATCGGTCGCCCTATACACCTGCAGGAAATCCATTGGACTGAAATGGGGAATGGCACCCCACATAACGCTGTGGCTGTACACGGCCATTGTTCGGCCCATCTTACTATACGTAGTATCAGTATGGTGACCAACTTTGTCAAAGAAAACAGCAGTTCATAAGCTCGGCAAAGTACAGCGTGCCGCAGGACTGACAACAACAGGAGCCCTCAGAACGACCCCAACTGAGGCTCTTGACAATATTCTAAACCTTCTACCAATAGACCAAATAGGGAAATTGGTAGCAACTCTCCCTACGCATGAGAGAAACAAATCTGTGGTCCGAACAGATTTATGGACACTCAAACATTCTTGTGGGAAACTCACTTTTCCCCCAAACACGGACTACTGCTGTCCTCAGGAATTCCCTAAAACACCATTCCAAGTAATAATCCCCCCAAGGGACGATTGGTGCATAGGCACGCCAGGGCCGACAAACTCTGTAACAATTTTCACCGATGGCTCAAAGCTAGACGACCGGGTAGGGGGAGGTGTCTTTTGCGAAGAGCTATCCATTAGTAAATCCTTCAGACTTCCTGATCATTGCAGTGTTTTCCAAGCTGAAATCATTGCAATACAGGAGGCACTCCTCTGTCTCTCCGAAATCTAGTGCTCTGCAGACAAAATCTGCATATTCTCTGACAGCCAGGCGGCTTTCAAATCTTTAAAATCGATATCATCCAACTCGATATCTGTCACAAACTGCCGCAAATCTCTGCAAGAGATGGCAGAGCAGTTCGAGCTTTACCTGATTTGGGTGCCCGGCCATATGAGCATCGAGGGCAACTGTAAGGCAGACAAGCTGACAAGGCATGGCACTACTATGCCCAACCGGGCCGGGTGGTAATCATCGCCAGCTATCATGTTACCAAATTTGGTGACTTTAGTTCAAAAACTGTGGAAGATAACTGAACTTTCAAATTTAAATGGTGGGCGGCAGAGGTGGGCGTGGCATCCCAATTTTTGATCAAGATCTTTTGTAGATGTCACTATATATCTTCCTACCAAATTTGGAGACTCTAGTTCAAAAAAATGAGGAAGATACACGCATAACCGTTTCAACAACGGCGGGGGGCGGAAGGTGTGGGCGTGGCATCCCAATTTTTGTTGCAGTTTGTTGGAAAACTTCACTACGAAATGAAATCTATACGCGTTTCCAATTTCATGGAGCAGGCAGGATGGGGGCGGAAGGAGTGGGTGTCGCATTCAAAATTTTGATGCAGTTTTTTCAGGGACGTGACTAGCTATCTGCGTGCGATATTTGGTAATTCTAGTTGTAAGAATGTGAGAAATATTTGGTTTGATCGGTTTTATGTTATCGATTTTATCGATTTCTATGCCTCCTAGTAGGCGTGGCAGCCCAATCTTGACACTTTATCTGCCGCCCCTATAGACAAACATAATTGCAAAGTTTCAAGTCTCTAGCTTTACGGGTGTCGAAAAAAGTTGCGTTCATACAGACGGAAGGACGGACAGACGGACAGACACCATGACGGACATTGCACAAAACCAATATACCATAAGATCTTCGGTATCAAAGTATATAAATAAAGAATAATCATTCGTAATCATTGACTGGGTTCAAGCTTAACTGGTAGACTCCAAAAGCCAGGCGATGCATGGCGTGCAATAATCCAAGGCGATATCGAGAGTTCCCGATCCCAACTCCTCGCTCGCGCTTGCTGGGTGACAGAGCGTTTGTAATTAATTTAACTGCATCGCAGATAGCTAGTCACGTCGCTGAAAAAACTGCATCAAAATTTTGGATGCCACGCCCACTCCTTCCGCCCCCATCCAGCCTGCTCCTTGAAATTGGAAACTGGTATAGTTTTGACTTGTTTTGGGCTAGAACCACCAAATTTTGTGTCAAGATAGATATTGAAGTTCCCCAAAAAAATTGGGATGCCACGCCCACCTCTGCCGCCCACCATTTAAACTCGGAAATTTCTATATCTCTTACAGTTTTTAAGCTAGAGCCCCTAAATTCGGTAGAAGGATAGATGGCAACATCTACCAAAGATCTGCATCAAAATTTTGTATGCCACGCCCACCCAAGCCACCCGCCTTATAAAATTGGAATCGGCTATATCTTTAACAGTTTTTGACCTAGAGCCACCAAACTTGGTAGGAAGATAAATGGTGACAGTTAAAAACATTTGATCCAAATTTAAATTTAAATTTGGAAGTTCAGTTATCTTCCACAGTTTTTGAGGTAAAGTCACCAAACTTGGTGACATTATATTGCAAGCAGACTCCTTACCATCCGTTCTTTTACTGGTATCAAGTATTCCGCAGTCGGTTTCGTCCGACTGCAGCGCTTTCACTTGTTTTGTGTGGATTCGATTTCCGAGGAGCAACAACAACATATTGTAGATGCTAAAGATACGCACCCAATGAAGAAGCAACAAGAATGATTCTGGTTTCCTCTCCCTTTTCTCTCCCTCTCTCTCTCTTTGGTATCATGTTCGCTGCAGGTAAAGATGCCAAGCTAACGATAAACAGGCTGTGTGTGTTTATCCTTTTTTTTTACAAGAGGCGCAGGCAAATATAAATATTTATGTGGAAACAGCAGGCGTTTTGCCAAAATAAAAAGAAAGACAGTTGTGAGTTTGCCACACAAATCATTTGGTTTGATTTTCTTACAAATTGTTTACCCAAAAAACAAGAAAGAAATTATTTGTTTGTATTTATATTCTGAGCAGCAGCAGGCGCATCACAGATTAATATTAAGTCATCCTGCTCTGCTCGACGGCGGCTAAAAAGAGTTTCGAGTTCCGCCAAAGCAAGGTGATCCTGTTCCCGTTAACGTTGTTACGAACCGCAAAACTCTAAATGGGGTGAGTATGAAAAATTGCAGGGCTTAGGAGGGAAGAACAAGCGAACAAGCGCCTTGACATTAGGAGCGCTTAATCATTTCGTTTGTCATGCGACAGGATTTTATCTCCTTTTTATGCTTCCTGCTTTTTACTGTGCTGCAGCTGTCTTTTTACACAATAATGATCTGCAATTGTGTCGAATCCAATTGATTTGAGTAACGTGTGTTGTGCAACGTCAAAAGGATAATTCAAAGTCACATACTCAATTAATTTTATGAAAAAAGTGGTTAAATTTGGTAACAGTAAAATTAATTAACTTATTATGAATTCATTCATAAAAAAAATTCGCAATATTTGCAAGATAAAATGATAAAATGTCTGACAACATATCTTAATACTTTTTTTGACAGAGAAAAACATTCAACTGACTAAGAACATGTTTCCACTGGGAATAAAAAAGCTAATCATAAAATGTATATTAATTTTAGTTTATTTTTACCTCAATCAAAAATGGATTGCTTTTCTACTGTTGAGTTATCAGATCTTATCGATTAAAGTGCATTAACACGGCGCATATGTCTTTGAGCAACACTTTTAAGACTATATGAATGCCTCAACATTTATTTTTATTTCATTTTTTGTTTTCGGGGCAGCGGCTTTGCGGTCGACTTGCCGCATTATCCTATTTTATTTACTGCTAATGTTGCGGTTTGCCGTCTAAATCGAATTTGCAGTGAATTTTTTCTCTACAACAACAGCGTAAAACACATCATTATTTAATCTGAAGGAGAGAGAGAGAGTGTAGAAACATATCAATCGAGGCAAAAGTCAAAGGACTTAAGTAGCGAGAAAGGAAAAACAAATGCAAAGCACAAAAAATTATTTTAGCTTGATTCGTCCACGAAACTTTACTTTGGGGCTAAATGGAGTGTGGAGAAAGAACAGGCAACAAAAACAACTTGAACTGAGTATAGCTACTCAGAAAAGATTCAGAATTTACAGCAGCCACATGATTCTTGTTGTTGGCTGCTGTCTCCGGGCCAAAGGAATCCATTAATCCCATTGCCTGCCAGTTCAATTACGTAGTTTATTAGGCGGAAATTAAAAAGCAAAAGCGAAGCCAAAGCCAAAGGCGGGAGCCGGAAACCAAACGACGCAGCCAAAGAACTCCTCCTTACATTAAAATAACAAACCAGACAAGCTCAGTAAAGTTGGAACTATACTTACTACTTTTGCCCAGATCTGTTGTAAAATCAAAGACGTTTTTTCCAGAAAAGTCAAGTAGAAAACATTAAAAAAAAACATGTAAGAAGGCTCTAGTCGAGATTTCCCGACTAGGAGATACCCCGAACCCTATACTTAACGCGTACAGTCATTGTCTGCATGCATCTGTGACCTAAACTTCAATCTTCGATATCTCTGGTGTTTCTCAACCGATTTCAATGAAATTTTCAGAAAAGTTATATCGTTACCCATTATTTTAATCCCCATTTTTACATTTTCCAAATTCGAGATTTTTTTGTAATCGATTACATGTGTATATCGGAAACCAGAATAGTTATCGATAGTTTGAAACAAACTTGTTCTGCTTATGGTATAGGAGAACTTATATTCAAAATCTGAAGTCTCTAGCTTTTGTAGTCTCTGAGATCGACGCGTTCATACAGACGGACAGACGGACATGGCTATATCGACTCTGCTGTTCATGCTGATGAAGAATATATATACTTTACTGGGTCGGAGATGCTTCCTTCTGCCTGTTACATACTTTTGCACAAAACCATTATACCATTTTTACCCATTTCATGGGTTCAGGGTATAACAAGTAAAAACGTTGCAGTCGGACGCAACCGACTGCGGAATGCTTTGATACCAGTAAAAGAACGGATGGTAAGGAGTCTGCTTGCAAAGGAGTGGGCCGGGTGGTAATCATCGCCATCTATCATGTATCCAAGTTTTATGACTTTACCTCAAAAACTGTGGAAGATGACTTAACTTCCAAATTTAAAAGGTGGGCGGCAGAGGTGGGCGTGGCATCCAAATTTTTGTTCAAATCTTTTTAATTGTCACCATTTATCTTCCAACCAAGTTTAAAGGCTCTAGCTCAAAAACTCTTAAAGATATAGCCGATTCCAAATTTATAAGGCGTGGCATCCAAAGTTTGTATGCAGATCTTTATTAGATGTTGCCATCTATCCTTCTACCGAATTTATGGGCTCTAGCTTAAAAACTGTAAGAGATATCAAAATTTCCGATTTTAAATGGTGGGCGGCAGAGGTGGGCGTGGCATCCAAAATTTTGATGCAGATCTTTTGTAGATGTCACCATATATCTTCCTATCAAATTTGGTGACTCTAGTTCAAAAAATGTGGAAGATACACGCATAACCGTTTTAACAACGGTATAAAACATTAGAAAAAACAAGTAAGAAGGCTCTAGTCGAGATTTCCCGACTAGGAGATGCCCCGAACCCTATACTTAACGCGTACAGTCATTGTCTGCATGCATCTGTGACCTAAACTTCAATCTTCGATATCTCTGGTGTTTCTCAACCGATTTCAATGAAATTTTCAGAAAAGTTATATCGTTACCCATTTTTTAATCCCCATTTTTACATTTTCCAAATTCGAGGTTTTTTTTTAATCGATTACATGTGTATATCGGAAACCAGAATAGTTATCGATAGTTTGAAACAAACTTGTTCAGCTTATTGTATAGGAGAAGCTATATTCAAAATCTGAAGTCTCTAGCTTTTGTAGTCTCTGAGATTGACGCGTTCATACTGACGGACAGACGGACATGGCTATATCGACTCTGCTGTTCATGCTGATGAAGAATATATATACTTTACGGGGTCGGAGATGCTTCCTTCTGCCTGTTACATACTTTTGCACAAAACCATTATACCCTTTTTACCCATTTCATGGGTTCAGGGTATAACAAGTAAAAACGTTGCAGTCGGACGCAACCGACTGCGGAATGCTTTGATACCAGTAAAAGAACGGATGGTAAGGAGTCTGCTTGCAAAGGAGTGGGCCGGGTGGTAATCATCGCCATCTATCATGTATCCAAGTTTTATGACTTTACCTCAAAAACTGTGGAAGATGACTTAACTTCCAAATTTAAAAGGTGGGCGGCAGAGGTGGGCGTGGCATCCAAATTTTTGTTCAAATCTTTTTAATTGTCACCATTTATCTTCCTACCAAGTTTAAAGGCTCTAGCTCAAAAACTCTTAAAGATATAGCCGATTCCAAATTTATAAGGCCTGGCATCCAAAGTTTGTATGCAGATCTTTATTAGATGTTGCCATCTATCCTTCTACCGAATTTATAGGCTCTAGCTTAAAAACTGTAAGAGATATCAAAATTTCCGATTTTAAATGGTGGGCGGCAGAGGTGGGCGTGGCATCCAAAATTTTGATGCAGATCTTTTGTAGATGTCACCATATATCTTCCTATCAAATTTGGTGACTCTAGTTCAAAAACTGTGGAAGATACACGCATAACCGTTTTAACAACGGCGCTGGGTGGGGGCGGAAGGAGTGGGCGTGGCATCCAAACTTTTTATGCAGTTTGTTGGAAAACTTCACTACCTATCTTGACACAAAATTTGGTGGCTCTAGCTCAAAACATGTGAAAACTATAGGCGGTTCAAATTTCAAGGAGAAGGGGGGATGGGGGCGGAATAAGGGGGCGTGGCATCCAAAATCCATATTTTTGGGGAACGTCACAAAATTTGGTGGCTCTAGCCCAAAAAATGTGAAAGCTATAAGCGTTTCCAATTTCAAGGAGCAGGCAGGATGGGGGCGGAAGGAGTAAGCGTGGCATCCAAAATTTTGATGCAGTTTTTTCAGGGACGTGACTAGCTATCTGCGTGCAAAAGTTGGTAATTCTAGCTGTATGAATGTCAGAAATATTTGGTTGTATCGGTTTTCAGTTATCGAATTTATCGATTTCCCCGCCTCCTAGTGGGCGAGGCACCCCAATCTTGACTCGCCTACAGACAAACATAATTGCAAAGTTTCAAGTCTCTAGCCTTACGGGTGTCGAAAAAAATTGCGTTCATACGGACAGACGGACAGACGGACACCCTGACGGACATTGCACAACACCAATATACTATGAGACTTTCGGTATCAAAGTATAAAAACAAAGGAGTTGAGAGGGAAAAAAGGTTAAAGGCTGTCAAGGCTCAATGCTTGATATTTATTGTGAAAATATTTTGTTAGCCAGTTTTTCAACCATTTTTTTCAAGCTGTACGTGAGGAAAACGCAATATTTGGGTATTTTCGTTAACTGCCGCACAATCAGCATAAATTTTGTCTGCGCCCAAACTAGGCGGCACATAGTTACAGGGGCGTGCCAAGGTAGAGGACAAACAACTTGAACTGAGTATAGCTACTCAGAAAAGATTCAGAATTTACAGCAGCCACATGATTCTTGTTGTTGGCTGCTGTCTCCGGGCCAAAGGAATCCTTTAATCCCATTGCCTGCCAGTTTAATTACGCAGTTTATTAGGCGGAAATGAAAAAGCGAAAGCGAAAGCCAAAGCCAAAGGCGGGAGCCGGAAACCAAACGACGCAGCCAAAGAACTCCTCCTTACATTAAAATAACCAACCAGACAAGCTCAGTAAAGTTGGAACTATACTACTTTTGCCCAGATCTGTTGTAAAATCAAAGACGTTTTTTCCAGAAAAGTCAAGTAGAAAACATTAAAAAAAAACATGTAAGAAGGCTCTAGTCGAGATTTCCCGACTAGGAGATACCCCGAACCCTATATTTAACGCGTACAGTCATTGTCTGCATGCATCTGTGACCTAAACTTCAATCTTCGATATCTCTGGTGTTTCTCAACCGATTTCAATGAAATTTTCAGAAAAGTTATATCGTTACCCATTTTTTAATCCCCATTTTTACATTTTCCAAATTCGAGGTTTTTTTTTAATCGATTACATGTGTATATCGGAAACCAGAATAGTTATCGATAGTTTGAAACAAACTTGTTCAGCTTATGGTATAGGAGAAGCTATATTCAAAATCTGAAGTCTCTAGCTTTTGTAGTCTCTGAGATCGACGCGTTCATACAGACGGACAGACGGACATGGCTATATCGACTCAGCTGTTGATGCTGATCAAGAATATATATACTTTATGGGGTCGGAGATGCTTCCTTCTCCCTGTTACAGATTTTTGCACAAAACCATTATACCCCTTTTACCCATTTTATGGGTTAGGGGTATAAAAAAAACCAAAAAAAAACAATTAAGAAGGCTCTAGTCGAGATTTCCCGACTAGGAGATACCCCGAACCCTATATTTAACGCGTACAGTCATTGTCTGCATGCATCTGTGACCTAAACTTCAATCTTCGATATCTCTGGTGTTTCTCAACCGATTTCAATGAAATTTTCAGAAAAATTATATCGTTACCCATTTTTTAATCCCCATTTTTACATTTTCCAAATTCGAGGTTTTTTTTTAATCGATTACATGTGTATATCGGAAACCAGAATAGTTATCGATAGTTTGAAACAAACTTGTTCAGCTTATGGTATAGGAGAAGCTATATTCAAAATCTGAAGTCTCTAGCTTTTGTAGTCTCTGAGATCGACGCGTTCATACAGACGGACAGACGGACATGGCTATATCGACTCTGCTGTTCATGCTGATGAAGAATATATATACTTTACTGGGTCGGAGATGCTTCCTTCTGCCTGTTACATACTTTTGCACAAAACCATTATACCATTTTTACCCATTTCATGGGTTCAGGGTATAACAAGTAAAAACGTTGCAGTCGGACGCAACCGACTGCGGAATGCTTTGATACCAGTAAAAGAACGGATGGTAAGGAGTCTGCTTGCAAAGGAGTGGGCCGGGTGGTAATCATCGCCATCTATCATGTATCCAAGTTTTATGACTTTACCTCAAAAACTGTGGAAGATGACTTAACTTCCAAATTTAAAAGGTGGGCGGCAGAGGTGGGCGTGGCATCCAAATTTTTGTTCAAATCTTTTAATTGTCACCATTTATCTTCCTACCAAGTTTAAAGGCTCTAGCTCAAAAACTCTTAAAGATATAGCCGATTCCAAATTTATAAGGCGTGGCATCCAAAGTTTGTATGCAGATCTTTATTATATGTTGCCATCTATCCTTCTACCGAATTTATAGGCTCTAGCTTAAAAACTGTAAGAGATATCAAAATTTCCGATTTTAAATGGTGGGCGGCAGAGGTGGGCGTGGCATCCAAAATTTTGATGCAGATCTTTTGTAGATGTCACCATATATCTTCCTATCAAATTTGGTGACTCTAGTTCAAAAACTGTGGAAGATACACGCATAACCGTTTTAACAACGGCGCTGGGTGGGGGCGGAAGGGGTGGGCGTGGCATCCAAACTTTTTATGCAGTTTGTTGGAAAACTTCACTACCTATCTTGACACAAAATTTGGTGGCTCTAGCTCAAAACATGTAAAAACTATAGGCGGTTCAAATTTCAAGGAGAAGGTGGGATGGGGGCGGAATAAGGGGGCGTGGCATCCAAAATCCATATTTTTGGGGAACGTCACAAAATTTGGTGGCTCTAGCCCAAAAAATGTGAAAGCTATAAGCGTTTCCAATTTCAAGGAGCAGGCAGTTTGGGGGCGGAAGGAGTAAGCGTGGCATCCAAAATTGTGATGCAGTTTTTTCAGGGACGTGACTAGCTATCTGCGTGCAAAAGTTGGTAATTCTAGCTGTATGAATGTCAGAAATATTTGGTTGTATCGGTTTTCAGTTATCGAATTTATCGATTTCCCCGCCTCCTAGTGGGCGAGGCACCCCAATCTTGACTCGCCTACAGACAAACATAATTGCAAAGTTTCAAGTCTCTAGCCTTACGGGTGTCGAAAAAAATTGCGTTCATACGGACAGACGGACAGACGGACACCCTGACGGACATTGCACAACACCAATATACTATGAGACTTTCGGTATCAAAGTATAAAAACAAAGGAGTTGAGAGGGAAAAAAGGTTAAAGGCTGTCAAGGCTCAATGCTTGATATTTATTGTGAAAATATTTTGTTAGCCAGTTTTTCAACCATTTTTTTTTAAGCTGTACGTGAGGAAAACGCAATATTTGGGTATTTTCGTTAACTGCCGCACAATCAGCATAAATTTTGTCTGCGCCCAAATTAGGCGGCACATAGTTACGGGGGCGTGCCAAGGTAGAGGACAAATAACTTGAACTGAGTATAGCTACTCAGAAAAGATTCAGAATTTACAGCAGCCACATGATTCTTGTTGTTGGCTGCTGTCTCCGGGCCAAAGGAATCCTTTAATCCCATTGCCTGCCAGTTTAATTACGCAGTTTATTAGGCGGAAATGAAAAAGCGAAAGCGAAAGCCAAAGCCAAAGGCGGGAGCCGGAAACCAAACGACGCAGCCAAAGAACTCCTCCTTACATTAAAATAACCAACCAGACAAGCTCAGTAAAGTTGGAACTATACTACTTTTGCCCAGATCTGTTGTAAAATCAAAGACGTTTTTTCCAGAAAAGTCAAGTAGAAAACATTAAAAAAAACATGTAAGAAGGCTCTAGTCGAGATTTCCCGACTAGGAGATACCCCGAACCCTATACTTAACGCGTACGGTCATTGTCTGCATGCATCTGTGACCTAAACTTCAATCTTCGATATCTCTGGTGTTTCTCAACCGATTTCAATGAAATTTTCAGAAAAGTTATATCGTTACCCATTTTTTAATCCCCATTTTTACATTTTCCAAATTCGAGGTTTTTTTTTAATCGATTACAAGTGTATATCGGAAACCAGAATAGTTATCGATAGTTTGAAACAAACTTGTTCTGCTTATGGTATAGGAGAACTTATATTCAAAATCTGAAGTCTCTAGCTTTTGTAGTCTCTGAGATCGACGCGTTCATACAGACGGACATGGCTATATCGACACAGCTGTTGATGCTGATCAAGAATATATATACTTTATGGGGTCGGAGATGCTTCCTTCTCCCTGTTACATACTTTTGCACAAAACCATTATACCCCTTTGACCCATTTTATGGGTTAGGGGTATAAAAAAAACCAAAAAAAAACAATTAAGAAGGCTCTAGTCGAGATTTCCAGACTAGGAGATACCCCAAACCCTATACTTAACGCGTACAGTCATTCTCTGTATGCATCTGTGACTAAACTTTAATTTTCGATATCTCTGGTGTTTCTTAACCGATTTCGATGAAATTTTCAGAAAAGTTTTATCGTTACCCATTATTTCAACCCCCATTTTTACATTTTCCAATTCGAGACTTTTCCGGAAACGGAAATAGTTATCGAAAATCGTGTAATCGACTTGTCACTCAAAATATAGACGTTTGGTTATTTGGAGCGTCTGCTCCGGTTGATGCTTTTATTTAGAATGATTCTTATATATATATATATGTTGGGTTCAGCTAACCCGAAATATGCAATGCTTATATCTATGTGTTTATAAGTATGTATACATATACATATGTATACAGAAGGCATGCATGTGTTATGTATGGTTCGACCACTTGAGCTGCAAAGTGCATGCTAAGCGTTCCCACGCGCAGCGATCGGCTTATGTATAAGCGACGGACCTATTGCTTGTGCGCTGGAATGTTTATGTATTTCTAAGTGGTCATTTAATGTACTTTGGGTATTTGTATATTTGTATTTAGTGTGACAAAGTGTCACAATGTATTAGTGTTATGTTATTCCCTTTGATTTATAATAACAAACTTGTACTGCCTAGGACTTAGATGAGCTTATGTGCAAAATCTGAAGTCTCTAGCTCTTATAGTCTCTGAGATCGACGCGTTCATACATACGGACAGACGGACGGACAGACAGACATGACTATATCGACTCTGCTGTTGGTGCTGATCAAGAATATATATACTTTATAGGGTCGGAGATGCTTCCTTCTGCCTGTTACATACTTTTGCACAAAAACATTATACCCCTTTTACCCATTTTATGGGTTAGGGGAATAAAAATCAAAAATGACTTGCGTTTTTCCAAATCCTTGATGACGTCGAATTTAACACGCACTACTTTTAAATAATTACGTAAAAAACCACAGTACATTTTTTGTCTCAATCACAGAAAATAGCACAGTACATTTTTTAACACAACAGTTCGATGTTATAGTTCGCAGTTAACTAAATCAACGCCTGCAGTAATGACATTCAAGAAGGCTTACTTTAAACCTTATTTCATACCAAGATCACAAATGCTGACCTTTTTATTGACAAATTTTCCCTTAAAAGGACTTCGGTGCAAAAATTCCCTTAAGTAGGCAAAATTAAGCAGGCTAACAGGTAGGTCAGGTAGTACAAGTGTTGGTGGGTAAGCCACAGTTACCAAAGGGTAACCAAAAAGTCAAAGGCGCATGTTTTCATTCAAATCCAATTCGGATAACACAGGTACTAAAGGATCATCTAAGGCAGCAGATGGTTTTATTCAAAACTAAATGTATTTGACAAAAAACACAGGCCCGCGAAAAACGCGTGCCTACAAAAAACCTTTGCATGTATGTACCTGCATTAAGCCCTTTGATATCTTTGCGCAGCAAATATCTGCATGCTTGCCTACATGTACTATACTGATTACAGCTGCTGCTATGGACCTTGGTCAACAGGAAAGATCAAACTGGCATAACTTCTGTGTTTCTTAACCGATTTTGATGAAATTATCGCAGATGTTCATGATTTTGTATCAAGTTTTTAAAAAACATTTCACACTTTCAAAATTCGGAATTTTATTGTTATCGATTTCATGTGTATATCGGAAACGAAAAGAGTTATCGATAACTTGTACTGCCTAGGACTTAGCTGAGCTTATGTGCAAAATCTGAAGTCTCTAGCTCTTATAGTCTCTAAGATCTATGCGTTCATACATACGGACAGACGGACGGACAGACGGACATGGCTATATCGACTCGGCTTTTGATGCTGATCAAGAATATATATACTTTATAGGGTCGGAGATGCTCCCTTATCCCTGTTACATACTTTTGCACAAAACCATTATACCCCTTTTACCCATTTTATGGGTTAGGGGTATAAAAAAAACAAAAAAAACAATTAAGAAGGCTCTAGTCGAGATTTCCAGTTTAGGAGATACCCCAAACCCTATACTTAACGCGTACAGTCATTCTCTGTATGCATCTGTGACTAAACTTTAATTTTCGATATCTCTGGTGTTTCTTAACCGATTTCGATGAAATTTTCAGAAAAGTTTTATCGTTACCCATTATTTCAACCCCCATTTTTACATTTTCCAATTCGAGACTTTTCCGGAAACGGAAATAGTTATCGAAAATCGTGTAATCGACTTGTCACTCAAAATATAGACGTTTGGTTATTTGGAGCGTCTGCTCCGGTTGATGCTTTTATTTAGAATGATTCTTATATATATATATGTTGGGTTCAGCTAACCCGAAACATGCAATGCTTATATCTATGTGTTTATAAGTATGTATACATATACATATGTATACAGAAGGCATGCATATGTTATGTATGGTTCGACCACTTGAGCTGCAAAGTGCATGCTCAGCGTTCCCACGCGCAGCGATCGGCTTATGTATAAGCGACGGACCATATTGCTTGTGCGCTGGAATGTTTATGTATTTCTAAGTGGTCTTTTAATGTACTTTGTTCATACATACGGACAGACGGACAGACGGACGGACAGACAGACATGACTATATCGACTCGACTGTTGATGCTGATCAAGAATATATATACTTTATAGGGTCGGAGATGCTTCCTTCTGCCTGTTACATACTTTTGCACAAAAACATTATACCCCTTTTACCCATTTCATGGGTTCGGGGTATAAAAACGCGAAAAAACAAGTTAAAACGTTGCAGTCGGACGTTACCGACAGCAGGATACTCTGATACCAGTTGAATACATATTACTTACATATTTATAAATAGTTTTCTTTCTTGAATACAATAAACTATGAAACTTATCTAGAATTATGTACATAGCTTAACATAAGATCGCCGCTCGAATTTGCTCCCGATTAATAATTTCAATCGGTAACCAGGGAACACCACGTGGAGGCCATTACAACTGTTGTGAGGTTTTTATTAAATTTTAAAACCTTCGAGTCGACTTGAAACGATTTTAGTCATTTCCTTGTTCCCCACCTAAAAATACCTTAGGTCTTACATTTAATCGAATTATAAATTTTAAAAACAAAAACATACACATATTTAAGAAAATAAATAAATAAGTAATAAATTTCATGACAGTTAAAATAAATATACATTTATAAAGGAATAATAATATTTAAATAAATTTAATATTATGAAAAAAATATAAATATAAATAAATAAATAAATAAAACACAACATAAATATTTACACAATTAAAATCGGCTACTCTATGATCAATGATTCGTCGATGTTTAAACATATCCCGCTGTGATGGCTATAAATTGTTTCCTAAGTTTGCGCGCTGACCCTCCCCTCAGATATATTAGAAAATGCCCAGTCAATATGGGTATCGGACTTGGTGGTTGATGTATTTAAATTAAGAAGTGAATCATAATTATTTGAACTTAAAAAATTATAAGCCCCACAGCTACTACCTGAAACAGTTCGCAAGCATAAATTAAAGTCCCCCAAAACTATTGAATTGCTGTTTAAAAAGGTAAATTGACTAAATAAATTCTCAAATTCTGTTTTAAATTTGCGCAATGGGTAAGACGGACTTTTATATAAAATAAGAACCCCCAAGGACTTGTATTTAAACAAAGCGTACTCAAATACATGTGACCCAGAAAAATATTGACCAGTTGAACAAAGACTAACGTGACGATATAATTCAATTTTAATAAAAACAATAATGCCTCTTTTTGGTCTATTTCTTGCATTAGGTGTGCAATCTAGTCGCACGACTGTTGAAAAGTCATTAAGTTCATATGTTTCGTGTGAGTATGTGGAGGCCTCAACGAAACATAGAATTGAATATCTTAACATTAAATGATCGGACGAAATGTCACTGAAATGGCAATGCGGACTTTGCGTATTATGGAAAATTAAATTGAATTCAGAAAAGTTAAGTAAAATTTCAAAATGCGTCTTAAGAAGTTTTTCAGAGCATAAAATTTGAAGTTCCTGATTTACAGCCGAGCCTGAATCAGGTTTTGGTGGACAAAATTCACCGATTATGTACAAACCAGACGCGTTGGTTGCTCTACTACAGGCTACATATAATGCTTCTCGGCGAATTCTGCTGAAAGTGTGGACAACCACTTTGTTATATGTAGCACCCTGACTTTTATAAATTGTAATGGCTTCTGCAGGTACTAAAGAAAATTGTTCGCGATCAATGGTTACTTGCTCGTTAGAATGATACTGAAAACTTTTAACAGTCTTTTGAATTGGAGTCCAAGAAGGTTCTCGACGATGTGAGCACTTAGCTCGAGCAGTAACTCCTACACTTTCTTCTAAAATCATTATCCACAGAATTGATGGTGTGGCTGAGCTAAATCCTACTTCCATTAAAGTTCCTGTTGCTCCGTTGACTAATCCATCAGCAGTATCTAGATTGGCCGTCACCATATACTTCGCTGTGGTTTTTAAAATAAGAGAGTTGGGTAATCCCTGGGCTTGGGAAGTTTTAAAGTCCTTAACGGACTCAAGAATTCTACTTTTAGCAGAGGCATTTAAGTGAACGGCCTTTACAAAATCTCTAGAATTGGAAATATGTTGGTCAGTTGTAATTGAGTTAAGCTTTGTTGTATTGAAACTATTAACTTCGGCGTTGGTTTCAAAAAGATGAATGACGTCATCTGTAACTTGGTCAGTGCGACAAATCCTATTTTTAAATAAATCTACGTCCTCTGTTGACATTTTACCAGATGCCATATTGTTGAGGGCTACTGCGAAAGGTTGATCATTTCGTTGTCGCATAATCTCTGTAAGTTCAAAGAACTTAAAACAACCCCAAAGAGAAGACCCTAATATAGCACTATAAGGGTTATGCTACTAGGAAGTGAATTGAAATATCCACATATCTCCTATTGGACGTAGTTGTCTAAGATCGCCGAAAACGATCACTGAAATTCCTCCAAATGGAGCTTCTCTATTATTGAAAATTTGTTTAAGACGGGAATCTATAAACGAAAACATCTTTGATCTTACCATTGAGATCTCATCAATAATTAAAACTTTAAGATCAATTAAAGTTGATCGACGATTGTTAAGCAAATCTGCACCCAATTCTTTAAAAGCGGACAAAGACTGGTTAATGGGAAGAGAAAACATTGTATGAAGTGTGGAACCATTGATTCCAAAAGCAGCTTTACCAGTTGGCGCACACAAAATGACTTTGGCCGAAGTTGGATCACATCCGGGCTTATTATTATAAAATGAAGTTAAGGACTGGAAAAGTGCTGATATAAGACGACTCTTCCCAACGCCAGCGCCCCCACCAACAAACTCATGGAAAACGTTCTTCATATTGGCGTTATGAAGAACATGGGAAAAAAAAGTTTTTTGCTTTAAATTTAATGACTTTACGAGATCTGCTAAATTTTCTGGGGAAATGAGTGGAGGAAGCTTAAATAGACGGACGTTATCTGTTTCTTCGGATGTTTCATTGTTATTCAAATTTAAAACATTTAATTGAGAATTTACCTCTGGAAAAGCCAGAACTCTAAACTCTTCATCAAGAACCACTTGATTTTCTAAATTATCTTCAAAATTCTCACCTACTTCAGCTTCCCTAAGCGCGTCTTCTAGCATAGCGGGCCTTTCCCTAAATACGTCGTAGTTGTCACGTTCGTTGTTTATGCGGTCCTCGTTTTCCCAGTAATAACCCTCACAAACACCCTCTGTCGACTAGCTCCCGTTGCTCCTGTCTCCAATGTGAAAATAGCATCACCAACTCCCTAAAGTGGTTTTGCCTATCCTTGTGAAGGCCAAAATTTCTAAACCTAATTATCCGGGACTTGGACCTTCTTTTCATAAAACCACTACCATCTATAAGCGGAAAAAATTCGGAACCCACAACCTCATTTTGCTCGTCATCGTCGCTATCAATATTTTGGCGTGATACCCTGCAAGTTTTGCTAAAATTGTAGTTTGCGGCAAAATCAGCTAAAGAAATATTTTCAAGATCATTAGGCCGCTGTATGTAATGATCTAACAGACCAACTGTAAAAATGTCTGCTGAGTTTTGAGGCAAATTTTGAAGTTGTTGCTTGGGCCGAAGCATTCTTACTCTATTCTCGGGAAGTGCTGTGTTAATGTAAATTTCACCATTACTGGTCTCGGACATACGCAATCCCATACAACAATATACGGCTTCCTGAGCGGAAATCTCAGTGCCGGAAATAAATTTATGCCCAATGTGTTGCAACTTTTGCTTAATAGAGAAATTGTGGCGCTGTTTAATTTCATCCACGGCATCGCGCATTAATTTAGAAATTCCTCTTTGTGATTTATGAATATAATTTATAACATAACTGCAGCATGCATAAGGATCTAATATAAATTGAATGTCGATATTAGCCCTTTGCATAGCAAGAATATGTTTGTTGTAAGCGTTTACTTTTATTGCGTTAAAAGATCGCTTCAGGAAAATTTGTGGTTTTTTCAAACCAGACCTAATTGCCATTACATATTCCTCGTAAGTGAGGTTGATTTGTTCGTGAGATAGGAATTCATGAAATGAGTCAAATGTTGGCAATGCCTCACGATCAAAAGGAAAATTTATAAAGTTTTGAATTTTTTGAAAATTTGCGCGATGTGATTTAGCGAGATCACTTTCGGACAAAGGAAACAAAATTTCTGTTTGGGGCATTAGCGGATATGGAATACCAAAGCGACACATGCGGGCCCCTCTTATTTCCCGCATACAAGAATTCCCATGGTTATGCTTTTGGTACTCAATGTACTGGCTAAGATCAACATTTGTCACATTTGTAGTAACAAATTGGTTGATAAAGTCTAACGCGTACAGTCATTCTCTGTATGCATCTGTGACTAAACTTTAATTTTCGATATCTCTGGTGTTTCTAAACCGATTTCGATGACATTTTCAGAAAAGTTTTATCGTTACCCATTATTTCAACCCCCATTTTTACATTTTCCAATTCGAGACTTTTCCGGAAACGGAAATAGTTATCGAAAATCGTGTAATCGACTTGTCACTCAAAATATAGACGTTTGGTTATTTGGAGCGTCTGCTCCGGTTGATGCTTTTATTTAGAATGATTCTTATATATATATGTTGGGTTCAGCTAACCCGAAACATGCAATGCTTATATCTATGTGTTTATAAGTATGTATACATATACATATGTATACAGAAGGCATGCATATGTTATGTATGGTTCGACCACTTGAGCTGCAAAGTGCATGCTCAGCGTTCCCACGCGCAGCGATCGGCTTATGTATAAGCGACGGACCATATTGCTTGTGCGTTGGAATGTTTATGTATTTCTAAGTGGTCTTTTAATGTAATTTTTTCCTACAATACGGACAGACGGACAGACGGACGGACAGACAGACATGACTATATCGACTCGACTGTTGATGCTGATCAAGAATATATATACTTTATAGGGTCGGAGATGCTTCCTTCTGCCTGTTACATACTTTTGCACAAAAAAATAAACCCCCTTTTCCCATTTTCATGGGTTGTTTATAAAACGCGAAAAAACAAGTTAAAACGTTGCAGTCGGACGTTACCGACAGCAGGATACTCTGATACCAGTTGAATACATATTACTTACATATTTATAAATAGTTTTCTTTCTTGAATACAATAAACTATGAAACTTATCTAGAATTATGTACATAGCTTAACATAAGATCGCCGCTCGAATTTGCTCCCGATTAATAATTTCAATCGGTAACCAGGGAACACCACGTGGAGGCCATTACAACTGTTGTGGGGTTTTATTAAATTTTAAAACCTTCGAGTCGACTTGAAACGATTTTAAAGTCATTTCCTTGTTCCCCACCTAAAAATACCTTAGGTCTTACATTAAATCGAATTTTAAATTTTAAAAACAAAAAATTTATATTAAATATATAAGAAATATAAATAAATTAATACTTAACTAATAATATGACAGTTTAAATAAATAAACATTTATAAAGGCATAAACATAAATAAACAAATGTAATGATATACAACAAAATAAATAAATATACATAAATAAATAAAATATAACACATAAATATTTACAAAATCAAAATCGGCTACTCTATGATCAATGATTGGTCGGTGTTTAAACATATTCCGCTATGATGGCTATAAATTGTTTCAGATATATTAGAAAATGCCCAGTCATAATGGGTATCGGACTTGGTGGTTGATGTATTTAAATTAAGAAGTGAATCATAATTATTTGAACGTAAAAAATTATAAGCCCCACAGCTACTACCTGAAACAGTTCGCAAGCATAAATTAAAGTCCCCCAAAACTATTGAATTGTTGTTTAAAAAGGTAAATTGACTAAATAAATTCTCAAATTCTGTTTTAAATTTGCGCAATGGATAAGACGGACTTTTATATAAAGTAAGAACCCCCAAGGACTTGTATTTAAACAAAGCGTACTCAAATACATGTGACCCAGAAAAATATTGACCAGTTGAACAAAGACGTGACGATATAATTCATTTTCAATAAAAACCATAATGCCTCTATTTGGTCTATTTCTTGCATTAGGTGAGCCATCTAGTCGACGTTGAAAAGTCATTAAGTTCATATGTTTTGTGTGAATGAATTGAATTTCTTAACATTAAATGATCGGACGAAATGTCACTGAAATGGCAATGCAGACTTTGCGTATTAAAATTTGAAGTTCCTGATTTACAGCCGAGCCTGCGTCAGGTTTTGGTGGACAAAATCCACCGACTATGTACAAACCAGACGCGTTGGTTGCTCTACTACAGGCTACATATAATGCTTCTCGGCGCATTCTGCTGAAAGTGTGGACAACCACTTTGTTATATGTAGCACCCTGACTTTTATAAATTGTTATAGCTTCTGCAGGTACTAAAGGAAATTGTTCGCGGTCAATAGTTACTTGCTCGTTAGAATGATACTGAAAACTTTTAACAGTCTTTTGAATTGGAGTCCAAGAAGGTTCTCGACGATGTGAGCACTTAGCTCGAGCAGTAACTCCTACACTTTCTTCTAAAAACTTTATCCACAGAATTGATGGTGTGGCTGAGCTAAATCCTACTTCCATTAAAGTTCCTGTTGCTCCGTTGACTAATCCATCAGCAGTATCTACATTGGCCGTCACCATATACTTCGCTGTGGTTTTTAAAATAAGAGAGTTGGGTAATCCCTGGGTTTGGGAAGTTTTAAAGTCCTTAACGGACTCAAGAATTCTACTTTTAGCAGAGGCATTTAAATGAACGGCCTTTACAAAATCTCTAGAATTGGAAATATGTTGGTCAGTTGTAATTGAGTTAAGTTTTGTTGTATTGAAACTATTTACTTCGGCGTTGGTTTCAAAAAGATGAATGACGTCATCTGGAACTTGGTCAGCGCGACAAATCATATTTTTAAATAAATCTACCTCCTCTGTTGACATTTGACCAGATGTCATATTGTTGAGGGCTACTGCATAATCTCTGTAAGTTCAAAGAACTTAAAACAACCCCAAAGAGAAGACCCAAATATAGCACTATAAGGGTTATGCGACTCGGAAGTGGATTGAAATATCCATCTATCACCAATTGGACGTAGTTGTCAAAGATCGCCGAAAACGATCACTGGAATTCCTCCAAATGGAGCTTCTCTATTATTGAATTTTTGTTTAAGACGGGAATCTATAAACGAAAACATCTTTGATCTTTGAGATCTCATCAATAATTAAAACTTTAAGATCAATTAAAGTTGATCGACGATTGTTAAGCAAATCTGCACCCAATTCTTTAAAAGCGGACCCAGACTGGTTAATGGGAAGAGAAAACATTGTATGAAGTGTGGAACCATTGATTCCAAAAGCAGCTTTACCAGTTGGCGCACACAAAATGACTTTGGCCGAAGTTGGATCACATCCGGGCTTATTATTATAAAATGAAGTTAAGGACTGGTAAAGTGCTGATATAAGACGACTCTTCCCAACGCCAGCGCCCCCACCAACAAACTCATGGAAAACGTTCTTCATATTGGCGTTATGAAGAACATGGGAAAAAAAGTTTTTTGCTTTAAATTTAATGATTTTACGAGATCTGCTAAATTTTCTGGGGAAATGAGTGGAGGAAGCTTAATTAGACGGACGTTATCTGTTTCTTCGGATGTGTCATTGTCATTCAAATTTAAAACATTTAATTGAGAATTTACCTCTGGGAAAGCCAGAACTCTAAACTCTTCATCAAGAACCACTTGATTTTCTAAGTTATCTTCAAAATTCTCACTTACTTCAGGTTCCCTAAGCGCGCCTTCTAGCATAGCGGGCCTTTCCTTAAATACGTCGTAGTTGTCACGTTCGTTGTTAATGCGGTCCTCGTTTTCCCAGTAGTACTCCTCACAATTTCTGCCTACTAATTTCCGTTGCTCCTGTCGCCAATGTGAAAATAGCATCACCAACTCCCTAAAGTGGTTTTGCCAATCCTTGTTAAGGCCAAAATTTCTAAACCTAATTATCCGGGACTTTCATAAAACCACTATCATCTAAAAGCGGAAAAAACTCGGATCCCATGACCTCATTTTGCTCGTCATCGTCGGTATCAATATTTTGGCGGGACACCCTGCAAGTTTTGCTAAAATTGTAGTTTGAGGCAAAATCAGCTAAGGAAATATTTTCCAAATCATTAGGCCGCTGTATGTAATGATCTAACAGACCAACTGTAAAAATGTCTGTTGAGTTTTGAGGCAAATTTTGAAGTTGTTGCTTGGGCCGAAGCATTCTTACTCTATTCTCGGGAAGTGCTGTGTTAATGTAAATTTCACCATTACTGGTCTCGGACATACGCAATCCCATACAACAATATACGGCTTCCTGAGCGGAAATCTCAGTGCCGGAAATAAATTTATGCCCAATGTGTTGCAACTTTTGCTTAATAGAGAAATTGTGGCGCTGTTTAATTTCATCCACGGCATCGCGCATTAATTTAGAAATTCCTCTTTGTGATTTATGAATATAATTTATAACATAACTGCAGCATGCATAAGGATCTAATATAAATTGAATGTCGATATTAGCCCTTTGCATAGCAAGAATATGTTTGTTGTAAGCGTTTACTTTTATTGCGTTAAAAGATCGCTTCAGGAAAATTTGTGGTTTTTTCAAACCAGACCTAATTGCCATTACATATTCCTCGTAAGTGAGGTTGATTTGTTCGTGAGATAGGAATTCATGAAATGAGTCAAATGTTGGCAATGCCTCACGATCAAAAGGAAAATTTATAAAGTTTTGAATTTTTTGAAAATTTGCGCGATGTGATTTAGCGAGGGATCACTTTCGGACAAAGGAAACAAAATTTCTGTTTGGGGCATTAGCGGATATGGAATACCAAAGCGACACATGCGGGCCCCTCTTATTTCCCGCATACAAGAATTCCCATGGTTATGCTTTTGGTACTCAATGTACTGGCTAAGATCAACATTTGTCACATTTGTAGTAACAAATTGGTTGATAAAGTCTAACGCGTACAGTCATTCTCTGTATGCATCTGTGACTAAACTTTAATTTTCGATATCTCTGGTGTTTCTTAACCGATTTCGATGAAATTTTCAGAAAAGTTTTATCGTTACCCATTATTTCAACCCCCATTTTTACATTTTCCAATTCGAGACTTTTCCGGAAACGGAAATAGTTATCGAAAATCGTGTAATCGACTTGTCACTCAAAATATAGACGTTTGGTTATTTGGAGCGTCTGCTCCGGTTGATGCTTTTATTTAGAATGATTCTTATATATATATGTTGGGTTCAGCTAACCCGAAACATGCAATGCTTATATCTATGTGTTTATAAGTATGTATACATATACATATGTATACAGAAGGCATGCATATGTTATGTATGGTTCGACCACTTGAGCTGCAAAGTGCATGCTCAGCGTTCCCACGCGCAGCGATCGGCTTATGTATAAGCGACGGACCATATTGCTTGTGCGCTGGAATGTTTATGTATTTCTAAGTGGTCTTTTAATGTACTTTTGTTCATACATACGGACAGACGGACAGACGGACGGACAGACAGACATGACTATATCGACTCGACTGTTGATGCTGATCAAGAATAAATATATACTTTATAGGGTCGGAGATGCTTCCTTATCATATTTACATCTTTTGCACAAAAACTCCCCTTTTACCCATTTCATGGGTTCGGGGTATAAAGGGGTAAAAAACGCGAAAATAAACAAGTTAGAACGTTGCGGTCGGACGTTACCGACAGCAGGATACTCTGATACCAGTTGAATACATATTACTTACATATTTATAAATAGTTTTCTTTCTTGAATACAATAAACTATGAAACTTATCTAGAGATATTAACATAGGTGACACTAGTTAACCATAAGATCGCCGCTCGAATTTCCCCCCGATTAATAATTTCAATCGGTAACCAGGGAACACCACGTGGAGGCCATTACAACTGTTGTGAGGTTTTTATTAAATTTTAAAACCTTCGAGTCGACTTGAAACGATTTTAGTCATTTCCTTGTTCCCCACCTAAAAATACCTTAGGTCTTACATTTAATCGAATTATAAATTTTAAAAACAAAAACATACACATATTTAAGTAAATAAATAAATACGTAATAAATTTCATGACAGTTAAAATAAATATACATTTATAAAGGAATAATAATATTTAAATAAATTAATTATTATGAAAAAATAAATAAATATAAATAAATAAATAAATAAAACACAACATAAATATTTACAAAATTAAAATCGGCTACTCTATGATCAATGATTCGTCGATGTTTAAACATATCCCGCTATGATGGCTATAAATTGTTTCATAAGTTTGCGCGCTGACCCTCCCCTCAGATATATTAGAAAATGCCCAGTCAATACGGATATCGGACTTGGTGGTTGATGTATTTAAATTAAGAAGTGAATCATAATTATTTGAACGTAAAAAATTATAAGCCCCACAGCTACTACCTGAAACAGTTCGCAAGCATAAATTAAAGTCCCCCAAAACTATTGAATTGCTGTTTAAAAAGGTAAATTGACTAAATAAATTCTCAAATTCTGTTTTAAATTTGCGCAATGGGTAAGACGGACTTTTATATAAAATAAGAACCCCCAAGGACTTGTATTTAAACAAAGCGTACTCAAATACATGTGACCCAGAAAAATATTGACCAGTTGAACAAAGACTAACGTGACGATATAATTCATTTTTAATAAAAACAATAATGCCTCTTTTTGGTCTATTTCTTGCATTAGGTGTGCAATCTAGTCGCACGACTGTTGAAAAGTCATTAAGTTCATATGTTTCGTGTGAGTATGTGGAGGCCTCAACGAAACATAGAATTGAATATCTTAACATTAAATGATCGTACGAAATGTCACTGAAATGGCAATGCAGACTTTGCGTATTATGGAAAATTAAATTGAATTCAGAAAAGTTAAGTAAAGTATCGAAATGCGTCTTAAGAAGTTTTTCAGAGCGTAAAATTTGAAGTTCCTGATTTACAGCCGAGCCTGCATCAGGTTTTGGTGGACAAAATTCACCGATTATGTACAAACCAGACGCGTTGGTTGCTCTACTACAGGCAACATATAATGCTTCTCGGCGCATTCTGCTGAAAGTGTGGACAACCACTTTGTTATATGTAGCACCCTGACTTTTATAAATTGTAATGGCTTCTGCAGGTACTAAAGGAAATTGTTCGCGATCAATGGTTACTTGCTCGTTAGAATGATACTGAAAACTTTTAACAGTCTTTTGAATTGGAGTCCAAGAAGGTTCTCGACGATGTGAGCACTTAGCTCGAGCAGTAACTCCTACACTTTCTTCTAAAAACATTATCCACAGAATTGATGGTGTGGCTGAGCTAAATCCTACTTCAATTAAAGTTCCTGTTGCTCCATTGACTAATCCATCAGCAGTATCTACATTGGCCGTCACCATACACTTCGCTGTCATCTGTAACTTGGTCAGTGCGACAAATCCTATTTTTAAATAAATCTACGTCCTCTGTTGACATTTTACCAGATGCCATATTGTTGAGGGCTACTGCGAAAGGTTGATCATTTCGTTGTCGCATAATCTCTGTAAGTTCAAAGAACTTAAAACAACCCCAAAGAGAAGACCCAAATATAGCACTATAAGGGTTATGCGACTCGGAAGTGGATTGAAATATCCACCTATCTCCTATTGGACGTAGTTGTCTAAGATCGCCGAAAACGATCACTGAAATTCCTCCAAATGGAGCTTCTCTATTATTGAAAATTTGTTTAAGACGGGAATCTATAAATGAAAACATCTTTGATCTTACCATTGAGATCTCATCAATAATTCAAACTTTAAGATCAATTAAAGTTGATCGACGATTGTTAAGCAAATCTGCACCCAATTCTTTAAAAGCGGACCCAGACTGGTTAATGGGAAGAGAAAACATTGTATGAAGTGTGGAACCATTGATTCCAAAAGCAGCTTTACCAGTTGGCGCACACAAAATGACTTTGGCCGAAGTTGGATTACATCCGGGCTTATTATTATAAAATGAAGTTAAGGACTGGTAAAGTGCTGATATAAGACGACTCTTCCCAACGCCAGCGCCCCCACCAACAAACTCATGGAAAACGTTCTTCATATTGGCGTTATGAAGAACATGGGAAAAAAAAGTTTTTTGCTTTAAATTTAATGACTTTACGAGATCTGCTAAATTTTCTGGGGAAATGAGTGGAGGAAGCTTAAATAGACGGACGTTATCTGTTTCTTCGGATGTTTCATTGTTATTCAAATTTAAAACATTTAATTGAGAATTTACCTCTGGAAAAGCCAGAACTCTAAACTCTTCATCAAGAACCACTTGATTTTCTAAATTATCTTCAAAATTCTCACCTACTTCAGCTTCCCTAAGCGCGTCTTCTAGCATAGCGGGCCTTTCCCTAAATACGTCGTAGTTGTCACGTTCGTTGTTTATGCGGTCCTCGTTTTCCCAGTAATAACCCTCACAATTTCTGTCGACTAGCTCCCGTTGCTCCTGTCTCCAATGTGAAAATAGCATCACCAACTCCCTAAAGTGGTTTTGCCTATCCTTGTGAAGGCCAAAATTTCTAAACCTAATTATCCGGGACTTGGACCTTCTTTTCATAAAACCACTACCATCTATAAGCGGAAAAAATTCGGAACCCACAACCTCATTTTGCTCGTCATCGTCGCTATCAATATTTTGGCGTGATACCCTGCAAGTTTTGCTAAAATTGTAGTTTGCGGCAAAATCAGCTAAAGAAATATTTTCAAGATCATTAGGCCGCTGTATATAATGATCTAACAGACCAACTGTAAAAATGTCTGCTGAGTTTTGAGGCAAATTTTGAAGTTGTTGCTTGGGCCGAAGCATTCTTACTCTATTCTCGGGAAGTGCTGTGTTAATGTAAATTTCACCATTACTGGTCTCGGACATACGCAATCCCATACAACAATATACGGCTTCCTGAGCGGAAATCTCAGTGCCGGAAATAAATTTATGCCCAATGTGTTGCAACTTTTGCTTAATAGAGAAATTGTGGCGCTGTTTAATTTCATCCACGGCATCGCGCATTAATTTAGAAATTCCTCTTTGTGATTTATTAATATAATTTATAACATAACTGCAGCATGCATAAGGATCTAATATAAATTGAATGTCGATATTAGCCCTTTGCATAGCAAGAATATGTTTGTTGTAAGCGTTTACTTTTATTGCGTTAAAAGATCGCTTCAGGAAAATTTGTGGTTTTTTCAAACCAGACCTAATTGCCATTACATATTCCTCGTAAGTGAGGTTGATTTGTTCGTGAGATAGGAATTCATGAAATGAGTCAAATGTTGGCAATGCCTCACGATCAAAAGGAAAATTTAAAAAGTTTTGAATTTTTTGAAAATTTGCGCGATGTGAAGTAGCGAGATCACTTTCGGACAAAGGAAACAAAATTTCTGTTTGGGGCATTGGCGGATATGGAATACCAAAGCGACACATGCGGGCCCCCCTTATTTCCCGCATACAAGAATGCCCATGGTTATGCTTTTGGTATTCAATGTACTGGCTAAGATCAACATTTGTCACATCTGTAGTAACAAATTGGTTGATAAAGTCTATTACACGTGGAATAGACCTGTCTCTACTTGCATCGTCTTTTAAGTCAATTTTAGGGGCATTTTTAAGCCAAAACATACCGTGGATGTGAGGCGAACCTCTTTGTTGAAATTCAACTCGCCAATAATATTTGATAACTGGATGACAACCAAAAATGCCACCCTCTTTTTTCATTAATTTTAAAATCTGTCTATAGCGAAAGTCGAAATAACGAGCACATGTAACCGGATCCGCGCGAATCAGCCTTGCTTTTTCAGCGAATTGCAAAGCCGCTGCGCTCTCTTCGGTAATGTGCTCCTTATCGACATTTCGCTTTAGCAGAACTAACAGTTCCCCCACCGAGTCTCAGCAGCCGACAATGTTATAAAAAAGGTTGGCAAATCAAATTGTCTTATCATTGCCATTACCTTTTTTTTCGCTCTCCCAATGAGCTGGAGACGAGCGAATTCCCTTTAAAACCCGATAGCCTTCATCATGAAGAATTAAATTATCTACTAAAGAATCATTAAGTGCATGGGCTGCAGTAGTGCAGCGAGGAGCAGTATGTTTCCGGAGGCAAATTGACGTATTACTACGAATATGGATCATTTCCAACTTTTTATAATTATAAAATATTTTGTCGGTTCTACAACCTCGCCTATCATAATTTCTAAGCTCAGATCTAACAATGGTAGTGAAACTTCCAGAACATATTCTTTTTTTGCCTGCAAATATAGTCGGAAAAGACAATTCTTCTGCATCCTCATCTCCAATCATATCAAGGGGTCGTTGGCCTTCGCCGGGAGCCATTTCAATTCTTTGCATATTCACCTGAATTTCGTCTAACAAAGTTTCTTGCCCACCTGGGTTAAGCTGCTCTTCTTCTATGTCTTGTTGGGCCTCCTGATTTTGATCATTTAGTTCAATTTGATTAAACAAATTTCTGTCCTCGTTATTTGCAAAGAACGGCATATTATTAGGAGCAGATGAAAGAGAGGACATTATTTGTTCATTGATAGTAATACTATGCTTCTGATAAAGCTCAGTTGAAACTAAAAAGCGCATGGCGTCAATAATTTTAGAAGGTCGAATTGTTTCAGCCATGAAATCATGGTTATATTCTAATCTACGTTTGAGGTGGAGCTGAACAACCTCAGCTTCGTGAAAAGCTCTTGGGAGAGAGGTAACAACATTGGCGGTAGGAATGGGGACATTCACAATAGCCCCTTTTATTGCACTTTGACGCTCATGCCCTAATGACTTAATAATCATAAATGGAAGACGTGGAGAAATTAGTCTTTCCTCTAAGGGAGTCAAGTCTTTTAAGCATTGGGGGAGGAATGGAAAGTCTAAGCCATTAGTAATGGAATTTTTTGGCAGCGTACCTGATTTTATAGTGCGACTACACGACTTACAAAACTTGTAAGTGCTATCTTCTGAGGGGAAATCCCTCGACAAAAATAAAATCTGTGCACTATGTTCATTGTTTTCTTCAATATATTCGGATCGAATTTTGTCCACTTGATGTGGAAACCAAAGGCCCTTGCAGCAAAGGCAAAGTTGGTCAGGGCCTTGTTTAACTAATTTATTAAAAGCACTTATTTGGGAGTTTAATTGATTAAAGGCTACAGGGATATTATTTGCTTGCTCCAGCTCACTAGGCTCTTGTACGACTGCCTCTCTCGCTAATCTCCTTGCATTTTGCCTATTTAATGTATTTCTACTCTGCTCAGCTAGCCTACGCAAACGGTTGCTACGTATCCGAGCTCTTTGAGCTCTATTTCGCTCTCGCGACAGAATACTAAGCTCAAGCTCCCGTCGACGTAGGGATCTAGCCAGCCTTCTACGTGTCTGTTCTAAACGTCTGTAAGGTTCGTTTTGTCTTCGCGTTCGCCTGGGAGAACTGTTCACCACTTGCTCCCTCTCACGTATTTCTAAGTTCGTCCGTCTTTGCGCCCGACGCGACCTGTCCACGGATTGTTCGGCTTGCCGAATTTGTACATTCGTTCGTCTCCGCGCCCGTCCAACTGTATTTTGCGACTGTTCGGCTCTCCTTATATTTTCATCTTGCCTCCTACCTGCCCGACGCGAACTGTCCTCCGCTTGTTCGGCTTGCCGAATTTGTATGTTTGTTCGTCTTCGTGCCCGTTGAACCGTATTTTGTGTTTGTTCGCCTCTCCTTATATTTGCGTCTTGCCTTCTACCTGCCCGACGCGATCTGTCTTCCGTTTGTTCGGCTTGCCGAATTTGTATATTCGTGCGTCTGCGCGCCCGTTGAACTGTGTTTTGCGTTTGTTCGGTTCTCCTAATATCGTTATCTTGTCTCCTACTTGCCCGACGCGATCTGTCCTCCGCTTGTTCGGCTTGCCGAATTTGTACATTCGTTCGTCTCCGCGCCCGTTGATCAGTGTTTTGCGTTTGTTCGGTTCTCCTAATATCGTTATCTTGTCTCCTACTTGCCCGACGCGAACTGTCCTCCGCTTGTTCGGCTTGCCGAATTTGTACATTTGTTCGTCTCCGCGCGTGGTCTATCGTGTTCTGTCTCTGTTCAATTCTCCTTGTTTCTGCGTGTTCCCTACGAATTCTCTGGGTTTCCGCATTAGCACCCAATTCTCTTTCCACATATTCCGCATTTTCACGGTGAATCCTATTTCTAATTGCATGCGCTCGCAATCTTTGCGATGCAGTCACCCTAGTCAAACGCGGCATTTTTAAATTGTCAGTCAAACACACTTTACGGACTTTATATATATATGTAAATATTTTAAATAAGTGTTTAAATTTTATTTATTTTAATATATGTTATATTTATTTAATTTTAAAATATATAAAAATATATTTATATATGTGTTTCAGCGTCGTTAGTTTCGTTATTCGATTCCATCGTTTTAGGCGCAGCGAGTTTCGGTCGCACCGGGACCAAAACAAAAAAAACCCTTTGCTTCCCCTTTTCTCCTCCCTCCCCCCCCCACCCCCCCCCCCCCGCAACACACACCCCCCCCCCCCCCCCACCAAAACAACCCCAAAAAAAAAACAAAAAAAAAAAAAAAAAAAATAAATAAAAAAAATAACGTTTTTGTTTTTAATAAAAAAAAAAAAAAAAAAACAAAAAAAAAAAAAAAAAACAACACAAAAAAATTTCCCCCCCACCCCCCCCCCCCCCCAAAAAAAAAAAACCCACCCCCCCAACAAAACAAAAACAAAACAAAAACACACCAAAAAATAAAAAAAAATTAAATAATAAAAATTAAAAATAAAAAAATTAAAAAATAAATAAAAATAATTTAATTAAATAATTAAAAATTAAAATAAAACTTCTTTTTTTTAAATTATAATATATTAACCAAAAAAAAAAAATATAAAAATTTTTTTTTTACTTTAATTAAAAAAATAAAAAAAAAAAAAAATTAAATTTTTAAAAAAAAAAAAATGTCTCTTTCAACAGTTTGACTTTCCATCATTGCAATACTGTCTCTTTCAACAGTTTGACTTTCCATCATTCCAATACTGTCTTTTCAACAGTTTGACTTTCCATCATTCCAATACTGTCTCTTTCAACAGCTTCCTTATCAATCACTTCATTACTGTCTCTTTCAACAGCTTCCTTATCAATCACTTCATTACTGTCTCTTTCAACAGTTTCTTTTTCTACCATTTCATTACTGTCTCTTGCAACAGCTTCCTTTTCAATATCATTCAAATCCTCATCACAACTTTCTAAATCATCTGGAACATATCCCTCGGGCAATTTCCTTATATCTTCATGAGCATACTTGAACTTCCTATTATTTGTCAATGACTTGAGAATATATCTATCTCCGTCTAGTACTTGAACAATTTGCAAAGGTCCTCTATACTTTGGACTTAACTTTGTTTGATGCCTTTCTTCATTCTTCAACAACACAAAGTCTCCTACTTCATACCCAACAATCTTAGCCTTAGTTTTATCAAATTGCTCTTTGCTACATGCTGCCGCCGCTGATATATTTTGCACTGCTAGAGCTCTTGATTCTGCCAAATCAACTTCTTGTGCCACGTCACATGGTGGAAGCAACCCCAACGGACGAGCAACCTTGCCAATGAACAATTCCAAAGGGCTTGCCTTTGTCACTCGACTTACAGTACAATTTAAAGCTAGCTGTACCTCGCCCAATGCGTCTTGCCAAGATCTGCTGCTAGTTTCAACTGCCGTTAATAAGTTTTTCAACTCATAATGCGTTCTACCTGTCCGTTAGCTCTACTTGCACCTGTCGCAATTAAGTGCAAACTTATATGTATTTAGTTTAGAACAGAATTCACTAAATTTAGAGCTGGCAAGACACCTACCCTGATCTGCTATTATGCGGTTTGGTACTCCAACCGATGTCACAGCACCTATGCAATTGTCAGCATCAATCTTGAGTGTGTGTGTTAAGTAAACAAATTTAGTAAAAGCGTCCACTTGAACAATAACATACTCTTTTTGATCACTCTTGCCGCTTAACTTGCCTGTTATGTCTATGTGTATTGTATGCCAAGGTGTGTCGACCTTTGGTATTGGAAAAAGACTAGCCTGAACTTTACCTGAGGATGACTTTGACATCTTGCAAGTTATACAGTTTTCGACAAATTTCCTTACATATTTTGACATATTTTTAACTCAACGTAAAAATCGTAGGCTTTGTCCAATGTTTTTTCCCAACCCAAATGCATTATTGTCTCATGAACTTGATTAATAACGGACCATCTAAATGATCTTGGAACAATTGGCAAAGATCGAGTTCTACCATTTCTCTGTATTTTCCGATAAATTATTCCTGCTCTTAGTTCGTAAGTTTTTGCAATGTCCTCGGCAAGAGAATTGTCTTTTAGTTTATTCACAATTTTAATAATATCGGAATCCTTGCGCTGTTCAGCCATCAGCCAATCACTAGATTTCTCTGCCAGATTAATTCTTTTTTCAGAAACTTTACGTGCATCAATTGCATCAGCAGATGGGAGATTTCTTGAAAAGAAATCAGCATGAGCCATTCGCTTACCCTCTCTATACTGTAATTCAAATGAGAACGACTGTAAATAAGCCCACCATCTTTGTGCTCTGGGCGATAGGTCACGCTTATTTCTTGATGCTTTAAGCGAGTTGCAATCGGTAAAGGACAACAAAATCTCTGCCTGTCAAATAATGACGAAAATGCTTAGTAGCCATGAACCGCAAGAGTCTCCAATTCGTAAGAATGGTATCTTGACTCAGCAGGTGAGGCAGCCTTACTGAAGAATTCAACGACATGGGGCCTGTTATCTATTCTATACAACAAGATGGCACCGTATCCACGAGCACTTGCATCAGTATGCAACTCGATTGGATATTGCGGGTCAAAAATAACCAAAACTGGCTTCTGTGTAAGAACAGATATAACTTTTTGTCTTATCTCTTCATGTTCTGGCTTCCAAATAAACTCGTTCCTTTGCGATGTCAACAAATACCAAGGCTTTAGAAAACAAGAAAATCCGTGTATAAATTGCCGAAAGTAAGACGCAAGTCCAATAAATTGTCTTAAAGCAGAAACCGACTGAGGAGGTGGTAAGGCAGTTAATGCAGAAATTTTTTGAGAATTTGGACGAATTTGACCTGCGCTCACTTCATATCCCAAATATTGAACAGTTGACTTCAGAAACGAACACTTTTTAATATTGAACAAAAAACCAGCTTTCGTGAGAACATCAAGAGTAACCTGTAGTCTTTCCAAAGCCTCACTTTTCGTTGCAGCCACCACTAACACGTCATCCATATAGACAACCACAAAAGTATTTGCATCACTGTACGCTGAAAAACTGAAGGTGCATTTTTCAGACCAAACGGCATTGACAAAAGCTCGTACTGGCCATCTGTGGTGACAAAAGCCGTACACTCTATTGATTCTTCATGCAATGGGATTTGGTAATATCCGCTTGCCATATCCAAACAAGTGAAATATTTAGCACCATGAAGTCTGGCTATCTGGTCTGCTATAAGGGGTAAAGGATATCTATCTGAAACTGTGTTAGAATTCAATTCACGGTAATCAACACACAACCGATGAGAACCGTCTTTTTTGTTTACTAACATCATAGGACTTGCAAAGGGAGAGCAGCTTGGCCTTATGACATTGCATTCCAAAAGCTCTTTAATCTTGTCGCGAACCAATTCTCTTTCATTTGGACTAAGCCTGTATGGTCTTCTTTGAACAATTTTTCAATTGTCTATTAATTTAATCTTCATTTCACCTGTACTGACAGTAGATGAAGGAATTCCCTTTGTAAAAGATTTTGAATAGTTTTCCAAAAAATTGTTTAATTTATCTTTATCTTCACCGACGAGATCAGTATTCAATTTAGAAAATACATCATCATTTGAACAAAAGTTAACAGATCTTGATCCTACAATTTCAAATTTTCCAGGTGACATAATGACATAAAATCCTTGCGACAGTATTTCTCTACCAATCAAAATATCATTTCTCAGATATTCATCACTCAAAACATGGAATAACATTTCAATACAATGATTGTTAATTTGTACCTTGCAAAGTATTTGCAATGTACTACAAATGCTGTCATTTCCAATACCTTTCAACATTACTGTATTGTTAATTCTTTTACCAACTAACTTAGCACTTATCTTTTGTTTAACCAATGCTGCTCTCAAAGCCATCACCAAAGCACTGTCTTTTATGTTGTTTTCTGCCAAAATTATATTTACTGTAGCGCACCACGCCGATGCGTCGGCGCCTGCAAGATCCGCGTTAAATTTCGGCAAAACTACTGCATTATTATTCGTTGTTTCGAAAGCCGTTGATTTCAATGTTTTCACAAGTTCAGTAAAATTTTTATTTTGCACTTCCATTAACACTCGCCATGGATCAATTGACGTATTAGGTAGCGAGCCAGATCCCACTTCTGATGTTGCAGCGTCGTTAGTTTCGTTATTCGATTCCATCGTTTTAGGCGCAGCGAGTTTCGGTCGCACCGGGATCCGAAACACAACTAACTCTGTGTCTTCCCTTTTTCTCGTGCCTCTCTACCGAACCACTTTGATCCGATCGATAAAATTGTGTAGTTTTTCAAAATGGGCAAAATTAATAAAAGCAATTGCTCGTAATTATGAAAAATTAATAATTAAAGGCTGTCAGTGCTGTATCAAGCTGATTATCGTTTGACTACCGATACTATCGCACCGATCGCCTATCGATACTTTGTAAGATCGATGATCATTGACAATTGACGATTGCCAAAGGCAGACGCTTAAGTGTAGCTAGTATTAAAATTTGAATAAAAGTATTGAATTGAACCATTTAAATCGCCGTAATAAATTTAAATTTCTCAGTATTCGGTTAGCAGTTACCTTAGCGCTAACTAGTAAACACCTATACTGATATATAGTACCGATATAAATATCGATACAATCATCTTAAAGCGAACAGCTGATTCTAGCTGACACTAGCATTGTTTATTTAGTATATTTTTAAAAACAAAACGTTAAATGCTGGTTTAAGTCTTCTAGGTCCACAAGCACATGCGGCCTAACAACTAAAAACTAATGCTCCTGCAAATCTTTTTTATATGTCAACATCTATCTTCCTACCAAATTTGGTGGCTCTAGCTTGAAAACTGTAAAGGATAGCTGAATTGAATTGAAGTGGGGGGCATGGGTGGGAGTGGCATCCAAATTTCTGATGCAGATCTTTGGTGGATGTCACCATCTATCTTCCAACCAAATTTTGGGACTTTGGCTCAATAATGTGGAAGATACACGCATTTACGTTTTCCAAACGGCGGGGGCTGGAAGGCGGCCGGTGTGGGCTTGGCATCAAAAATTTTGATGCGTTTTTTTGGGGAGCATCATTACCTGTCTTGACACAAAATTTGGTGGCTTAATTGCCCAAAAATGTGAAATCTATAGGCGTTTCAAATTTCAAGGAGCAGGCAGGATGGGGGCGGAAGGAGTGGGCGTGGCATCCAAAATTTTGATGCAGTTTTTCGGGGAACGTCGTTACCTATCTTGACACAAAACTTGGTGGCTTTAGCCCAAAAACTGTGAAAGCTATAGGCGTTTCCAATTTTTAAGGAGAAGGGGGGATGGGGGCGGAATTGGGGCGTGGCATCAAAAATTTTGATGCAGTTTTTTGGGGAGCATCATTACCTGTCTTGACACAAAATTTGGTGGATTTTGCCCAAAAAATGTGAAATCTATAGCCGTTTCAAATTTCAAGGAGCAGGCAGGATGGGGGCGGAAGGAGTGGGCGTGGCATCCAAAATTTTGATGCAGTTTTTTGAGGAGCATCATTACCTGTCTTGACACAAAATTTGGTGGCTTTAGCCCAAAAAATGTGAAAGCTATAGGCGTTTCAAATTTCAAGGAGCAGGCAGGATGGGGGCGGAAGGAGTGGGCGTGGCATCGAAAATTTTGATGCAGTTTTTTGGGGAGCATCATTACCTGTCTTGACACAAAATTTGGTGGATTTTTCCCAAAAAATGTGAAATCTATAGGCGTTTCAAATTTCAAGGACCAGGCAGGATGGGGGCGGATGGATTGGGCGTGGCATCCAAAATTTTGATGCAGTTTTTTCAGGAACGTGACTAGTTATCTAATTGCAAAATTTGGTAACTCTAGCTGTAAGAATGTGAGGAATATTTGGTTTTATCGGTTTTCAGTTATCGATTTTATCGATTTCCCAGCCTCCTAGTAGGCGTGGCAACCCAATCTTGACACTTTATCTGTCTCGCCTATAGACAAACATATTTGCAAAGTTTCAAGTCTCTAGCTTTAAGGGTGTCGAAAAAAGTTGCATTCATACGGACAGACGGACAGACGGACACCATTACGGACATTGCACAAAACCAATATACTATGAGACCTTCGGTATCAGAGTATAAAAATTATAAAGTATTTACAAAACGGACAAAAGGGGGTCATCTAAGGTCATAGTGATATCATGATTTCCGCCCCCTTATCCTTATGCAACATAGCAAACAAAGGGTCATCAAATTGGGAGGGGTAATACAATTTAATTAGGTCATCAAATTTGATGGGGGTAATAAAATTTTATGGGTGGGTAATAAAACTGTCAAATTTTGACAGGTCAAAAAGCCATAAATTGGGTTAGAACCGGCAGTTCCCTACTACTTCTTTGCAAAAGTCTTCCCAAGAAAAGTCTGAGAAATTACGATGAAACTTCCAAAACCAATCGCTAGCTTTCCCAGCAATTAACAAATATAAATGATCGCATAAAAGTTTGTAGTCCTGATTTAGATTTTGATCGGCTAAAGCACGTACGCGATAAATAAATTCATCGACACGCGTACATTGCTTCGTGCCGTCGAATTTTATACGCCAATTTTGTATAATTCCTGATACCTTTTCAGGAGGTACGTTTGAGCTTCCTCCACTATGATTGTTACTGACTCTAGAACGATTAAGTTCAGCTCCTATATGAGACAGTGATTCCCTTCTGGTAAACCTTCGATACTTGTCTGCAAGTTTTCTGTTAGGTCTTCAAGCATCCGTGATTGCTGTGCCGATACTGTAGACTGTATATAGTTGGTTAAATCCGCATTTAATGTACCATCGTCACGATACAAGGATTCTTGTGAACTATGCTCATAATAATATGTCCTTCTAGTATATCTTGTGGTCATTCCTCTACCATTGGTATTTCAACCTCTCTTATTAATTGCGCCTCTAGATTCCTGTGTCCTCTCAATTGGTTCTATCGGTTGATCTAAGTTTGCTGTTGCTGAGCCTGCTTCCGCTAGCTCAGCTGCCAAGTTGTTGCACGAGTATGTCAACATTATTGCTGTGCACTCAGTGATACAAACTGGACAGGCGTTTCTGACTTTGAACGCATCAAGAATACAGTTTTTATGAAATCTATGTTTACATGGGGTGTTGGCTATAACTCCTACTCCCGAAATCGTTTCATTACATTCTCCACAAACTGGTACCTGCTCAAGTAGAGCGGCAGCTAGATTTTCCGTACTATGATGTACTGCCATCTTGCTTGCTGCTCCCCAAAAATAACATTTATAAAGAAAGCTATATATATCTCTATTACTCTAAGTATATAGAATTTCAAACAAAAGGACTAATTACGTTTCAAATATTCTTAAAATGCGTCGTTCATCATGCCAAATTGCTTCTTAAAATACGATTAATTTGACCAAGAAAATATCAGACACATACTCTTACTATTGTTGTTATATGGAACTATTGCTGATTTGGGTTTGAAATATATTGAATAGCAGGGCAATATCTGAAATGGTCCAGATCATTGCTAATCCGCACTCTCCAAAACTTTTTTGTCCAAAACTTTTTTATCGCCAATGTATCTGGGACTTATTACGGTCGATCAATCCTCAAATTCGGATATAATTATATAATTACACAATGTTAAAAAAATATTTCACTTTATAAATTGGCTTCTGATTTATTTTATTAAAATGATCTTTTTGACAAAGTAAAAAACAAGCAATTAAAAAAATATCTCCATTAAACAAGATTGTTTCGATATCTCGCATTTCCCGACAACTCTCTTCGCACAAACATTGCCTTGAATTTGGGCTTTGGCTTTTGCTTTTTGGTAATTCAAATATGGAAAGTGCTATATTGGTTTGGTTTGGTTTTGGTACAGCTGTGGCTGCGGTGCCTATAAAACATTTTCAAAAACTCTGTCGACGCTGCAGCAATGCCATTGCAGCAGTTGGAGTTCCGCCACCCTCCCCCTTCCATTGTGCCACACAACAAATTTTTTGGGCTACCTTTGCTGCACTTGAAACTCTGAGTTTTCGAATTTCTTTTTAGTTTGTGTGTTGATGGAATTATTTGCAGTTCAAACTTCATATGTATATGAATAAAGACGAGCATTTGATTGCTCTGAAAACATTGGAGTTTGCTCTCTGTGTTTTTTCTGCTAAATTACTAACGAGCGAGCGAGACGGAGGGCGGCACGGGATAAAAGCATGGACATTGTCAACACAAAACCTGCCGTTGACTGTCCGTCCGTCCTCCTCCAACACGCCGCTGCTATCCTTGTCTTGGGCGTCGTCACTCAGCGCCTGTTTGTTTGTCAACATTCCGAACCCTTCACACTGGAAAAAAAAAATACAAAAAATACAGAGAGCAAAAGCCTTCGAACGCAAATTGCGCAAATCCTTTTAAAGGCAAAAGCCGCCGCCGCCGTCCGTCCGTTGACGTTTTCTACGCGCTTTTCACGCCCCACCCCCAACAGCCTCCCCCCCACATCCCACAGTTTCTCCCACTGTGTCCATGTGCACGTTTAAGTACGCAAACAGGGGACGAGGCTACGTGCTTGGAAAATAATTTAAAAGCTCAAAAGGTGAGGCAGCATTGAGCAAAGGCACGTTCTCCTCTACTCTCCTAACAACAACAACCAAACAAACAAGCTCACAACAAAATAGCGTACAAATCCGAAACACAGTCCTCTGCTTTGCTTTTCCTTTCTTCTTTTTGTTTTCTTGTGTCCCATGTTCCGTGTGTTAGTTCTAAAAATTTATGTAAATTTGTTTTTCCCCAAAGCAGCAACAAGCAACAACAAAAAAGGCGGCACACATCAAAACCGCAAAAGTCTTGCAACAGCACACTGCAGCAGTTGGTGGCAGCTTGGAAAATCAGCTGAGCAATTTGCATTTTCAATTTGCAACAACAAACAATGAACACTGTAGTGTTCCCAGTACAAAGCCTTGTGGTGTAGCTGAGCTCAGGGTTGCGCATTCTTGCTATGCTCGGGTCTAGCTCGTCAGATCGGTCGGGAATTCTTCCTCACCCAACTACTCAGTTGCACTACGATAATAAAAATAATAATGCGCGACAGAATGACTAAAAGATATTGTATAAACAAACAAGTGTTCATATATATGGTACAACCGCAAAATAATGAAATCAGGTACCGACGCAGTCAAATAAAGAGTATGATAGTGGTGTTGGTCGCTCTCTTTCTTCAATATGACAAATAGTATCAAATTAATGTATTTATAAACATGAGTTTAATAGTAAGTGGTAAGCCGTGATCATTTCAAAATTGATAACAAAAAAAAGAAATATACCTATATGTATAGATAGCAATATTCAATGGACTATAGATTTACTCACGAATTCTAAAAAAAATGTATACGCTTTACTTTACTTTTGCTGCATCACAGTATCGTTGGGCCCAAAGATGTTGATGATGTTGCTGTCGTTGCTCATTTTGAATCTATTATTTTGTTTTTGTAGAAATAATAATTAGAATAATGCATATCTATATACATGTGTATTAATTATATCACCATCGGCTACCATCACTCATAACCATTAGCTTAACTTGGCTTAAACATAATATGTGGGAAGTCTTATAAGAATTTAAGTAACTACCATCCCTTTACTTTTTGCCTTTACTGTGGTTCTAATATAAATGACCATAATTATTATAACAATGTAAACAGACTTGAACTTGAACTTGAAAACTAACTACGAACCATGATAACAAGAAGAATTCTAGAGCAGAGGCAAGCTCAATTAGCATATCATTCAAAAACTATAACTTGCTCTGATGGTTTATGAGTAGAACTTAAGCCACATTAATTACAAACTGATTTTCGTTGTTTTGTTGTTTTTGTTGGTGTTTTGTTAGTGCTTTAAACAATTTGATCCCTCGTTATGCCTATGGGTGTTTAGCAATAATATAAGCGAAGTAACTGATACACCGCCAGAGGTTAGTCCGATCGCAGCGAAATTCAGATTCCACGTGTGCCAGCGCTGCCCAATATATATGCACGTTTGTGCGCATAAACATCTGCGTAAATATATATGTATATGCGCTTAACCACCCTTCGCTGAGAGCAGCTCTCAAAGCGCCGCTTATAGCATTGAGGTTGACATCCCAATTCCTGTGATCTTGACCAACATAAGCACGAATTGCGGCTAATACGGACCGATTCAAACGCTCGCTTTCATTTGATTGCGGTGAATGTATGGCCGTCAGTGTTGCCAAATCCGATTTTTTCCCGTCAAATCTGGCTTTTTTGGAAGTCCGATTGCGAGAAAATTTTCAAAACAGTAGGCAGCGGGAATTCGGAATTTTTTAATAAAAAAAATTTGCTTTTGTGCAGTGGAACTAACTGAACTAGAAAAAGGAACTTAGTTCTTTCAAATAGTTCAATTGATCTTATTGCGAGCACTTCGATAGAACTAGTGTTCAAAGTTCAAAGTTCGATTCCCATCCCTAATTTTTGACAATATTAAAATTTATCATTTGTGTGTAGACTTGAAAGTGACAATGCCTAAAGAATACAAACAAAAGTGCCGGGATGTGTGGCTTAACAGCAAGGAATTCAGCTCCTGGCTGCGCAAAGACATGTTTGATACAACAAGAGTAAATTGCAGTTATTGCAAATGCAGTATTACTGCTAAGCTAAGTGATTTGCGTGCCCATGCCGCAACCAGAAAGTATCAAAATGCTGAGAAAGGTTTTCAGCAAAAAAATAAAATACCTTTTGCTGCATTTACAACAAAAACTGCGGAGCAGGAGGCGGCGCTCTGTTTATTTGTGGCTCAACACTCGGCGATTTCTCCAATTGACCACATAAGCAGTTTGTGCGCCAAACAATTTAGTGATAGCTCTGGGAGTTCTGTGAAGCTACACAGAACAAAATGCTCAAACATTATAAGAAATGTTCTCGATGAGCTTCGTTCCGATATTGGCGATGCAAAATATAGCCTTTTGATTGACGTCAAAATTCTTGGTAAGTTTTTAAGTTTATAACATTTAATTAATAATAATTAATGTGAATGTAAATTGTGCATATATTATTTTGTATATTTTCTTGACCTGATATTTATGTGTGTACACAATTGTTGTTGTAGGGATCGCAATTAACTATTTTTCAGTGCAGCATGAGCGTATTGTGTCCACATTTTTGGGAATGGTGTCCTTAGAAAATGGTAACGCATCGACAATAGCAGATGGAATCAGAAATGAGCTGAGCCGAAATAAATTAAATATACAAAATTTAATGGGAATTGGTACAGACAATGCAAATGTTATGGTTGGATCTCAAAAAAGTTTTTACACTGAATTGAAAAAAGATGCTCCGTCCCTAATTTTAATTCAGCAACGCATGTAAATATTGTTTGCCGGATAAGTTGGAATTTTTAGTTTATGAAACCCACAATTGGTTTTCTAAAAGCTCTATCAGGCAACTTAAATATAAAGAAATTTATATGTGCACTAATGATGATAAGGTTTGTGGTGTACAGAGTACATATATGTATAAATGTGTTCTGTAACTCGTGTCGTAAAATCTGTGTAGGCTTGCACCGTCTTCGTCATCTCTGTTAAATTGTCACCGTCAATACTAACTTTCATTTGTTTATGTGTATTAAAATCCTGTTAAGATTCGAACTAACTAATGCTTTTTAATATTGTTTAAGACTCCGTTGAAAATTCCTAGGGTATCTGACACTAGATGGCTTTCAATAGAATTGGTGGTCACTCGAATTTTGGATCAGTGGCATGAGCTAAAACTACATTTTAGTAAGGCAGCGCAGGACGAGAACTGCCTTAAGGCCCAATTATTAACCGATATGTTCGACAATACCAATTACATGTATTTGGTGTTCTTAAAACCAATACTCTGCGAAATGCAAAAAGTAAACAAATGATTTCAAAGTAACTGCACCAACGTCACAGACTTACTAAATGAGCTTATTTTGGCAATTAGTTCCCTAAAGAACAAAATAATTCCTGAAGACGATAATATTAATATTCTAGAAATTGATGACTTTGAACAATATATCGTCAAAGACTTATATCAGGGGTATGAATTTGAAAAGCAAATGAAGCTAATTGAAGACGTATATTTGAAGGAAACAGTTCGAGACACATGTGCTAATTTTCTAATAGAGCTAATAAAGCAATTAAAAAAAGGTATGTTACTTATTCGACAGCATGTAGTACAAGTATTTATGTATTAACGAAATATTTTTCCTATTACCTAGGTTGCCGGAAAATTTTCAGATACTAAACAAGTAAAAACGTTGCAGTCGGACGCAACCGACTGCGGAATACTTTGATACCAGTAAATGATCGGCTTATAAGGGGGAATGCAGGGGCGAACGGAGTGGGCCATGTGGTAAACATCGCCAGCTATCATGTTACCAAATTTGGTGACTTTTCCTCAAAAGCTGTGGAAGATAACTTAACTTCAAAATGTAAAAGGTGGGCGGCAGAGGTGGGCGTGGCATCCAAATTTTTGAATCAAATTTTTTTAACTGTCACTATCTATCTGCCTACCAAGTTTGGTGGCTCTAGCTCAAAAACTGTTAAAGATATAGCCGATTCCGATTTTATAAGGCGGGTGGCTTAGGTGGGCGTGGCATCCAAAATTTTGACGCTCATCTTTGGTAGATGTTGCCTTCTATCTTTCTACCGAATTTACGGGCTCTAGCTTAAAAACTATAAGAGATATCGAAATTTCCGATTTTAAATAGTGGGCGGCAGAGGTGGGCGTGGCATCCTAATTTTTGGTGCAAACCTTTTGTAGATGTCACCATATATCTTCCTACCAAATTCGGTGACTCTAGCTCGAAAAATGTGAAAACTATAGGCGTTTCCAATTTCAAGTAGAAGGGGGGTTGGTATCGGAATCATGGGGCGTGGCATCCAAAACGTCAATATCTATCTTCACACAAAATTTGGTGGCTCTAGCCCAAAAAATGTGAAAACTATAGGCGTTTCCAATTTCTTGGTGAAAGGGGAATGGGGGCGGAATCAGGGGGCGTGGCATCCAAAATGTTGATGCATATTTTTGGGGAACGTCAATATCTATCTTGACACAAAATTTGATGGCTCTAGCCCAAAAAATGTGAAATCTATAGGCGTTTCCAATTTCATGGAGAAGGGGGGGATGGGGGCGGAATCAGGGGGCGGGGCATCCAAAATTTTGATGCATTTTTTTGGGGAACGTCAATATCTATCTTGACACAAAAAATGTGAAAACTATAGGCGTTTCCAATTTCTTGGTGAAAGGGGAATGGGGGCGGAATCAAGGGGCGTGGCATCCAAAATGTTGATGTATATTTTTGGGGAACGTCAATATCTATCTTGACACAAAATTTGATGGCTCTAGCCCAAAAAATGTGAAAACTATAGGCATTTCCAATTTCACGGAGAAGGGGGGCGGATGGGGGCGGAATCAGGGTGCGTGGCATCCAAAATTTGGATGCATTTTTTTGGGGAACTTCAATATGTATCTGGACACAAAATTTGGTGGCTCTAGCCCAAAAAATGTAAAAACTATAGGCGTTTCCAGGGATGATGGGGGCGGAAGGAGTGGGCGTGGCATCCAAAATTTTGATGCAGTTTTTTCAGGGACATGACTAGCTATCTGCGTGCAAAATTTGGTAACTCTAGCTGTAAGAATGTGAGAAATATTTGGTTTTATCGGTTTTCAGTTATCGAATTTATCGATTTCCCAGCCTCCTAGTAGGCGTGGCAACCCAATCTTGACACTTTATCTGTACCGTCTATAGATAAACATAATTGCAAAGTTTCAAGTCTCTAGCTTTACGGGTGTCGAAAAAAGTTGCGTTCATACGGACGGACAGACGGACAGACAGTATCAAAGTATAAAAATGTTGATTTGTTTTCTTCCAAAAATATTTTGCGAGTAAGCAAAAAGAGTATCGTGCCAATACTGGAGTTCTTTAATTCAAAGAACATTGAAAGTATTGAGCGGCAATATAGGAATATTCACCTAATTCAGTGGGAAAATACTGAAGACACCACAAAGTTTTGGGTTGAAGTGTGTGCGTATAAGGGCTCGGGAGGAAACAGCAAATTCGAGGACTTGGCCACTTTTGCAATGGCATTGCTTTCGTTGCCGTGGTCGAACGCTGAAGCAGAAAGAGTATTGAGTCAGGTCAACATTATCAAAACAAAACTACGTAATAATTGTTGACATGCTTAACTCAATTTTAAGCGTCAGGTAAAATATATCATAGAACTAATATTTAAAAAGTTTATTAAGAAATTTATTTATTTACAGATACGGTTTGCGTTGGTTGAAGAAATGCTGCCATGACTATGAGTTACCAAAAAAATATTTAAATATGATTGGCACCATGTAAGCGAATGACAAAGATAATAATTATCACGAATTAGATGAAATAATAAATTATTTATAAAAATAAAGCTCTTTCCACTAAAAACAGCTTTTTTTGCTCAACAAAAGTTGGCAACACTGGCCATTGGCCGTACACCTTTGCGTAACACCGAACCGAGTTAAAAACGATTCAAACACGTTTGATCTAAATTGGGAACCATTGTCAGACAACATAACTTCTGGAACACCGAATGTATAAAATATTTGGCTCTCGATAATTACAGATTTTAGAAGCTGTAAATTTCTTTAGTGGACACATCAAATGTAATTTAGTATTGTGTTCAACAATAATTAGCAATCTAATGTTTCCGTTTTTCGTTCTTGCGTATGGTCCTAACAAATCTATATATAGTTTCTGAAACGGTCTGTCAGACGTTGACGGTTTGCCCATTGGTGGTCTTAAAACTATATTAGGACTCTTTGTTAATCTGCACACATCACAATTAGAAACATAAGCTCGTATTTCGCTCACCATACGCCAAAACAAATACCTTTTAAGTTTTTCTACCGTCTTAGCCATGCCACAATGTGTGGAGTTTGGTGCATCATGTGCCGACTTAAACACTTCCGGAACTAACGCTGTCGGAATCCATAACTTCCAAACATTGTTCTCCGTTGAATCATCATCATTGTTGAAAACTGTTCTTTTATATACGTAATTTTTAAGTCTGGTAGGTTTGCTTGATTCAACTGTATTCGTTCTTTTAGAATCAAATATTCAGCAGAATTAAAGTGCATCGATTGTAAATCGACAATAGGGCTACGAAAATGTAATTCCTCTATTTCAGATTCATTTTGCCGCAATAAGGTATCAGCAACTATGTTTTGTGACCCTCGCCTGTGAGTGATTGTGAATTTGAACGCCTGCAATTTCATCGACCATCTAGCTAATCTGCCAGATAAGTCCTTTTGTCGCATTAACCATTGCAGCGAAGCATGATCGGATATAACGACAAAATCCTGCGCTTCTATTTATGGACGAAACTTCTTTCCTTCCAACTCAGTAACTGAATAGTAACGCTGAGCTTTGGACAGCTTTTCGGACATGTATGCTATTGGCAATTCAACACCGTTACGTTCTTGTGCCAACACGCAACCGATCCCAAATGTACTAGCGTCGCATAGCAAAATAAATGGTTTGTCAAAATCCGGAGTTATCAATATCGGGGCTGCAGTTAAACATTCTTTTAATGATTCGAACGCTAGTGTAGCGTCCTCATGCCAGCAGAGAGTCTTTTTGCTTTTCAACAGCTCCGTTAATGGAAAACTCACCGTAGCATAATTTAAAACAAATCCCCTATAACATCCGGCTAAGCCTAAGAAACTAGGCAGTTGCTAACTGTTGTCGGAACAGGAAACTGCTTAATTGCTCTAATTTTATCTGGATCAGTTTTTAACTGTCCTTCTCCAATAATAATGACGAGATATTTAATCTCTCGCATACAAAACTTGGATTTTGCAATATTGATAATAAGATTCGCTTTACGCAAACACAATGCTATCTCCTGCAGTAACACTAGATGTGAATCTTAATCATCCAATAAAACTAATAAATCGTCTAAGTATACAAAACCTTTTATCTCCTTTCTTTACGAGTACACAATTGCTGCTCCAAGGGCTATAAGATTCCTCGATAACTCCCAAGGCTAACATGTTATCGACTTCTGCAAACATTTGTTTTTCCACCGCTGGCGAAACTGGCCAATGACGTTGCTTAATGGGTGTTGCATTTCCCACGTCAATTGAGTGTTTGATCAAATTGGTCTCGCCGAAGCCTTCCTTAGCGAATGATGGAAAAACATCTATGACTGCAAAAAATACAAAAAATACAGAGAGCAAAAGCCTTCGAACGCAAATTGCGCAAATCCTGTTAAAGGCAAAAGCCGCCGCCGCCGTCCGTCCGTTGACGTTTTCTACGCGCTTTTCACGCCCCACCCCCAACAGCCTCCCCCCCACATCCCACAGTTTCTCCCACTGTGTCCATGTGCACGTTTAAGTACGCAAACAGGGGACGAGGCTACGTGCTTGGAAAATAATTTAAAAGCTCAAAAGGTGAGGCAGCATTGAGCAAAGGCACGTTCTCCTCTACTCTCCTAACTACAACAAACAAACAAACAAGCTCACAACAAAATAGCGTACAAATCCGAAACACAGTCCTCTGCTTTGCTTTTCCTTTCTTCTTTTTGTTTTCTTGTGTCCCATGTTCCGTGTGTTAGTTCTAAAAATTTATGTAAATTTGTTTTTCCCCAAAGCAGCAACAAGCAACAACAAAAAAGGCGGCACACATCAAAACCGCAAAAGTCTTGCAACAGCACACTGCAGCAGTTGGTGGCAGCTTGGAAAATCAGCTGAGCAATTTGCATTTTCAATTTGCAACAACAAACAATGAACACTGTAGTGTTCCCAGTACAAAGCCTTGTGGTGTAGCTGAGCTCAGGGTTGCGCATTCTTGCTATGCTCGGGTCTAGCTCGTCGGATCGGTCGGGAATTCTTCCTCACCCAACTACTCAGTTGCACTACGATAATAAAAATAATAATGCGCGACAGAATGACTAAAAGATATTGTATAAACAAACAAGTGTTCATATATATGGTACAACCGCAAAATAATGAAATCAGGTACCGACGCAGTCAAATAAAGAGTATGATAGTGGTGTTGGTCGCTCTCTTTCTTCACCCACCCGACCATGACAACTGCTAGGGTAAGTGCGTTGTCCCTATAATAAAGGCTGTTAATCCTTCATTGTATATTAAGAAGTTCCCGACATAACTACTAGACGGATATATTGTAGAAATTAAAAGATCTTCATTTTTGAACTTTTTATACCCCGAACCCATGAAATGGGTAAAAGGGGTATAATGGTTTTGTGCAAAAGAATGTAAAAGGCAGAAGGAAGCATCTCCGACCCTATAAAGTATATATATTCTTGATCAGCATCAACAGCCGAGACGATATAGCCATGTCCGTCTGTCCGTATGTATGAAAGCGTCGATCTCAGAGACCATAAGAGCCAGAGACTCAGATTTTGCACACAAGTACAATTTTGTTTCCGATTTTCGATAACTATTTCCGTTTCCGAAATACACATGTGATCGATAACATAAAAATATCGAATATCGAAAACCTGAGACACGTTTTAAAAACTTGATATATAATATTGAAAATCTGCAAAGATTTCATCGAAATCGGTTCAGAAACACCAGAGATATCGAAGATAAAAGTTTAGTAACAAATGCATACAGACAATGACTGTGCGCGTTAAGTATAGGGTTCGGGGTATCTCCTAGTCGGGAAATCTCGACTTGAGCCTTCTTAATTGTTTTCATTTCATTTTCTAAACTTAAATTTAATTATTCGGCCTGTCAATACCAGACTCATCACAATGGTCATCGTGTTCATTATACTTCATTTGTGTTATAACTAGTTAGTATCAAATTAATGTATTTATAAACATGAGTTTAATAGTAAGTGGTAAGCCGTGATCATTTCAAAATTGATAACAAAAAAAAGAAATATACCTATATGTATAGATAGCAATATTCAACGGACTATAGATTTACTCACGAATTCTAAAAAAAATGTATACGCTTTACTTTACTTTTGCTGCATCACAGTATCGTTGGTCCCAAAGATGTTGATGATGTTGCTGTCGTTGCTCATTTTGAATCTATTATTTTGTTTTTGTAGAAATAATAATTAGAATAATGCATATCTATATACATGTGTATTAATTATATCACCATCGGCTACCATCACTCATAACAATTAGCTTAACTTGGCTTAAACATAATATGTGGGAAGTCTTATAAGAATTTAAGTAACTACCATCCCTTTACTTTTTGCCTTTACTGTAGTTCTAATATAAATGACCATAATGATTATAACAATGTAAACAGACTTGAACTTGAACTTGAAAACTAACTACGAACCATGATAACAAGAAGAATTCTAGAGCAGAGGCAAGCTCAATTAGCATATCATTCAAAAACTATAACTTGCTCTGATGGTTTATGAGTAGAACTTAAGCCACATTAATTACAAACTGATTTTTGTTGTTTTGTTGTTTCTGTTGGTGTTTGGTGTTTTGTTAGTGCTTTAAACAATTTGATCCCTCGTTATGCCTATGGGTGTTTAGCAATAATATAAGCGAAGTAAATGATACACCGCCAGAGGTTAGTCCGATCGCAGCGAAATTCAGATTCCACGTGTGCCAGCGCTGCCCAATATATATGCACGTTTGTGCGCATAAACATCTGCGTAAATATATATGTATATGCGCTTAACCACCCTTCGCTGAGAGCAGCTCTCAAAGCGCCGCTTTTAGCATTGAGGTTGACATCCCAATTCCTGTGATCTTGACCAACATAAGCACGAATTGCGGCTAATACGGACCGATTCAAACGCTCGCTTTCATTTGATTGCGGTGAATGTATGGCCGTCAGTGTTGCCAAATCCGCTTTTTTCCCGTCAAATCTGGCTTTTTTGGAAGTCCGATTGCGAGAAAATTTTCAAAACAGTGGGCAGCGGGAATTCGGAATTTTTTAATAAAAAAAATTTGCTTTTGTGCAGTGGAACTAACTGAACTAGAAAAAGGAACTTAGTTCTTTCAAATAGTTCAATTGATCTTATTGCGAGCACTTCGATAGAACTAGTGTTCAAAGTTCAAAGTTCGATTCCCATCCCTAATTTTTGACAATATTAAAATTTATCATTTGTGTGTAGACTTGAAAGTGACAATGCCTAAAGAATAAAACAAAAGTGCCGGGATGTGTGGCTTAACAGCAAGCAATTCAGCTCCTGGCTGCGCAAAGACATGTTTGATACAACAAGAGTAAATTGCAGTTATTGCAAATGCAGTATTACTGCTAAGCTAAGTGATTTGCGTGCCCATGCCGCCACCAGAAAGTATCAAAATGCTGAGAAAGGTTTTCAGCAAAAAAAATAAAATACCTTTTGCTGCATTTACAACAAAAACTGCGGAGCAGGAGGCGGCGCTCTGTTTATTTGTGGCTCAACACTCGGCGATTTCTCCAATTGACCACATAAGCAGTTTGTGCGCCAAACAATTTAGTGATAGCTCTGGGAGTTCTGTGAAGCTACACAGAACAAAATGCTCAAACATTATAAGAAATGTTTTGGCGCCAAATGTTCTTGATGAGCTTCGTTCCGATATTGGCGATGCAAAATATAGCCTTCTGATTGACGAGTCAACTGATATAAGTGTCGTCAAAATTCTTGGTAAGTTTTTAAATTTATAACATTTATATAACATTTTCTTGGCCTGATATTTATGTGTGTACACAATTGTTGTTGTAGGGATCGCAATTAACTATTTTTCAGTGCAGCATGAGCGTATTGTGTCCACATTTTTGGGAATGGTGTCCTTAGAAAATGGTAACGAATGGTAATTTTAATTAAATGTGTGTGCCACTCGATCCAGCTGGCCGTCAGCAACGCATGTAAATATTGTTTGCCGGATAAGTTGGAATTTTTAGTTTATGAAACCCACAATTGGTTTTCTAAAAGCTCTATCAGGCAACTTAAATATAAAGAAATTTATATGTGCACTAATGATGATAAGGTTTGTGGTGTACAGAGTACATATATGTATAAATGTGTTCTGTAACTCGTGTCGTAAAATCTGTGTAGGCTTGCACCGTCTTCGTCATCTCTGTTAAATTGTCACCGTCAATACTAACTTTCATTTGTTTATGTGTATTAAAATCCTGTTAAGATTCGAACTAACTAATGCTTTTTAATATTGTTTAAGACTCCGTTGAAAATTCCTAGGGTATCTGACACTAGATGGCTTTCAATAGAATTGGTGGTCACTCGAATTTTGGATCAGTGGCATGAGCTAAAACTACATTTTAGTAAGGCAGCGCAGGACGAGAACTGCCTTAAGGCCCAATTATTAACCGATATGTTCGACAATACCAATTACATGTATTTGGTGTTCTTAAAACCAATACTCTGCGAAATGCAAAAAGTAAACAAATGATTTCAAAGTAACTGCACCAACGTCACAGACTTACTAAATGAGCTTATTTTGGCAATTAGTTCCCTAAAGAACAAAATAATTCCTGAAGACGATAATATTAATATTCTAGAAATTGATGACTTTGAACAATATATCGTCAAAGACTTATATCAGGGGTATGAATTTGAAAAGCAAATGAAGCTAATTGAAGACGTATATTTGAAGGAAACAGTTCGAGACACATGTGCTAATTTTCTAATAGAGCTAATAAAGCAATTTAAAAAATGGTATGTTACTTATTCGACAGCATGTAGTACAAGTATTTATGTATTAACGAAATATTTTTCCTATTACCTAGGTTGACGGAAAATTTTCAGATACTAAAAAATGTTGATTTGTTTTCTTCCAAAAATATTTTGCGAGTAAGCAAAAGAGTATCGTGCCAATACTGGAGTTCTTTAATTCAAAGAACATTGAAAGTATTGAGCGGCAATATAGGAATATTCACCTAATTCAGTGGGAAAATACTGAAGACACCACAAAGTTTTGGGTTGAAGTGTGTGCGTATAAGGGCTCGGGAGGAAACAGCAAATTCGAGGACTTGGCCACTTTTGCAATGGCATTGCTTTCGTTGCCGTGGTCGAACGCTGAAGCAGAAAGAGTATTGAGTCAGGTCAACATTATCAAAACAAAACTACGTAATAGAATGAATGTTGACATGCTTAACTCAATTTTAAGCGTCAGGTAAAATATATCATAGAACTAATATTTAAAAGTTTATTAAGAAATTTATTTATTTACAGATACGGTTTGCGTTGGTTGAAGAAATGCTGCCATGACTATGAGTTACCAAAAAAATATTTAAATATGATTGGCACCATGCAAGCGAATGACAAAGATAATAATTATCACGAATTAGATGAAATAATAAATTATTTATAAAAATAAAGCTCTTTCCACTAAAAACAGCTTGTTTTGCTCAACAAAAGTTGGCAACACTGGCCATTGGCCGTACACCTTTGCGTAACACCGAACCGAGTTAAAACTCGGTCAGACAACATAACTTCTGGAACACCGAATGTATAAAATATTTGGCTCTCGAGATAATTACAGATTTTAGAAGCTGTAAATTTCTTTAGTGGACACATAAAATGTAATTTAGTATTGTGTTCAACAATAATTAGCAATCCAATGTTTCCGTTTTTCGTTCTTGCGTATGGTCCTAACAAATCTATATATAGTTTCTGAAACGGTCTGTCAGACGTTGACGGTTTGCCCATTGGTGGTCTTAAAACTATATTAGGACTCTTTGTTAATCTACACACATCACAATTAGAAACATAAGCTCGTATTTCGCTCACCATACGCCAAAACAAATACCTTTTAAGTTTTTCTACCGTCTTAGCCATGCCACAATGTGTGGAGTTTGGTGCATCATGTGCCGACTTAAACACTTCCGGAACTAACGCTGTCGGAATCCATAACTTCCAAACATTGTTCTCCGTTGAATCATCATCATTGTTGAAAACTGTTCTTTTATATACGTAATTATAGACAATTTTTAAGTCTTGTAGGTTTGCTTGATTCAACTGTATTCGTTCTTTTAGAATCAAATATTCAGCAGAATTAAAGTGCATCGATTGTAAATCGACAATAGGGCTAGGAAAATATAATTCCTCTATTTCAGATTCATTTTGCCGCGATAAGGTATCAGCAACTATGTTTTGTGACCCTCGCCTGTGAGTGATTGTGAATTTGAACGCCTGCAATTTCATCGACCATCTAGCTAATCTGCCAGATAAGTCCTTTTGTCGCATTCACCATTGCAGCGAAGCATGATCGGTTATAACGACAAAATCCTGCGCTTCTATGTATGGACGAAACTTCTTTCCTTCCAACTCAACTGAATAGTAACGCTGAGCTTTGGACAGCTTCTCGGACATGTATGCTATTGGCAATTCAACACCGTTACGTTCTTGTGCCAACACGCAACCGATCCCAAATGTACTAGCGTCGCATAGCAAAATAAATGGTTTGTCAAAATCCGGAGTTATCAATATCGGGGCTGCAGTTAAACATTCTTTTAATGATTCGAACGCTAGTGTAGCGTCCTCATGCCAGCAGAGAGTCTTTTTGCTTTTCAACAGCTCCGTTAATGGAAAACTCACCGTAGCATAATTTAAAACAAATCCCCTATAACATCCGGCTAAGCCTAAGAAACTAGGCAGTTGCTAACTGTTGTCGGAACAGGAAACTGCTTAATTGCTCTAATTTTATCTGGATCAGTTTTTAACTGTCCTTCTCCAATAATAATGACGAGATATTTAATCTCTCGCATACAAAACTTGGATTTTGCAATATTGATAATAAGATTCGCTTTACGCAAACACAATGCTATCTCCTGCAGTAACACTAGATGTGAATCTTAATCATCCAATAAAACTAATAAATCGTCTAAGTATACAAAACCTTTTATCTCCTTTCTTTACGAGTACACAATTGCTGCTCCAAGGGCTATAAGATTCCTCGATAACTCCCAAGGCTAACATGTTATCGACTTCTGCAAACATTTGTTTTTCCACCGCTGGCGAAACTGGCCAATGACGTTGCTTAATGGGTGTTGCATTTCCCACGTCAATTGAGTGTTTGATCAAATTGGTCTCGCCGAAGCCTTCCTTAGCGAATGATGGAAAAACATCTATGACTGCATTTTGTCGAGCTTGCTGGTCTTTACATAAGCTATGAAATTTGGCTGTTCGTTGACAGTGTTATTTGTAACTACCTCAAGCTCGGTGACTTCGCCGGGTTATGTAATTGTCTCTAACAAACCGAATTTACGCCAAAAATCAATCCCAAGGTAAATATCTTGGTTGAGTCCAGGGATAATAAACAGATCTAAATTGGCGTTTTACCACGATAAACAACATTTGTGTTTATGTTTCCCACAACATTGCTGGATGTACCATTAGCAGTACGAATTGTGCCAGCACATTTTTTCCTATTATTATGTGACATAAACTCTTTGGCAGCTGCTCCCCCTATGCAACTAATGGTTGCACCTGAGTCCAACAGAGCTACAAATTCTTTGCCTTCAATTTTAATATTAGTATATAGTCGATCATCGGAATCCAAGAAAACTAATGAGACTATTTTCTTACGATCCGCTCGAACGCATTTCCAAAATTTTCTTAAACGTAAGGTAGATCGCTTTGACTTTAAGGTAATACTTCCTTAACTAGCAAGAATTCAATCACGCACTTTAAAATAGTTTTTTAGTCTAATATGTAATGGAAGAGTAGTTGGAAACTGAATGAGTTCTGGTTCAGTCTGGGCTTCTGAATCTACCACTTTTCTTGTTTCTAAAACTAAATTTGCCTGTGAAAATTCTTTTGAAGTTTGACCGGATGCCTGTCGGTTTCCCATCTGATTGCATTTAATGCAACGTGGCTTAAAATAATCTTTTTCGCCGCATCCGTAACAAAATATTTTACGCTGCTCTAAACAGATTTGTGACCTAATTTGTCACAATTCCAACAAATTGGAACTACAATTTTTCTTTGCATTGCGCAAACTTCTTCAGAGGTTGAATCCTCTGATCGCGCATCTTTTCTTAGTTCATCATTAAACTCTGATACATATGAGCGAAGTGTACGTGTAGTTATAACTAGTTACTATCAAATCTAAATATAAGTTTTAGTATCAAATTAATGTATTTATAAACATGAGTTTAATAGTAAGTGGTAAGCCGTGATCATTTCAAAATTGATAACAAAAAAAAAGAAATATTCCTATATGTATAGATAGCAATATTCAGTGGACTATAGATTTACTCACGAATTCCACAAAAATGTATACGCTCTACTTTACTTTTGCTGCATCACAGTATCGTTGGTCCCAAAGATGTTGATGATGTTGCTGTCGTTGCTCATGTTGAATCTATTATTTTGTTTTTGTAGAAATAATAATTAGAATAATGCATATCTATATACATGTGTATTAATTATATCACCATCGGCTACCATCACTCATAACAATTAGCTTAACTTGGCTTAAACATAATATGTGGGAAGTCTTATAAGAATTTAAGTAGCTACCATCCCTTTACTTTTTGCCTTTACTGTAGTTCTAATATAAATTACCATAATGATTATAACAATGTAAACAGACTTGAACTTGAACTTGAAAACTAACTACGAACCATGATAACAAGAAGAATTCTAGAGCAGAGGCAAGCTCAATTAGCATATCATTCAAAAACTATAACTTGCTCTGATGGTTTATGAGTAGAACTTAAGCCACATTAATTACAAACTGATTTTTGTTGTTTTGTTGTTTTTGTTGGTGTTTGGTGTTTTGTTAGTGCTTTAAACAATTTGATCCCTCGTTATGCCTATGGGTGTTTAGCAATAATATAAGCGAAGTAAATGATACACCGCCAGAGGTTAGTCCGATCGCAGCGAAATTCAGATTCCACGTGTGCCAGCGCTGCCCAATATATATGCACGTTTGTGGGCATAAACTTCTGCGTAAATATATATGTATATGCACTTAACCACTCTGAAGCCGATATATAATCTCTTCTTGGCCGCACCAATGCATGAGCCGAGGGAGCGGTAATCTGGTTACGGAATTCCACCTGCTAAATTTTATCTTATTAGAACTGAACACGGTAATCACACTCCAGGTTTACCTGCACTGCCACTGATTTTATAATTGTTATTACCAATGATATAAGTTTATCAAACTTATAATTTATTAAAAGTTTTGAGCACGTGTGACTTCTTCCACTCAAGTTTAAAAAAAAGCACAACACGGCTGGCGCTCTTGACAAATTTTTCTCGAATGACTTCCAAGCGGTCGCCGGCATATGCCTGTACCTGCCCAGCAAACCATAAGAGCTCTTAATGAGCTCATATATGACTCTTTTGTCTGAGAGTGCACACTCATTATGAGCTCATAAAACAATCATAAACCCTCAGAAAACACTCATATATGAGTGGGTTTTTCTACTAAACTGGTCGCGCATATATGAGCTCTTAATCCAACTCATAAAAGAGTCTTTTATGAATTGTTTTATGCACTCATATATGAGCTCATAAAAGAGTCTTTTCTGAGTTGGATTAAGAGCTCTTATATGAGCTCTAAATTCTTTTCTTTTCGTAAGAAATGCACAAATTGTTTAACCATTAAATTATATGTGGTGTTTTATTCTTTATCATTTAGCTTCGATGCTTTTTTTGCTTCATATTTAATGCGATCGTTCGCGGTCTGAAACCACCTCAAAGAAGCGGTATTAAAGGTTTGCTCGTTCGAATTAAATTTGCGGTTGAACGCTCCCCGTATTATGGACGTTAAGGCCAAAGACGATATGCACGTCTTATCCGCTGTTCCTTTCCAAGAGCACTGGACCGCTACTCCATCTGAACATATTGTCTTCCAAATAGTCCTCACAAATTTCGAGGGCTCAGACACGCCAATTTGCACCATTTCATTCTCCTTAAAATAATAAAAGTTAATATAAGTTCAAGAATTGGACTTAAAATCTTACAAGTGTGGCAGACATATCAGCAGAATTTGAAAATTTTTCCTCAAATCTTTTGAGTTCTGAAATGTTTGAAAACGGTTCCTTTGGCAAATTTGACTCAGAGCTGCGCACAATTGATTTTCGCTGGGAGGTGACTTCTGTCAGCAGCCTTGTATGCATTCTTGCATTTTCCTCTTCCACCGCTTGGATTCGTTCTTTAAGATCTAAACACAATAAATTTGTCATTAATATTCTCTAAAAAATAATTTTGATGTATACCTTTATTTTCTTTTGTCAAAATATCCATTTTATTATTGATTTGGACCGTGTTAGCTAAAATTTCGCGCAGTAAATCTAAGTAAAAAATATTTTTTTTAAGTTAATCTTCAAGAGTATGTTAATCTTACCGTTAGATTGAGGTAAAGGTGAACCAAGTAACGTGTAGTTTGGCGTTTCTTCTCCGTTTTGGGTTAGGGGGACATTTCCGTTTTTAAACATTTGGCTAAATTGTTCCATTTTTTTCGCAATGTATGATAGGTATAAAAACTACTTCTGACACTCTGTTAAAACAAATTAATTTTTTATTAATTTTCAATATATTATGCACAGATGCTTCTGGTTTAATTATGAGGTTTTCAGTATATTGAATTTGAAGCAAACTTGAAAGCAGAGGCAAATCAAAATAGTCTTTTAATTGGATGACTTCATTGCAGATCCCACAGTGAAGAAATTATCAGGTACTTCAGATGACAAAAATAAATTTTTATACTGTGCTGAGCACCCAGTCGTAATAATCGTAGGCTGTGAAATAATTTTGCTAACGCTGTTTATGCTATGTTCTACTAGACGGTTGTATATTTGAGTGGCTACTTGATTTCCTTTTCGAACTTTTTGCTTTACTTTATAAAGATAACTTTCAAATTTGAAAGCGCTAAAAGATTCCAGAGTGGCTTTAAAAAACATTACTTCATCGGGAAGGTGAAGCAAACAATGGAAATTAAATTTCAGCAATGTATGGTCATACAGCTGAGGAATATTTTGTACAAAACTGCAAAGAATTTGCTTTGCGCAATAATTTTTTGCCACGCATAACTCATCTGTTAGTAAAATTCTTATTCCAATGCTTAATTGAAGAAAATGCCTATACCGAGCTGGTGTTAAAATACTTTTTAGCACTATAGGGCCAGTGTATAATAGGAATTGCCTAAATTCAACCGCTTTCCATCTGTCGAGATCTGAAATGCTCCTACGTTTTCTACAGAACTCTTTACATATGCTCTGTTTAAGAGCCAGTAGCTTTACGTCGAGTGAAACTATTTCAGCTCTGGACAAGGAATAATCCTTACCGCGCACCTTAATCAAATAATTTAAAAGTGTTTTTACAACACCCAGGCACACCACGTGCATGTAGTCCAAAGCGAACTGGTTAACAATGTTGATAGGCAATTCTTCAATTTTCAAAGGGTACAAAATGTTATGATGGTTAGAATGTAATCGGGATCTGAAATGTTCATCAGTTCTAAGTAAGCTTTCCGAATGTCTGTAAACTATTCTGTTTTGAAAATACTGACCGCGTTGTTGGCACTTAATGCAAGCAAAAAAGCCACTATGGTTTTTTACGCTAAGCACAAAAGCTCGCGCTGGACTATCGCAAATAAATGAACGAATACTTATTTTACATTGCTTTGTTTTGTAAATAAATCCATTTGAAATTACTGAATTTAATTCTGTCACAAATTCATTTAAATACTCGTTTACATCCCCTGGTTTGCTATCACCTACAAAAACTCCTGCCACTAACACTGTAGAACTTGGATGAACATTGATCAATATTGGCCATGCCTGTGTTCTAGAACTCTTAAACAGAGGTAAACCATCTATATTGACGTTAATGTTCAATTCATTGTTGTGAATCACGTTTCGTTCGCAAAAATCAGGGAGAGCGTCTTCAATGCCGTAATGCACATATTCGCCACCTTTTATAGGAATACAAAGAGCTTCTCTTGGAGTTTTTTTTAATGCTCTGCTATCACTAGGTAGCCCTGGTAATACACTACGCAATATTTTTAACAAGCTATTCACAGCACTATTACTTATGTTGAACATCACAGCCCACTCTGCTAAACTATCACGTACATCTATGCCAGGATTTTGAACATCTGTCAACACTTGAGCACTTGTCGCTTGAAATGCAGTATCAACATTTTCTGAAACATGTTCAATATCACAACTTTCTTCACAACTATTTTGCTTTTCCACCTCCACCTCTGTTGCTTCAGTTTTATTTCTTTTATTTGATGATCGCAAGTGGTCAATAATCATTTTACATTCCTTCCTACTCGATCTTTTCATTTTACCTTACTTTTTAATTGCTGCTTTGCTTTGTATTTATTAAATTGCTTTAAGCTAGTTTTTATGTTGAAACGCACGAGTTGATCACTTATATGCAATTGAAGAGCACTGACGAATAACTTAACCAGAGTTCTGCTTGTTTTTTTTTTCACAAACACCGCTTCAGTTTTAACAGTTAGAGAGAGGAACGCTCAGAAAACACTCATAAATTAATCATATATATGAGCTCATTCTTATGAGCGCTAAAAGAACTCATAAATGTGCTCATATATGAGCTCATTGTTATGAGCGCTCAGACTATGGTTTGCTGGGTGCGTATGATGTTGTTCGGCACTTGCACAGTTACATGCATTTTCGGACTTAATCATCCGATTATGTTGACCAATCAGATTATGACAGCGCATCATCGCCTAAACAACGCGTAGGTGGCTCGTGAAGTAACTCACTTTTCTACATACGCAAAAGTTCGGTCACTACAGCACAGATAAAGGTCCTAGTCTTGATCGCAGGGGCTTTATCTGATAAAGGCAGAACATCATGGCGATTTTCTGGCTTGCAAATCCTTTATGTGGTAGACCCCAATCTTCTTTCTTGTATGGTCTACTTATTCATAATAATACAGACTACGTTTCTTCAAAACTTTAGCTTCTATAAACACTGGTGCTAACTTGGTACTAAACTTTTTACTGACGTTACTCTGCGTAAAATTCCGAGCAAAAGCTTCATCCCCAACATAAAATTGAACGTTTCAACTACGTAGATTATACCTGTTCGCATTAGACTCATGTATTTTATTGATGTTACCTTTTGCAGTCTGTCTTGCAAGTTGTACGGCATCTGATCGATTTAAACCTACGTCATCATTGAGAAGATCAAGTTTACGCAGCAACTCAAAATCTTTTCCATTCAAAACCATGATTTGTCCGAAAGCCAAGAAATAGGGTGAATAGCCTGTAATTCGATGCAGAGCAGCTCTCAAAGCACCGCTTATAGCATTGAGGTTGACATCCCAATTCCTGTGATCTTGACCAACATAAGCTCGAATTGCGGCTAATACGGACCGATTCAAACGCACGCTTTCATTTGATTGCGGTGAATGTATGGCCGTCAGTGTTGCCAAATCCGCTTTTTTCCCGTCAAATCTGGCTTTTTTGGAAGTCCGATTGCGAGAAAATTTTCAAAACAGTGGGCAGCGGGAAAATTTGCTTTTTTCCGCTTTTTTCTACTGAGCAATTTATAATTTTTCAGCGATTATTCGAATGTAGAGTTGTTCATTGTAGTTGAATTAAAACGAAATAGTTAATTTGATCAATTTTCGATGAACGAACTAATCGATTATAGAGTGGAACTAACTGATCTAGAAAAAGGAACTTAGTTCTTTCAAATAGTTCAATTGATCTTATTGCGAGCACTTCGATAGAACTAGTGTTCAAAGTTCAAAGTTCGATTCCCATCCCTAGTTTTTGACAATATTAAAATTTATCATTTGTGTGTAGACTTGAAAGTGACAATGCTTAAAGAATACAAACAAAAGTGCCGGGATGTGTGGCTTAACAGCAAGGAATTCAGCTCCTGGCTGCGCAAAGACATGTTTGATACAACAAGAGTAAATTGCAGTTATTGCAAATGCAGTATTACTGCTAAGCTAAGTGATTTGCGTGCCCATGCCGCCACCAGAAAGTATCAAAATGCTGAGGGACGTTTTCAGCAAAAAAAATTAAATACCTTTTGCTGCATTTACAACAAAAACTGCGGAGCAGGAGGCGGCGCTCTGTTTATTTGTGGCTCAACACTCGGCGATTTCTCCAATTGACCACATAAGCAGTTTGTGCGCCAAACAATTTAGTGATAGCTCTGGGAGTTCTGTGAAGCTACACAGAACAAAATGCTCAAACATTATAAGAAATGTTTTGGCGCCAAATGTTCTTGATGAGCTTCGTTCCGATATTGGCGATGCAAAATATAGCCTTCTGATTGACGAGTCAACTGATATAAGTGTCGTCAAAATTCTTGGTAAGTTTTTAAATTTATAACATTTAATTAATAATGATTAATGTGAATGTTAATTATGTATATATTATTTTGTATATTTTCTTGGCCTGATATTTATGTGTGTACACAATTGTTGTTGTAGGGATCGCAATTAACTATTTTTCAGTGCAGCATGAGCGTATTGTGTCCACATTTTTGGGAATGGTGTCCTTAGAAAATGGTAACGAATGGTAATTTTAATTAAATGTGTGTGCCACTCGATCCAGCTGGCCGTCAGCAACGCATGTAAATATTGTTTGCCGGATAAGTTGGAATTTTTAGTTTATGAAACCCACAATTGGTTTTCTAAAAGCTCTATCAGGCAACTTAAATATAAAGAAATTTATATGTGCACTAATGATGATAAGGTTTGTGGTGTACAGAGTACATATATGTATAAATGTGTTCTGTAACTCGTGTCGTAAAATCTGTGTAGGCTTGCACCGTCTTCGTCATCTCTGTTAAATTGTCACCGTCAATACTAACTTTCATTTGTTTATGTGTATTAAAATCCTGTTAAGATTCGAACTAACTAATGCTTTTTAATATTGTTTAAGACTCCGTTGAAAATTCCTAGGGTATCTGACACTAGATGGCTTTCAATAGAATTGGTGGTCACTCGAATTTTGGATCAGTGGCATGAGCTAAAACTACATTTTAGTAAGGCAGCGCAGGACGAGAACTGCCTTAAGGCCCAATTATTAACCGATATGTTCGACAATACCAATTACATGTATTTGGTGTTCTTAAAACCAATACTCTGCGAAATGCAAAAAGTAAACAAATGCTTTCAAAGTAACTGCACCAACGTCACAGACTTACTGAATGAGCTTATTTTGGCAATTAGTTCCCTAAAGAACAAAATAATTCCTGAAGACGCCAATATTAATATTCTAGAAATTGATGACTTTGAACAATATATCGTCAAAGACTTATATCAGGGGTATGAATTTGAAAAGCAAATGAAGCTAATTGAAGACGTAAATTTGAAGGAAACAGTTCGAGACACATGTGCTAATTTTCTAATAGAGCTAATAAAGCAATTAAAAAAAAGGTATGTTACTTATTCGACAGCATGTAGTACAAGTATTTATGTATTAACGAAATATTTTTCCTATTACCTAGGTTGCCGGAAAATTTTCAGATACTAAAAAATGTTGATTTGTTTTCTTCCAAAAATATTTTGCGAGTAAGCAAAAAGAGTATCGTGCCAATACTGGAGTTCTTTAATTGAAAGAACATTGAAAGTATTGAGCGGCAATATAGGAATATTCACCTAATTCAGTGGGAAAATACTGAAGACACCACAAAGTTTTGGGTTGAAGTGTGTGCGTATAAGGGCTCGGGAGGAAACAGCAAATTCGAGGACTTGGCCACTTTTGCAATGGCATTGCTTTCGTTGCCGTGGTCGAACGCTGAAGTAGAAAGAGTATTCAGTCAGGTCAACATTATCAAAACAAAACTACGTAATAGAATGAATGTTGACATGCTTAACTCAATTTTAAGCGTCAGGTAAAATATATCATAGAACTAATATTTAAAAGTTTATTAAGAAATTTATTTATTTACAGATACGGTTTGCGTTGGTTGAAGAAATGCTGCCATGACTATGAGTTACAAAAAAAATATTTAATTATGATTGGCACCATGCAAGCGAATGACAAAGATAATAATTATCACGAATTAGATGAAATAATAAATTATTTATAAAAATAAAGCTCTTTCCACTAAAAACAGCTTTTTTTGCTCAACAAAAGTTGGCAACACTGGCCATTGGCCGTACACCTTTGCGTAACACCGAACCGAGTTAAAACTCGGTCAGACAACATAACTTCTGGAACACCGAATGTATAAAATATTTGGCTCTCGAGATAATTACAGATTTTAGAAGCTGTAAATTTCTTTAGTGGACACATAAAATGTAATTTAGTATTGTGTTCAACAATAATTAGCAATCCAATGTTTCCGTTTTTCGTTCTTGCGTATGGTCCTAACAAATCTATATATAGTTTCTGAAACGGTCTGTCAGACGTTGACGGTTTGCCCATTGGTGGTCTTAAAACTATATTAGGACTCTTTGTTAATCTGCACACATCACAATTAGAAACATAAGCTCGTATTTCGCTCACCATACGCCAAAACAAATACCTTTTAAGTTTTTCTACCGTCTTAGCCATGCCACAATGTGTGGAGTTTGGTGCATCATGTGCCGACTTAAACACTTCCGGAACTAACGCTGTCGGAATCCATAACTTCCAAACATTCTTCTCCGTTGAATCATCATCATTGTTGAAAACTGTTCTTTTATATACGTAATTATAGACAATTTTTAAGTCTGGTAGGTTTGCTTGATTCAACTGTATTCGTTCTTTTAGAATCAAATATTCAGCAGAATTAAAGTGCATCGATTGTAAATCGACAATAGGGCTAGGAAAATGTAATTCCTCTATTTCAGATTCATTTTGCCGCAATAAGGTATCAGCAACTATGTTTTGTGACCCTCGCCTGTGAGTGATTGTGAATTTGAACGCCTGCAATTTCATCGACCATCTAGCTAATCTGCCAGATAAGTCCTTTTGTCGCATTAACCATTGCAGCGAAGCATGATCGGTTATAACGACAAAATCCTGCGCTTCTATGTATGGACGAAACTTCTTTCCTTCCAACTCAGTAACTGAATAGTAACGCTGAGCTTTGGACAGCTTCTCGGACATGTATGCTTTTGGCAATTCAACACCGGTACGTTCTTGTGCCAACACGCAACCGATCCCAAATGTACTAGCGTCGCATAGCAAAATAAATGGTTTGTCAAAATCCGGAGTTATCAATATCGGGGCTGCAGTTAAACATTCTTTTAATGATTCGAACGCTAGTGTAGCGTCCTCATGCCAGCAGAGAGTCTTTTTGCTTTTCAACAGCTCCGTTAATTGAAAACTCACCGTAGCATAATTTAAAACAAATCCCCTATTACATCCGGCTAAGCCTAAGAAACTACGCAGTTGCTAACTGTTGTCGGAACAGGAAACTGCTTAATTGCTCTAATTTTATCTGGATCAGTTTTTAACTGTCCTTCTCCTATAATAAAGACGAGATATTTAATCTCTCGCATACAAAACTTGGATTTTGCAATATTGATAATAAGATTCGCTTTACGCAAACACAATGCTATCTCCTGCAGTAACACTAGATGTGAATCTAAATCATCCGATAAAACTAATAAATCGTCTAAGTATACTAAACCTCGTGTACGTAAATGAGCTGGTATAACTTGATCTATTAAACGACAAAGCGTCTGTGCCGCGTTGCATAATCCAAATGGCATCATCGTATATTGATAAAGTGGACGATTTGGTATGGTAAAAGTCGTGTATTGACGTGACTCTTGGTCCAGCGGAATTTGCCAGAATGCATGTTTCATGTCAAGACCGGTTATGAATCTAGCCGGAGGCAATCTACTGAGAATTCCTTCTATATGTGGTAAGAGATATGCATCTCGTCGCGTTACTTTGTAAACTTCGCGTGAGTCACGGCATAACAGAATTTTATCTCCTTTCTTTACGAGTACACAATTGCTGCTCCAAGGGCTATAAGATTCCTTGATAACTCCCAAGGCTAACATGTTATCGACTTCTGCAAACATTTGTTTTTCCACCGCTGGCGAAACTGGCCAATGACGTTGCTTAATGGGTGTTGCAATTCCCACGTCAATTGAGTGTTTGATCAAATTGGTCTCGCCGAAGCCTTCCTTAGCGAATGATGGAAAAACATCTATGACTGCATTTTGTCGAGCTTGCTGGTCTTTACATAAGGCCCATTCCCAGCAAAAAAATTTAATTTATGAAAAGTGCTCAATTATTTCGTTAGGTTCCACATAAAGTTAGTGTGACCAGCTGTGCCAAATATTTGTCATTTTTTATATGGCAAAATGTAAATATTTGTTGGTCACATTATTTGATTATTGATGATTGTGACAACAAATTGTAAACAATAAAAAAAAAACATGGAAAATTGTGATTTCTTGGTGGCATTAGCTGCTTTCATGATTCTAAGGAGAAGGAGGAAAGCTAATGAGCTAAACCGAGTCTTGCCGCGCCGTAAATGTTGGGTGAACCCATATTTACTAAAAAGGGGTGAAAAGGGACGCTTTAAAAACGATGTAATTCTTGAGATAGCTTGTACATATGTAAGTAAATTATCTTATACATTTTTAATAGTTTCAGAATATGATTTACACCCCAGCTGTGTTTTACCAAAATTTTCACATGGATGAGAGGTGTTTTAATTGGCTATTCAATTTGGTAGAGCCGCACTTGGTGCCGAAAATGAATACTCGTCCTGATGCGATACCATTGAAAGCCAAGTTTGCAATGGTTTTAGAGTGAGTATGTTAATAATGTAATTGAAAATACACAGTGAACATATGGTACAACGTATTTCAGATATTTTGCGACTGGAGATCTGCAATGCCATATTAGCTCTATATACCGCATTAGTCCGCAACATGTTGGTCGAACGATTAACCTCGTATGTAATGCTATTTGCATTGTTTTAAAAGACGAGATTCCAATTTGGACACAGGCAAATATGTTAATGTGGGCCAACGATTTTATGACCAAGTGGAACTTTCCAAGCGCAATTGATGGCAAGCACATAGCCATAGTAAAACCAACAAACAGTGGCAGCGCCTTCTACAATTATAAAGTAAGTTACACAACATGAGAATTTACGCATTTATATAATGGAATCAATTATTTTTTCATCTAGGGTTTTTTTTCCATTATTCTAATGGCTGTTTGCGACTCATCTTGTCGCTTTACCTACATTGGTGTTGGTGCTTACGGAAGCGAAATGGATGGCCGTGCAAAGGACTTTGAGGTGTCACCCTGAAAGAGCACAAAAAAAAGCTTCAGCCTGCTGTTATCTGCACAACTTGCTCATGCGCCTAAATCCAATTGATTATAGGTCTCAGGATCAAGAGGCGTATCAAGTTGAAAGCACTCCTGATCTTGAGTCGGATAGCATTAGGGGACGCCTGGAGGATTATCCAAAATTTGTTTGAAATAACATAAAGGAATATGTTACCTCAAGCGAAGGTTCCGTTCCTTGGCAAAATAATTTTGCTGGTGTTTTGAATTAAATAAAACATTGAATTGCATTATAACTGCATCTTTATTGTTTATCTTTTTCATAATCTTTTATTTTGGAATATATTAAATTGGTGATTTCGACTTCCACATCAGTGGCTAAGTTAGGCGGAAGTCGACATAATAGAGTATTCCAAAGTGGAAATATAGGGCGATTTTCTATTTTTGGGGCATTTAAGTACTTATCAATAATGCACACCAGTTGCTGATCACTGTGCTCTAACTCCTTTGTCTTGGGCTCTTTTTTTTGTAACTATACGCACTGGATGTGCTGGGCTCGTTGTCAACTGTTGCGCTACTTTCGTCGAATAAGAACTCCAAAGAGTCTGCAGCCGGCGACGCCAAAGGTGTGAGCAACTTGCCGCGCTCTCACTTTCAGCGAAAACGCTTGAGATAGTCCACCTTTCCGCAGCCAAATTTGGCAAAAAATCCATATATTGGGCGAATTCCCAGTCGACGGCGTCCCCAACACTCTGCTGCTTCTGCTGGGTTCCACCAGCGCTTTCACTTTTTAACTTTTTACCACGGTGGTAACGCAGGCTGTCTTTAATTGCGTTCCACGCAGTCTTGCATTCGGCAGCTAAAATATGATATGTTTTTAAAATAAATGCTTTTTATAAAAGTAAGCAATCAACTCACCATCTTTATTTATTTCGGTGCCAACACATTCCCAGGCGCTTCTTATGACTATTTGGTCCGAATATTTTTTGGATTTAATGTTCCAAATGGCTTCATTTTTTTTAACCGCATTAATTAAAGCGATTTTATCTTCGCGAATGAAGCTTTGAAAACGTTTTCTCTTCATAATTTTTTGTGCGTCCATTTTAAATGCTGCCCGGAATAATTGTAAGCCTGCAATTGCATTTTTAAGAACAGCTGATTATGGAATCCACAATGTTCCACTATCGCAACTATTGATTAACTTTTCTGATGCTTGCTGGGAATTTAAAAACGGAACGCAGGCTGGAAAATTTCTGACTACTGTTTTTTTTATATAGAGTTGCACATAAAAATTCCGTTTCGGAGCTGCTTGGAATAGGCCTATAAGCTATAAAATTTCGGCTGTTCGTTGACAGTGTTATTTGTAACTACCTCAAGCTCGGTGACTTCGCCGGGTGATGTAATTGTCTCTAACAAACCGAATTTACGCCAAAAATCAATCCCAAGGTAAATATCTTGGTTGAGTCCAGGGATAATAAACAGATCTAAATTGGCGTTTTTACCACGATAAACAACATTTGTGTTTATGTTTCCCAACGCATTTGGGAACGCATTTCCAAAATTTTCTTAAACGTAAGGTAGATCGCTTTGACTTAAAGGTAATACTTCCTAAACTAGCAAGAATTCAATCACGCAATTTTCTTGTTTCTAAAACTAAAAAAAACTGAAAATTCTTTTGAAGTTTGACCGGATGCGCTCAAGGGATCTTTATTGGCACATCCGCCTGTCGGTTTCCCATCTGATTGCATTTAATGCAACGTGGCTTAAAAGAATCTTTTTCGCCGCATCCGTAACAAAATATTTTACGCTGCTCTAAACAGATTTGTCACCTAATTTGTCACAATTCCAACAAATTGGAACTACAATTTTTCTTTGCATTGCGCAAACTGCTTCAGAGGTTTCTGAATCCTCTGATCGCGCATCTTTTCTTAGTTCATCATTGAACTCTGATACATATGAGCGAAGTGTACGTGGCTTGAACGCTTTAGTGTCGTTATAACACTGCTCATGCTTTCGTACTTATTCACGCAACTTTGACCGCTTGGTAATTTTTAAATGCAGCAACTCATGATGCAGGCTATGTTTCGAATTTCTAATCAAAATATCTACGAGCTGTTCCTCCAGTATGCTTCTATGAAGTCTATCTGCTAGGTCTTCAATTGAATACTGGTAGTCGTCAAATGGCTCGTTTTCACCTTGACGTCTCTTCCTGATCTTTTCCCAAATATCTAAGTCGGTTTCACCTTCACGAAACTCTTTGAGTAGTAGGGGACTGCCTGCTCTAACCCAATTTATGGCTTTTTTACCTGTCAAAATTTGACAGTTTTATTACCCCCCCATCAAATTTTATTACCCCCATTAAATTTTATGACCTAATTAAATTTTGTTAGCCCTCCCAATTTGGTGATCCTTTGTTTGGTATGCTGCATATGGATAAGGGGGCGGAGATAATGATATCACTATGACCTTAGATGACCCCCTTTTGACCGTTTTGTAAATACTTTAAAATTTTTTAGCGTTAGTTAAAATATACATTTGTAGAGTGTTGCTGGTGCTATCCTAGATAAGGATGGATTTTGGTTTGGGGATAAGAAAATGCTAAAGACGGACTGAACATGTTCATGTTCGTCGAGTATTGCGGCTTATAGATAAGATATTGTTAATTGCATACTGAACATTTTCATGTTCGTTGAGTTTAGCGGCTTATAGATAAGATAGTTAAATGCGTACTTAAGTGTGTGTACAAGTGTGTGTAGAAGTGCGAATGATTTAACATCAGTAGTACGTGACCTAATTTTTGACAGCTTTTGTACGTGACATGAATTTTTTGACTCCTAATTAGTGACCCTTTTGACCCCTCCTTTTTAATTTTTTCCTAATTGTTGTTTGACACCAGCAAGGGGGCGGAGATCATGTATGTTGACACCAGCAAGGGGGCGGAGATCATGTACCATATGTTGACACCAGCAAGGGGGCGGAAATCATGTACGTTGCGTACGGACAAGGGGGCAAATATCACTTATGTTGCATTACATATGGACAATAGCTGATCAATAGATATCAGGATGTTGGCTTGTGCGCCACCAAGGGGGCGGAAGCTGAGATCAAAGGAGACACTTGTTTTGTCATAGCCGGCGCAAGTACATTTCCAGTCACAAGCGACAAGATCAATCCACAGGTTTTCATAAGAGTATTGTGACTATTGTGTAGTCTTGATTCATTGTATAAATTAGAAAGTGTGCGGGCGTGAGCGCAGGTGTCTTTTTGTGTTGTGTGTGTGTGTGTGTGTGTGTGTGCATGCGTAGGTCGCCGATGTACCTATGTTAAATATTTATGTTTTTGTCTTACTCTTTTGACCTTTCTTCTTTGTGCATAGAAATACCCACACCCTTGTAAGTAAAGAGCGGAATCTTTTAGGCGATATAATACACGTGCGCCTGTATTGCTTTAATAAGAAGGTTTTAATTAATTGATTCCTTTTAGCTGTATTTATGTTTGGCCTTTAGCCTTTAAAGACATTGTTTAATTATAACAGATTTTATTATTAGTTAAATTTCACAGGTAAAATAGTATATCCTACATTAGCTTCTAGTACTTTTATAAAGCTAATTAGATTTGTTAAGTAGGACTCATTTGTTTTCAGCAAAATTCTTGAATTTGCATTTATAAGTTAATACATATATTTATTATTTCTAGTACATATATTAGCTTCTAATACTTTTAAAGAGCTAATTAGATTTGTTAAGTATGACTCATTTACTTTTAGCAAAATTTAAAAATTTGCATATATAAGTTAATACATTATAATAAGCGTAAATATTCGCTTAGATATCGATGATGGCTTTTTTTTTTTTAAATTAAAATCCCCAAAAGGGGGCAATTGGGTGTCTCCGTGTTTGTTGGGGGAGGAGGGAAGGCAGAGCGATCTGGTGTGGCCAGACGCACCATTTTTTGATACAAAAATACTTAATACTAACATCAGTACTTAGAATACTAACTTACGATATATCGATACTTAACATATGCAATCGATATAAATAAACGTGAATATATATTGAATGAATAAATAAGTACTTTACAACTCGGCCGTCCTGACAGCGGAATCGACCACGATTCCATTTATGGTCGAGTGTTGCTTGCGGTCAGACGTCAGAAGCACAATTTTGATCAGGGGTGAGCCACAATTTGAGTTTGGATGATTCTAATACCCCGTCGTACGGAAGTTGTGTGAGCTGAGACCCTTCAACGTCCCGAATGACATACCGATCATTCGGGAGTTTCTTATGAATGACATATGGACCGCGGTATCGCCTAATGAGTTTCTTGTTTATGCCGGCCGTCGTATCAACATTTTTGATGACGACGAAATCGCCTTCCTCAAAATGAACGGCGGGACGATGACATTTACTAAAGTACTTCGTGTTATATTCTTGAGACTTGGCTATGTTCTGCAGGGCAATTTTACGGATATCAGCTATTGACACGTTTTCAATAAATTTATCTCCTAAACGCTCAGTCAGCTCGTCTATAACAGTGCCACGCTGTTCGACACCGAAAAGGAGGACCGAGGGTGCAAATTTAGTTGTGGAATGAATTGAATTGTTCAGGGCGAATTCAATGTTCGGAAGTTGCTTCACCCAATCGGCATGATCCAATGGTTCCGTCAACTTGCCAAGCATGGGTCCCAAGACTCGATTGACGCGTTCCACCTGACCATTGGCCCGAGGGGAGGCAGTAGCATTTTGGACATGGATTATATGGTGGGACAGCAGGAATGTGGCAAATTCAGCGGAAGTGAAGCAAGTACCTCGATCACTTATAATTCGGCGGGGTCGGCTATAGTTCGGAAAATACTCTGTCTCCAGAGTGTGATACGCTTCCCGGGAATTAGTGGTAGCGGCCGGGTACAACTTGACGAACTTGGTAAAGGCATCAATAACGACTAACAGATACTTTTTCCTGGACTGGATGGACGGAAGGGGTCCTAAGTGGTCAATATGAAGAGTATCAAACGGCAGAGGGATTTTCGGAATACTATGCAGGGTAGCATTATTATTATGAGCGGAAGGGGAATAGTAAATGCATTTGAGGCAGTTTTTAATAAAATTGTTAACGTACGATTTCATATACGGAAACCAATAATGTTTTTTTATCTGTGTACAACACTTCACAGTGGACGAATGACCTAACTTTTCATGAACCGTTCGTATGAGATTGTTAATCATTCCGGCAGGGACATAAAGCTGGAGCACGTCGGTCGGTGATCGGCGATACACGACACCATCCTGCATCTCGAAACCGGCAATCTCTTGGTTTTCTAAGACACCCCGCAGCTTAACAATTTCCTGATCGCGATTCTGCATCAGTTGTAATTGAAAATCAAGGTTCAAGTCATCCACATATGCAGCGGTGTCTAGTCTACTAAGTGCATCCACATGAGGCATAGAAACACCGGACCGATGCACAATGGTATAGTTATAGTTTTCCAAGAGTAAGGCCCAGCGGGCAATTTTGGCGGACGATCCACCATTCTTCAGAGTTAATGCTAACGAATTACAATCTGTGATTATCTTAAACGGAATAAACTTCAAGTACGTCTCAAAACGCCTTAAGGCATGTACAATGGCCAGGGTTTCCAATTCATAACTATGTAATCTTGATTCGGGGGCGGACGCGGTCTTTGAGAAGTAACACACTGGATGAAATTTATCGTCGGTTTGTTTTTGTAGGAGCATCGCTCCGAAACCGGCTGAGCTAGCATCGCAATGCAACTCGGTTTCTGACTTCGGATTGTAAATGGACAGCACAGGGGACTCAATTAGTTTAGACTGCAGGGTTCGGAAAGATTCACGACACTCGTCAGAGAAAACGTAAGGGGCATCTTTCTTCAGTAGACGTGACAAAGGATAAGCGATTTTGGCAAAATTGGGTACAAAACGGCGGAAGTACGAAAAGAGACCCAGACAGCGTTCCAATTCTTTTCTATCTCGGGGTTCCGGCAGACTTTCAATAGCTTGAAGATGAGCTGGTTTCGGGGTAATACCGGAAGAGTTCGCTAAATACCCTAAATACTCCAGCTCTTTATACGCGAAGCGACACTTAGACAGTTTGAGGCATAATCCATTCACTCGTAAGGTATACAGTGTCTCTTTCAGCACTTGCAGATGGGTTTCAAAATCACTCGACGCGATTAAGATGTCGTCCATATAAATCACCAGTTGACCTCTATTGATCAAATCTTTCAACACAAAGTATACGAATCTAGCAAAAACTGGGGGACCATTACATAGGCCAAACGGCATGCGTACGTACTGAATTGCCCATCAGGTGTTACAAAGGCAGTGTATTTAATTGAATCGGGGTGCATCTTAACGTGGTGGAACCCATTTTCCAAATCTAGGACAGTAAAGAACGATTTACCCCCCAAGTGGTCGACACAATCCTCTAACAACGGAATCGGAAAATGGTCACGAACAGTAATCTTATTCAGCGGACGATAGTCAACACATTTCCTTAAGGTGTTATTTTTTTTTCGAACAGGCACTATAGCGGAAGCGTAGGGTGAACTACTATGCCGGATAATTCCGGCCTTCAATAGGTCATCACATATCTGGCGCACCTCATTGCGCTCGTAATGAGACAAACGGCGGGGACGGCAGAAAATGGGGGTTTGATTCGTCAGCTCAATCTTCATTTCGTAGTCGGTTGGTTTAATCAGTTCCGGAGGAACATTCGTATACGAGGCGGAAATAACCGACTGCAGCTCTGCAGATTGTTCTGGTGGCAGAGTCGGTTCTATATCGAATTCGTTTTCACTGACAGCGGGTAGTTCGATTGCATTAATGGCTGCCAGGGCCTCACCCAGCAGAACGTCAGACTCGACAGGAGTAGTACACGACTTTAAGGCGGAGGCCATAAGCTGATTCTCAATAAGCGACCGGGCTGACTCATCTGTAGTTATTGTGCGTCTGACGTCTGGTTTATACAAATCAAATGAATTTAGAACAGCAGTGAGTTTCTTATTATGGACTTCATTATTTTCTTTAATCTGTAGCAGTATTTCTTTCGTATACTTATTCCTAAACTTACATAAACTAATACTTGTTTTTCGGAAAAAATCCCTCCCCAGAATTATTGGAAGGTTGGTCGCGTTGTTCGGCAGTATATCTAGCGTGTGTAGTACACGCTGGCCTAGTATTTTAATTTCGCAGTGAACCTTTCCCAGAGACGTAAGGCGGCTATTGCCCAGCCCACGGCAGTTTATCGGACAGTACTTCAATTTATAATAGGGTGGCACTTCCGATTGCCGAATAAAGCTTCTAGGACTACCAGAATCGAGGAGAGAGAAAATGCTTATGAACTCACTGCTTTTCACTTGATCTGACAACAAAAGCAACACTCACCATCTGTAAATGATCAACCTTCTCGATCAATTCTCCTTCTTCGGCAGACTTAAATGTACAGTCGGCAGCGGCAGCGTTGGTGGCGCCGGTGCTCCCTAGTCTAAGAGGGCAACTTCGGTAAACGTGCCCCATTTGCCCGCACTTGAAGCATGAATTTGCGGGCCTGTATGGCATCGGGCAGCGCGACTTATAATGCCCAAACTCGGAGCAGTTGAAGCATCGCACCTCTCTCATCTCAGAGACAGCAGCTCTCGACGGCGATGTGGGGACGGCTGCTCTCGACGGCGGTGTGGGGACGGCAGCTCTCGACGGCGGTGTGGGGACGGCAGCTTGCTTCGGCAGAGGTTGACTGACGGCAGCCACTTGTCGGCTCGCATTCATTTGGGCTTTCCGGCGCTCGTACCTTCCAAGCAGCAACTTCAGTTCGGCGACATCTTTGGCTCCATACAACATGCCCACCGCAGCTGAGCTATCGCGCAGTCCTTCAATGATGAAGTCAACCAGTTCTGACTCAGGAATTGGTGCGCCCAGAGCGATCTCCTGCATCTCTATTGCGTACCGTAGGTGACTCTCCTCTTGCTTGCGACGCCTGTTCCGTAACGCAAGATACACCTCCTCGACACTCTTCACTCGCCCGAACTCCTGACGTAGAGTGTCCCTGAGCTGCTCGTAGCTCCTCACTGTTATTGTACGTACGAGCACTGCTGCTGTGCCCTCCAACAGCCGCCGACATGCGACTAACTTTAGTCTGTCGTCCAGCTGTAGTATGTCGCTCGCATCCTCGAAATCGTCTATCCACTTATGCACGTCATATGCATCGTCCGCCGAAAACTTTGGGATCATTGATTCGATAACGCTACTGTCCGTCACCCGCGGATTCGATGCGCTAGCGGCGGTGCCCAAATTGGCTTGCAGGCTTGCAATCTGCTGGTGCAACTCCAAGATTTCTTTTCGTTTCCTCAATACCGCCAGTTGCTCATCCAGATCCGACGACGGGGGAGAGGCAGTTGGCAGTAGGGCGGCAGGAGGTACAATAGACGGCGGGGTGACGGCAGCGTTTGGCACAGCGGGCGGTAGTGTCTCGTTGACGGCAGTGTCGAGCACGTTCGACGTTGGCATAGCTGCGTCGACGACGGCGGCGGCGGCAGACTGGGTGACGGCAGACACCTGAGCAGCGGCAGACGGCAGGGCGACGGCAGACGGCAGGGCGATGGCAGACGGAGGGGGCAGGGGGGGGCGACGGCAGACGGAGGGGCGACAGCAGGCGGCGGGGCGACGGCAGTTTCAGGCGCATTTAATGGCGGCATGAAAATGTCGACGGCAGACGGCAGGGTCGTGTCAACGACAAGTGCACCCGGCTCTGCATTTGTTGTGGTGCTGGCAGACGGCGGAGCGGCAGCGGGCGCGTTTGGTGACGAGGCAGTGTCCAGTTCCACGACCAGCCGGCGCAGCTGCGCCAGAGTTGCCGACGGTGGCACTTGCACTCCGCGGGCCCTCAGCATATTCGACATCTCGTCTTTCGTTAGACCCATCTTTGTCAAACTGCAGAAATAATGCTCGATGTGATTGGGTATCCCACTTCTGAGTTATAATAAGCGTAAATATTCGCTTAGATATCGATGATGGCTTTTATTTTATAAATTCAAGTCTCCGATAGCGCGCAATTGCGTGTCGTCGCCTTGGTTACCGGAAGAGGAAGAGGCAGAGCGATCTGGTGTGGCCAGACACACCATTTTTTGATACAAAAATACTTAATACTAACATCAGTAGTTAGAATACTAACTTACGATATATCGATACTTAACATATGCAATCGATATAAATAAACGTGAATATATATTGAATGAATAAATAAGTACTTTTCAACAAATATTTTTTTTCACATTCCTGATATGTTTTCTTTTTTTTTTTTCGGTCTAAAATTTTTTCCCTTTTTTTTTTATATTTTTTTTTTTTTTTTTTTTTTTTTTTTTTTTTTAAAAAAACAACAACATTTTTTAAATTAAAATTTTTTTTTTTATTTATTCTTCCCCCCCCTTTCTTCCTCCCCCTCTTTTTTTTTTAAACATATTTCTTTCCTTTTTACCTGTGGGCAGATCAACAAGATCACTGCCTTTAGTCGCATAATTTTAATTGTTTGACACCATCTCTTTTCTTGCACGCACCCATTTATTAGTGCGCATGCTTCTAGCCTTTTTACCTGTGGACAGGTCAACAAGATCAGTTCATATAGTCGCAACATTTTAAATATTTGTTCCCACCAACTTTTTTCTAAGTACTCATTTTTTAGAGCGTATGCTTCTAACCTTGTAACCTGTAGGCAGGTCAACAAGACCAGTTCCTTTAGTCGCAACATTTTAATTGTTTGACGCCCTCCCTTTCTTGCACACACTCTTTTTCTAGTGCGAATGCTTCTAAAATTGTCACCTGTAGGCAGCTTCCAGATTTGCTCAACTCCTTTTGTAGTCACTAGACTAAAGCTAGGAAACTTCAAGAAAGATTCTCGATATTCTTCAACCAATTTACGATGCTCGGGAAAAATCATTTCAGAAAACTCATTAACAAAATCTTCAATTGTCTATGCAATTGTTTCAGAACAATACTTTACTTCACATTTCAAATGTAGAATTATGATTGAAAAATTTAAGCAGCGGCATAAAAGAAATTAACAGAGTAAAGGCATGATATTTGTTAAATATTTTAAAATGACAAATTTTCTAAAGAGCTTGATGTAAGTTTTGTTAGAACGGAAATGTTTTTACTTTTGTATTTCCTAGTGTGTTGCTTACAATAAGCAGGTATAAAGAATTAGTTTTAAGCTCATTTAGAAAAGATAATTAATCACCTGATGATGTAATGCTGATATCGTATATTGTTCGATTTAACAATATCTAGCCTAACTAAATAAGTACTCTTTCAATTTTTCTCTTTAACTTAGTTAATTGTCCAGAGAATGTTTTCATTGTTTTCAAATTTATTATTATTTGTCTCTCGGAATTGCTTTGCTTCATTTTTACTCTCGACCTACTTTACTCTTCCTAATGACTCAATCAAATTTCGTTTATTAGGTAGCTGATTACTTAAATGTTCCATCCCGATACTAAATCTAGGAAATTTTTAGTATTCTTATCATTGATTATGGAAATGAGATTGCGGACGTGCTGGCTAGTGCTGGCTCCGCGACTCCTCTATAGGATCCGGGGGCTTTCTGTGGTTTTGATTGGGCCTGTACCAAAACAATGGTAGAAGGGTGGAGCAAATGAGAGAAAGTCAAGTTCTAGATCTCAAAAGTGGATCCCACCAAGCTAAGGAGCTGACGCAACCATTTATAGATAGAAACACTATAGGGTGTTCCAGGACAGATTTAAAACTACTAGTTGCCTACCTCACTGACTACCACGTTGTTAAATTCCTTTAAAATGCGTTTATCCCCCTATGTGGGGTGTAAACTCTACAAAGAGTACAACGAGACGACAAATCACATTCTTTGTGAATGTCCACCCATTATTTGGCTAAGAAGAAGGCACCTGCATAGCGAGTTTCTCACAAACACGCAAATCAGGAATGCCTCGACAAGAGATCTGCTTGCTTTCATAGGGGAAACGGAACATCTCATGTCAATTTAGGGAACCACATTTAGGTACATTGCCTCCTTCTCTGTAATGACAATCCATCTATTTATTATCATTTTTATTATCATTGATTATTAAATCATTATTCTGTCAATCTTTTGCGTATTTAGTAAAGTACTGCATTAACTGGCTTACGAACTTAAAAGATTTATCAAACTTTCTTACGTTTTTACTTGTTTTTATTATCATTGATTATTAAATCATTATTCTGTCAATCTTTTGCGTAACTTAAAAGATTTATCAAACTTTCTTTCGAAACTAAGGTTTTGTTAGATGTTTTGATTTGAACGTTTCCATATAATTTTTTAATTTTTTAATTGATTAGTTTCTAAACATTTAAATGCTTACTAATTTTAGCCGCCTTACTTCTGCTTATTTCCTCATGTTTTTTCCTCTTTTCGAAACAATATAATTTTTCTAGATACCATAATATTAAGGCCTGTATGGTTTTATTATTAGGTTAGGTTAGGTTGTGCCGGCTGAGCCTCCATGAGGAGTATCCCACATAGGCCACTCGGGGTCCTTAATGAGGCTGGTGTATGGAGAAGGTTGGGACTATAGAACGTTGTCCTGCGGCGTCTGTGTGTCTCTTGCAAAGGCCAGAAGCTCTTGACTGCTCACTTCTTCAAGTGTTGGAAGGAAGGGTGCGTGGAAGTGTCAAAGTCGTTTCGCTGCCAGTGCAGGGCAGCTGCAAAACAGGTGTTTTATTATAATAATATTATAATGTTTTATATAAATATTTTGTTTTAAATGAATTTTTGTTCTGTATTTTTTTTCTTAAGCAGATGTAATTTCAATAGCTCTTAAATCAGATTTATGAATGTAGGTCTTGTTCTTTTCTTGAACAAGTGATGTCGTTATAATATTTTGTGATTTGTTTTAATCTTGGATTTGGATGACAAAATAAAGATTGTTATTTGCTATAGGTAGGGCAAGAAGATTTTCTTGTATTTGAAGTTTTTAATTGGCTAGTGCCAAGAAGGTCAAACAAAATAGCAGAGCAGCCAGACAACAACATCAACCGCTATTTTGGTCATAAATCAGTTTTACCGGCGCAAAAATATAAGAAAAATGTGGACACTGTATGACTTAATACATACACAAACCATTAGACATTTCAACTTGCCCACTAATTCTCTTAAAAGCAGATCTACACTTTTGTTTAAAACTTCATGCATGAGGCTTCTATCTGGCGACGCAGACCCTCAGCTTGATCGACAATTTCAAAAAGTCACTGAACGAGCCCGACAAGGCTCGCGAGCCACTACATGGTCATCGTAGGTATAGTGCTTTCAGGTTTCGTTGTGATTCTTATCAAAGCCAATTTATTCATAATAGTAAAGCTGCTGCAGCTTATTTAGTTGCATATTTGTTAGTGCTCTTAACACCAGCGAGAAGGCTATTGAACTTGCCTTTTTTTTATTATTAACCATTAAGGTGCGTTTACAATGTCAGCTTGGCTTGGATTGAAGCTTTTAAAAATCTGAAATGTACGCTGATAGTTTACAATGTCAGCGTGAAAGTATGTTCGAATTTTCGAAATTGTGTTACAGCTGTCAATGAGTGTTGAACAGCTGATGTTTGTTTTAATGTTTGTGGCAAAAATTTACAAAGTGCATCAAAATCTGAAATTTTTGGAAAATGAAGAAAAAACAAGCAATTTTATGTGCTTATAATTCGATGATGACGCAGGCAGTTCTTGCTGCTGCTGCTGCTTTAGTGGAAGAGGAGAAGCCGCAGAGAAGTGCTCGACGGTGTTGGGCGCGAGAGCATTTGTTGCAGCGGGATAGGCTTGGGCATGGGCCAACTCTTTGTAAAAAGCTGTTGCGTGACAGCGAAACGTTCTACAATTTCACCAGGATGAATATAGAGCAATTCGATGAGCTGCTGTCACTTGTGGGATCAGATTTGGCCATGTTTTCCATTAGAAAGCCAATTCCAGAGCGCGATAGGCTTATGATTACATTGAGGTAAAAATAAGATTTTATTTGAAAACTGTTCATACATATATTAATCAAATTTTGATTACTAGATTTCTAGCAACTGGCTCGTCCTACAGTGCCATTGGTTATTCCTTCCGCGTGGCCAAGTGTACTGTTCACAAGATAATAAAGGAAACGACTGAAGTAATTTGGAATCGTTTAAACAAAAAATTTATCACGAAGCCAACTAACTCCGATCTGAAGCAAATTGCGGAAGACTTCTATAGCTGCACTGGACTGCCCAATTCCATCGGCGCATTCGATGGGAAGCATTGTGCTATCCAAGCACCTGCAAACAGTGGTAGTTTATATTTTAACTACAAAAAAACGTTTTCCATTGTTTTGCTGGCTGCTTGCGATAGCAAGTACAATTTCACTGTCGTCAACGTTGGTGCATATGGTTCTGAGTCAGATGGTATGCTTTTATTAAAATCAATTTAACCTGAATGAAAATATTATTAATTTTACTTCAATTTCAAGGAGGAATCTTGCGTCGCTCGGACTGGGGAAAAATGTTGCTGAATAATGAGCTGCCACTGCCAGAACCTTCTGCATTGCCAAATAGTGGAACAATGTTTCCATATTTTTATACTTTGATACCGAAGGTCTCATAGTATATTGGTTTTGTGCAATGTCCGTCATGGTGTCTGTCCGTCTGTCTGTCTGTCCGTCTGTCCGTATGAACGCAACTTTTTTCGACACCCGTAAAGCTAGAGACTTGAAACTTTGCAAATATGTTTTTCTATAGGCGAGACAGATAAAGTGTCAAGATTGGGGTGCCACGCCTACTAGGAGGCTGGGAAATCGATAAATTCGATAACAGAAAACCGATAAAACCTAATATTTGTCAGATTCTTACAGCTAGAGTTGCCAAATTTTGCACGCAGATAGCTAATCACGTCCCTGAAAAAACTGCATCAAAATTTTGGATGCCACGCCCAATCCTTCCGGCCCCCTCATCTCTGCTCCTTGAAATTGGAAACGCCCATAGTTTTCACATTTTTTGGGCTAGAGCCACCAAATTTTGTGTCAAGATAGATATTAACGTTCCCCAAAAAAATGCATCAAAATTTGGATGCCACGCCCCCTGATTCCGCCCCCAATGCCCCTTCTCACTGAAATTGGAAACGCCTATAGTTTTCACATTTTTTGGGCAAGAGCCACCAAATTTTGTGTCAAGATAGATATTAACGTTCCCCAAAAAAATGCATCAAAATTTTGGATGCCACGCCCAACTCCTTCCGCCCCCCTCATCTCTGGTCCTTGAAATTGGAAACGCCCATAGTTTTCACATTTTTTGGGCTAGAGCCACCAAATTTTGTGTCAAGATAGATATTTATGTTCCACACAAAAAAATGCATCAAAATTTTGGATGCCACGCCACCTGGTTCCGCCCCCATCCCCCCTTCGCCCTGAAATTGGAAACGACCATAGTTTTCACATTTTTTGGGCTAGAGCCACCAAATTTTGTGTCAAGATAGATATTAACGTTCCCCAAAAAAATGCATCAAAATTTGGATGCCATGCCCCCTTATTCCGCCCCCATCCCCCCTTCTCCGTGAAATTGGAAACGCCTATAGTTTTCACATTTTTTGGGCAAGAGCCCAAATTTTGTGTCAAGATAGGAACTGGCGTTCCCCATCAAAACTTGGGTGCCATGCCCCCTGATTCCGCCCCCATCCCCCCTTCACCAAGAAATGGGAAACGCCTATAGTTTTCACATTTTTAGGGCTAGAGCCACCAAATTTTGTGTCAAGATAGATATTGACGTTCCCCCAAAAAATGCATAAAAATTTGGATGCCATGCCCCCTTATTCCGCCCACATCCCCCTTCTCCCTGAAATTGGAAACGCCTATAGTTTTCACATTTTTTGGGCAAGAGCCCAAATTTTGTGTCAAGATAGGAACTGGCGTTCCCCATCAAAACTTGGGTGCCATGCCCCCTTATTCCGCCCCCATCCCCCTTCTCCCTGAAATTGGAAACGCCTATAGTTTTCACATTTTTTGGGCAAGAGATCAGATGTTGTGTCAAGATAGGTACTGGCGTTCCCCATCAAAACTTGGGTGCCACGCCCCCTGGTTCCGCCCCCATCCCCCTTCACCAAGAAATTGGAAACGCCTATAGTTTTCACATTTTTTGGGCTAGAGCCACCAAATTTTGTGTGAAGATAGATATTGACGTTCCCCAAAAAATGCATCAAAATTTTGGATGCCACGCCCCCTGGTTCCGCCCCCATACCCCCTTCTCCCTGAAATTGGAAACGCCTATAGTTTTCACATTTTTTGGGCTAGAGCCACAAAATTTTGAGTGAATATAGATATTGACGTTCCCCAAAAAATGCATCAAAATTTTGGATGCCACGCCACCTGATTCCTTCTACTTGAAATTTTCGAGCTAGTGTCACCGAATTTGGTAGGAAGATATATGGTGACATCTACAAAAGATCTGCATCAAAAATTAGGATGCCACGCCCACCTCTGCCGACCACCATTTAAAATCGGAAATTTCGATATCTCTTATAGTCTTTAAGCTAGAGCCCGTAAATTGGGTAGAAAGATAGAAGGCAGCATCTACCAAAGACCTGCATCCAAATGCCCACCAAACTTGGTAGGCAGATAGATAGTGACAGCTAAAAACATTTGATTCAAAAATTTGGATGCCACGCCTACCTCTGCCGCCCACCTTTTAAATTTGGGAGTTAAGTTATCTTCCACAGTTTTTGAGCTAAAGTCACCAAATTTGGTAACATGATAGCTGGCGATGTTTACCACATGGGCCACTCCCTTCGCCCCTGCATTCCCCCTTATCAACCGTTATTTTACTGGTATCAAAGTATTCCGCAGTCGGTTGCGTCCGACTGCAACGTTTTTACTTGTTTTTTGTTGGCGATGAAGCGTTTCCGCTAAAACGCCATTTACTCAGAACATATGGTGGGCGTGGTTTGTCGGAAGATAAACGTATTTTCAATACAACCATGTCAAAGGCACGACGTTTTATTGAAAATACGTTTGGAATTTTAGCGTCAAAATTTCGGATATTTCATACCGTGATTTGTGCACACCCGGATCTGGCAATATCAATTGTCAACAGTGCTGTTGTGTTGCACAATTTTATTCAGAAAACAAAAACAAGTTCAACCTCTGCAACGCATCATCAAGCAGATAATGAAATGGACCAGGGAGATGGAGCAATTTACAATCAAAAGCGCAGCTCAGACCAACGCATGAAGCACAACATTTACGCGATGTTATGACAAATTATCTGTCAACAAAGAACTAGTGCTTAATAAAAAAATATAATTAAATTTTAATAAATTTTATGTATTTTATTTGCCATATCTGTATTCCATAGCAAGTTCCATTATTTTTCTTTCGAATTCCTTTGCCTTAGCCTTCTCCAATTCGTTGTACGCGTCTCTTACGAACGTCAGCACGCCTTCAATTGGAAAATCGGCATTCATGACACCCAACATTTTGGCGGTATTGCTGTTCATTGACTCCATAATGCTTTCCAAAGCTCCTGGAGTCTTTGACAACGATCGCGACAGTGATCGCGATATTGTTGCTCGCTGCGGCGATTCAAGCTGCGACGATTCTACCTGCGACGATTGCGGCTCTGATGGCAACTCAAAATCATCCTCATTCGCACTTGAATTTCCCCATGCTTGCGATTTGCTGACCCTGGAAAAGAAATAGTATAATTAATAAATCAATAATAAATACAAATCAAAGGCAGTGCTTACTTTCGTCGTTTGTACGCCTCGTCGAGGAACTGTAGGTTTTTTAAAAAAATCCACTTTGATGACCCACTTGCAGCAGCGCCACTTTTGCCGTTGTCTTTCTCCTTCTCCCGTCTATACTTCTCTCGCAGTCTGCGAAAGTGGCCGTACGCTTCATCCCCTTTAAATTACACGGTGATGAAATATTGTCACAACCGAACGAAATACAAGAACTTACCAGTCAATTTGAAGTCCACTCCAATGGACTTCCACAAATCCTCCCGCAACAGCTTGTTTTTGAATGCCTTGGAGGTGACACTCCATAAGCACTCATGATTGTGCACCATTTCAATAAAGCGTGCAGTTGTCTGCTCGTCCATTTTTGTTAATTTGTTTTGTTTTACTCCATGTCTGCTGAATTGTGAACATACACGCAATTCGAACAATGCAATCAGCTGATTCGAACTCGGCTGACACATGTGAAATTATCGATTATCGATGTGTTTTTTTTTATATAAAACAATGATTTTATTGTTATATATTCGTTAATAAGTACTAAATAAATGTTAAATAGTGAATTATATTATAATTTTCCTCTGTATTGAGTAAAATAGAGGAAAAAACTTTGGAGCTTTAAAACACATGTCACTAATTTCGACAATACGACATCTATTGACACCTTTTAAAACTAAATTTTCGAAAAGCTTTTTTCCACTCCAAGCTGAGATGCAAGTGAAACCGGTTACAGATTGAAAGTGAGTGAGACAAACTTATTTGAAAACAAGTAAAAACGGTGCAGTCGGACGCAACCGACTGCGGAATACTTTGATACCAGTAAAATAACGGTTGATAAGGGGGAATGCAGGGCTCAAAAACTGTGGAAGATAACTTAACTCCCAAATTTAAAAGGTGGGCGGCAGAGGTAGGCGTGGCATCCAAATTTTTGAATCAAATGTTTTTAGCTGTCACTATCTATCTGCCTACCAAGTTTGGTGGGCATTTGGATGCAGGTCTTTGGTAGATGCTGCCTTCTATCTTTCTACCCAATTTACGGGCTCTAGCTTAAAGACTATAAGAGATTTCGAAATTTCCGATTTTAAATAGTGGGCCGCAGAGGTGGGCGTGGCATCCTAATTTTTGATGGAGATCTTTTGTAGATGTCACCATATATCTTCCTACCAAATTCGGTGACACTAGCTCGAAAATTTCAAGTAGAAGGAATCAGGGGGCGTGGCATCCAAAATTTTGATGCATTTTTTGGGGAACGTCAATATCTATATTCACTCAAAATTTTGTGGCTCTAGCCCAAAAAATGTGAAAACTATAGGCGTTTCCAATTTCATTGAGAAGGGGGTATGGGGGCGGAACCAGGGGGCATGGCATCCAAATTTTGATGCATTTTTTGGGGGAACGTTAATATCTATCTTGACACAAAATTTGGTGGCTCTAGCCCAAAAAATGTGAAAACTATAGGCGTTTCCCATTTCTTGGTGAAGGGGGAATGGGGGCGGAATCAGGGGGCGTGGCACCCAAGTTTTGATGGGGAACGCCAGTTCCTATCTTGAAACAAAATTTGGGCTCTTGCCCAAAAAATGTGAAAACTATAGGCGTTTCCAATTTCAGGGAGAAGGGGGGATGGGCGCGGAATAAGGGGGCATGGCATCCAAAATATTGATGCATTTTTTTGGGGAACGTAAATATCTATCTTGACACAAAATTTTGTGGCTCTAGCCCAAAAAATGTGAAAACTATGGGCGTTTCCAATTTCAAGGACCAGAGATGAGGGGGGTGGAAGGAGTTGGGCGTGGCATCCAAAATTTTGATGCATTTTTTTGGGGAACGTTAATATCTATCTTGACACAAAATTTGGTGGCTCTTGCCCAAAAAATGTGAAAACTATAGGCGTTTCCAATTTCAGGGAGAAGGGGCAATGGGGGCGGAATCAGGGGGCGTGGCATCCAAATTTTGATGCATATTTTTGGGGAACGTAAATATCTATCTTGACATAAAATTTGGTGGCTCTAGCCACTAACCAAATAATGTTATAGATGGGACATTTCTAGTACTGTTTTGGTTTCCACAAAACTGTGAACGAGAGTGACCCATGATTGTTAACATTATGTTATGCTCGCTCAAAATGTTAACTCATAGCAGAGAGACCCAAGTATGTTTCAGTGGCTTTTAGGGGAAAGGGGGAAGCGGCGGCGGAAAGCAAGCAACGGTTAAAATACATTAGTATTTGTATACGTGTGCATTTGCTTCATACTTTGGTGGGCTAGCAATGTTTGAGATTTTACACTTTTGTCATTTTCGATGCCCTGCATACGCATGTATGTATGCGAGCCATTTGTTTTGGAATTTATTGACCTGCCTCAACATATATGATTTAATTTCTAACAGGTGAAGGGAGGGCTTTTGGGATTCCAAATATTCTTTTTATATATAAAAAATTTCAAAATATTTGGCCGACTATTTTTATTTAAGTATAACTATTTTTTTACAATTATTGTTTTTTATACCATACAACCAAAAATATGTACTTAGTTCCTAAATAAATAATGAAGCTTAAAATCGCCGCTCATATTAGCTTCCGATTGAATAAATATCCAATCGGTACCCAGGGAACACCACGAGGAGGTCATTACAATTGTAATGGGATCATACATATATAAATATGACCTATGAGTCGACTTGATATGACTTAATTTTAAAAGTTGTATTAATTTGCAATTAAGTCATATCCATGTTCCCCACTAAAACTACCTTATTCCTAAAAGTATTAAATACGTAAAGATTTAAAATAATAAATACATAAACTTATTTATAATATAAATATATTTTTTGATTTTTTTGTTTTTTAATTTTTTTTTGGTTTTTTGTTTTATTTTTTATTTTTATTTTAAGGACTTATGTTTACTGCTTAATTATTTTAAGTTTGTTTTTATTTGATTTAGAATGCCTAATAGCTGTAAGTTTGTCGGTCAGCCATTTACAGTTTTTCCTAATCAAAATAAGAAAAAACTCATTAACCAGGTTATACCTATGTTCATAGCATTTATCCGACTTATTAAACCAGTGCGCATATGTATCAAATTTAGAAGTTATAATAATGCATTTTTGGACAATTGTTTGCTTTAAATGGAACTTGTGAGACTTTGTCTCGAAATAGCATTTGAAAATATCAAAATGTATTTTGATTAAATTAAAGAAATAATCGGACGGTGCTTTAAGCTTTAGGTTGCTATTAACATAGCCAAAATTTCTATTGAGTATTAAACACTCAGAGGTACATTGGACTTCCTCGGACGGTTTCAAAGGTTAGCACACTCATTGCAGTCGTGCTTTCTCAACAGCTTATGTAATAAATATCCCGCAAAGTACCTTAATGCATTCTCATTGATTGCATCTTCAATATTTAAGTCTGTTGCTTCTATGGAAAGTTCTAACTCTGCCTCCTCGTCAGGAAAAATCAAGTCATCGTCATCAAAACTGTCTAGTTTCGATGTTGATTGACCTGACTCATTAATATTAATGATATTAATAAGCATGGAATCTTCATCCGGAGCACAGTTTCCAGATACTACTGTTGACGTTAGAATTTTCATTGAAAGCATTTTCGACATAATAATATTAAATTCGTACATAGTGGGATTATTATTTGTTACGCCGCGAGCTCTAATTAAATAAAATAAATTTTCTAATGGATCCTGGTTTAATTTTGAAGTCGCTATGAAAAATGCTTCGTTACTTTCACTCCAAACATTTTGTGCCAAGGAAAGAATAGCGTTAATCGTTAAAATTATTCCATCAATACAAAAAACTTCATGTGGATACTTGACTGCCTCAAAGTAAGTTCGCATATCCAAAAGCGTTCTATAGACAACATTGCCTTGCTTAAGCGCACATCTATATGGATTTTTATCATATAAAACATAACTGTTAAGGCAGTCAAATAGTCTATTGATCTTCTCAATAAATTCTGCCGTTGATTCCGCACTTTCTTTGCAATTTACAAAGCCCCCAGTATTAATCATTGTTCGAAGTGCAGCGGTTACACTATGGCTAAAAATTTGGGTGGCATATTTGACTTTCATTTTCTCAAACTTGTTTGGATGGACATGTCTTGTAGTTAATTTTGGGCAGAGTCGTGTTGAGTTTTTGGAATCTACTTCAAATAAATCTTCAATTATTCTCCATGAAACAACGCCATCAGGCGTATGAAGATTTCGTTTCATAATGATGTTGCGCAGGGATTTTATAAGATGTGGAACATCGTAAAGTGCGTAGATTTCCTTATCATTTACTCTAAAGCTTGGGTTAGTTTTATTAACCCCTAATCTTTTAAAAACAGCTCTGTTATTTGAGCCCTGGTCGCAAATAGCTCCTCTAATATTTAGGCCTATAGCTTGGGCTTGCTCAATATTTGCCGTCACTTTATTTAAAAGAGCATCGTGCTTTATACCGTTTGCAGAAATAGTGTAGCTTAAAACGTACTTCCAATTTTCGTAAAGTCCTCTAACCATAAAAACACAGACTTGCTGCCCCAAAAGACATTTCGTAATTTGGCCATCATTTTCATAACCTTGGATTTCGTCTAAAGTACTATTATATTGAAGACCCCTTTTAATCTTCATTTCGTCATACAGTAAGACGGCTTCTTTTCCCTTATCGCTCATTTCGCTAACAATTTTCTGGATATTAAGAAGCAAATCTGGGTTAAATCCTGGTCTCATGTTTTTCATTGCTACCCATCGTGTTAACGTTTTCTGTGCTGGCAGTTTTAAATTAAGCACGTCTCGTAAATACTCATAAGTTCTTGATGAGTAAAAATTTATATTTTGCGCAATAGTTTTTTCTCCGGTACTATAAGTATTTTTTTTTTTTAAGAGCATAATACAAATTGTTTTGGCCTCTTTAGAGACATGGGTCATACGGGCTATAATTGATAGCACATTTCGTTTCCCATTTTTATTTTTATTTACCTTATAGCGCCTATTTCTGCGTGATGTGCATATTTGTAGGAACCTGTATCTCTTTTTGAGTTTGTCTAAGTCCTTTTTTTTTATTTAGCTCAGTCGATATCTTAAACCACTGTTTTCTATAAAATACCTCGTTTTGCTCTTTTTTTAAACAGTTATTACAAAAGTCTGAAGACTCTATCTCAGTGGGGTTGTTTTGTTCTGATATATTTTGAACAGTTTCAATATCATAGTGAAAATATGGTTCAATTGGTGCATTGTCTTGCATATTGTCAGAAAATTCATAATTATCATATCCAACTGCATTGAATGAAGTCAACATGTTTTAGTCTAAGTTTTCCTAAATATTTGGCCTCAAAATGTTTGTCGCATATACGTGAATAATTTCTATTTATAGTGGCATCCAAATGGCAAGCCTGTACCCATTTATCAAAAAAAAATGTATTGGATGGAAATGAAAACAATTTAATAGGAAAATCTGTTGAACTATTTCTGTAGCTTCTACGGCATGAACTTATTATGCAATGGTAACTTGCAAGTCTTGTATCTTTTTTAGAAACAGGCGCCATAGTCAAATATAAACAAAAAATATAATATAATAATAAATAAAAATAATAATGATAATAATAGTAATTACACAAACATACACCCACAGACCAACCTGTCAATAAACTGGAGGGAGCTACTCGAATGCAGATTAAAGCGAAACAATATGTTTAAGGCGAACACGAAGGCAAACTTTTAAATGTTATTTAAAAATGCAGCTATTAAATAATTACTGCCACTAGCCCTATTTATATACACACACAATGAGTAATTACCGCCAAAATACAGTTTGGTGGGCGTTGCTGTTTAAATTAAAATAACTCACTTAATCACTTATCACTGGCTTGTTTTTTAATTAATTACTTTAAAACTAAGTTAACTGAAACTATTAAGTAGTATTATACCAAATATTAGTAAGTATAACTAGCAAAATGGAGATAATTTGTGGCACGGCTTAAAAAATCGCAAGTCGGCAGAAAGTATCGAACCATTCTACTTTCGCGGGCTTTTTGTGTTATTTTGTGTGCTTGTGTGCTTACTTCATATACATAGTAACAAAACGGAATTCACAAAAAACAAATGCAACCAAAAAGAAAAACAGTATAGCACAAAATGATAAATATTTTAAATTTTACTAAAAAAATATATATAAAAAGAATATTTGGAATCCCAAAAGCCCTCCCTTCACCTGTTAGAAATTAAATCATATATGTTGAGGCAGGTCAATAAATTCCAAAACAAATGGCTCGCATACATATAGACATTCTGCATATACATTCATGCACACACATATGCGTATGCAGGGCATCGAAAATGACAAAAGTGTAAAATCTCAAACATTGCTAGCCCACCAAAGTATGAAGCAAATGCACACGTATACAAATACTAATGTATTTTAACCGTTGCTTGCTTTCCGCCGCCGCTTCCCCCTTTCCCCTAAAAGCCACTGAAACATACTTGGGTCTCTCTGCTATGAGTTAACATTTTGAGCGAGCATAACATAATGTTAACAATCATGGGTCACTCTCGTTCACAGTTTTGTGGAAACCAAAACAGTACTAGAAATGTCCCATCTATAACATTATTTGGCTAGTGCTCTAGCCCAAAAAATGTGAAAACTATGGGCGTTTCCAATTTCAAGGAGCAGAGATGAGGGGGGCGGAAGGAGTGGGCGTGGCATCCAAAATTTTGATGCAGTTTTTTCAGGGACATGATTAGCTATCTGCGTGCAAAATTTGGCAACTCTAGCTGTAAGAATCTGACAAATATTAGGTTTTATCGGTTTTCTGTTATCGAATTTATCGATTTCCCAGCCTCCTAGTAGGCGTGGCACCCCAATCTTGACACTTTATCTGTCTCGCCTATAGAAAAACATATTTGCAAAGTTTCAAGTCTCTAGCTTTACGGGTGTCGAAAAAAGTTGCGTTCATACGGACAGACGGACAGACAGACAGACGGACAGACGACAGACACCATGACGGACATTGCACAAAACCAATATACTATGAGACCTTCGGTATCAAAGTATAATCAGTAATGAAAGGAGAAATTCAGCTGAATAACTTTAAAGCAGAGGCAAGCAAATTTTATCCTTAAAACGCCAAATGGGAGAATATTTAAAACAAGGAGGTCAAATAGACTGCAAATTGGTGTTATGGATAGCGTTTAAAGATTGTAATGTAATTCGTAATAAAGGCTTTGGAAGTTACTTAAGTGGAATTTTTATCTACAGGTTTGTGTATATTAAAAAAAACGAGGTTCAAAGTAGGAAAAAGGACGGAAAATACAATTATTAAAAGATAACAATAGCAGAAAACTATTTCAAATGCAAAATGAAGTCTAGGTCTCGGTGTTAGACTTTAGGAAAATTACTTGTTTTTGAGCTGATGCATACAAATATGGTGTAGTGCTTACCTCTTCAATTAACCTACTTTTCCAACTACTTTCACAGAGCAAAGCCTTGCGGATCATCACACAATAAGTTCACCATGCCCAGCCAAATTAATATCAGTTGGGTTACAGACGAAATTGTTAGACTGAGCACGCTGACAGACTCCACAACAACCTTAACAACCTGGCTATCAACCTTCTGGACACCAGCAACACGATTCTCAATGTTTTGATATAAAATGTAATTACTGTTCAAAAATTAGCGATTTTAAATAAAATAGTTTAGAATTTATAGAAAAAATTAGAAACAAAACAATTAAATAAATTAAATAGACTAAGTCGAATAACAGGATAATACAAAAAAATTTGTGGTATAATAAAGCTTGATGTAAAACACTTCTTGTGAAACATCCCTAATCACTTAAAACAAGCGATGAACCTTGCTAACGAAAAAATGTAGACAAATCTGAGTGATTTTAAGCAACGGGCTAACAGTAACTAAAAGAAGATTCTGAGCAAACTTTCATTTCGGTGGCTAACATGTAGTAGGTAAGTTTGCATAAAAACTGACGGAAAAACCTAGTCAGCCTCCAATGCTGATCAAGACTATATTTGCTTTACGTGTTTTATGACAAAATTCATTATAAAAAGCCTACTTCTCGGTGCTAAAGTATTGGAAAGCAAACATTTAAGTTCAAAGGCAGTTAATTCATTAAAATAAAAACAAAATAGAAATAAATTATATAAAAATCCAAATTTGTACACTAACAAAATGGTACTTTAAGAAAGCACACTCCATTAATAGTTCCTAGCAAAGAAAATGAGTCAAATAAATAAACTTATATTTCTAATATAGCTGACGTAAAAAATGGATCAAATATGTATAGGAATTAACAACTACGTTTACCCATTTATTTGTTGTATGAGCGGTAAGCCACAAAAAATCATACAAGGTGAAAAACTTTCATATGCCACTTTACCAAGCACAAAAGCCTCCTGCATTATCCCACACAAAGAATAGAGCTTAATGGTTAATAATAAAAAAAGGCAAGTTCAATAGCCTTCTCGCTGGTGTTAAGAGCACTAACAAATATGCCACTTAATAAGCTGCAGCAGCTTTACTATTATCAATAAATTGGTTTTGATAAGTATCACACCGAAACCTGAAAGCACTATACCTACGATGACCATGTAGTGGCTCGCGAGCCTTGTCGGGCTCGTTCAGTGACTTTTTGAAAATACAGCCTCATGCATGAAGTTTTTAACAAAAGTGTAGATCTGCTTTTAAGAGAATTAGTGCGCAAGTTGAAATGTCTAATGGTTTGTGTATGTATTAAGTCATACAGTGTCCACATTTTTCTTATATTTTTGCGCCGGTAAAACTTATTTATGATCAAAATAGCGGTTGATGTTGTTGTCTGGCTGCTCTGCTATTTTGTTTGACCTTCTTGGCACTAGCCAATTAAAAACTTCAAATACAAGAAAATCTTCTTGCCCTTCCTATAGCAAATAACAATCTTTATTTTGTCATCCAAATCCAAGATTAAAACAAATCACAAAATATTATAACGACATCATTTGTTTTAGAAAAGAACAAGACCTACATTCATAAATCTGTTTTAAAAGCTATTGAAATGACATCCGCTTAAGAAAAAACAAGTAAGAAGGCTCTAGTCGAGATTTCCCGACTAGGAGATACCCCGAACCCTATACTTAACGCGTACAGTCATTGTCTGTATGCATCTGTGACCTAAACTTCAATCTTCGATATCTCTGGTGTTTCTCAACCGATTTCGATGAAGTTTTCAGAAAAGTTATATCGTTACCCATTATTTCAATCCCTATTTTTCCATTTTCCAAATTCGAGATTTTTTTGTAATCGATTCCAAGTGTATAGCGGAAACCAGAATAGTTATCGATAATTTGAAACAAACTTGATGCAGACCTTTTATAGATTTCACCATATATCTTCCTACCAAATTTGGTGACTCTAGCTCAAAAAATGTGAAAGCTATACGCGTTTCTAGTTTCAAGTAGAAGGGGGGAAGGGGGCGCAATCAGGCTGCGTGGCATCCAAAATATTGATTCATTTTTTTGGGGAACGTCAATGTCTATCTTCACACAAAATTTGGAGGCTCCAGCCCTAAAAATGTGAAAACTATAGGCGTTACCAATTTCTTAGTGAAGGGGGAGGGGGCGGAAACAGGGGGCGTGGCATCCAAGTTTAGATGAATTTTTTTTGAGGAACGTCAGTACCTATCTTGACACAAAATTTTGTGGCTCTAGACCAAAAAATTTGAAAACTATAGCCGTTTTCAATTTCATGGAGAAGGGGGGGATGGGGGCGGAATTAGTGATATTCTTTTAAGAAGAAAAAATACAAAATGTTGGGAATACTTATAAAACAAGTAAAAACGTTGCAGTCGGACGCAACCGACTGCGGAATACTTTGATACCAGTAAAAGAACGGTTGATAAGGGTGAATGCAGGGGCGAAGGGAGTGGGCCATGTGGTAAACATCGCCAGCTATCATGTTAGCAAATTTGGTGACTTTAGCTCAAAAACTGTGGAAGATAACTTAACTCCCAAATTTAAAAGGTGGGCGGCAGAGGTAGGCGTGGCATCCAAATTTTTGAATCAAATGTTTTTAACTGTCACTATCTATCTTCCTAATAAGTTTGGTGGCTCTAGCTGAAAAACTGTTAAAGTTATAGCCGATTCCGATTTTATAAGGCGGGTGGCTTTGGTGGGCGTGGCATCCAAAATTTTGAATCAAATGTTTTTAACTGTCACTATCAATAGTCCTACCAAGTTTCGTGGCTGTAGCTCAAAAACTGTTAAAGATATAGCCGATTCCGATTTTATAAGGCGGGTGGCTTAGGTGGGCCTGGCATCCAAAATTTTGATGCATTTTTTTGGGGAACGTCAATATCTATCTTCACACAAAATTTGGTGGCATCCAAAATTTTGATTAATTATTTTGTGGAACGTCAACATCTATCTTGACACAAAATTTGGTGTCTCTAGCCCAAAAAATGTAAAAACTATAGGCGTTTCCAATTTCAAGGATGTGGCATCCAAAATTTTGATGCAGTTTTTTCAAGGACATGACTAGCTATCTGCGTGCAAAATTTGGTAACTCTAGCCGTAAGAATATGAGAAATATTTGGTTGTATCGGTTTTCAGTTATCGAATTTATCGATTTCCCAGCCTCCTAGTAGGCGTGGCACCCCAATCTTGACACTTTATCTGTCGCGCCTATAGACAAACATAATTGCAAAGTTTCAAGTCTCTAGCTTTACGGGTGTCGAAAAAAGTTGCGTTCATACAGAGGGACAGACGGACACCATGACGGGCATTGCACAAAACCAATATACTATGAGACCTTCGGTATCAAAGTATAAAAAACAAAACAAAAAAAACCCGAGCGAACAAACAAAAAAAGAACCAGTCGACAATTAAAAATTTTTTTTTTTTTTACTATTCCCCGGACTTTGGACCGTAGGTGTCCCGCTGTGCGACAGAAATCAAAAAATTTTTTTTTTTTTTAAAATTGTTTTTATTTAGTTCGGTATAGTTTAACGCGTGAAGGGGGGATGGGGGCGGAATCAGTGATATTCTTTTAAGAAGAAAAAATATAAAATGTTGGGAATATTTATAAAACAAGTAAACACGTTGCAGTCGGACGCAACCGACAGCGGAATACTTTGATACCAGTAGAAGAACGGTTGATAAGGGGGAATGCAGGGGCAAAGGGAGTGGGCCATGTGGTATACATCGCCAGCTATCATGTTAGCAAATTTGGTGACTTTAGCTCAAAAACTGTGGAAGATAACTTAAGAGGTATGCGTGGCATCTAAATTTTTGAATCAAATGTTTTAAACTGTCACTATCTATCTGTCTACCAAGTTTGGTGGCTCTAGCTCAAAAACTGTTAATGATGTATCCGATTCCGATTTTATAAGGCGGGTGGCTTAGGTGGGCGTGGCATTCAAAATTTTTCTTCTATCTTTCTACCCAATTTACGGGCTCTAGCTTAAAAACTATATGAGATTTCGAAATTTCCGATTTTAAATAGTGGGCGGCAGAGGTGGGCGTGGCATCCTAATTTTTGACGCAGACCTTTTGTAGATGTCACCATATATCTTCCTACCAAATTTGGTGACTCTAGCTCGAAAAATGTGAAAGCTATAGGCGTTTCCAATTTCTTAGCGAAGGGGGGATGGGGGCGGATTCAGGGGGCGTGGCATCCAAAATTTTGATGCATATTTTTTGGGGAACGTCAATATCTATCTTGACACAAAATTGGTGACTCTAGCCCAAAAAATGTGATGTAATGTAAGTGTTGTTATTTGTATTATTCTTATTTTCTTTATTAGGAATGGAAGCAGCAATGGTGCCGCTTCCAACGTTCAGTTGAATCTGATCTTAAACATTTTCCTATGGTTCTAAGTAAGCCTAAGTCTCATTGCTGCGCTGCCCACAGTTGGACAGCAAAAAGAGAGAGACGGTTATGTATATTCTATATATTACATATGTATGTATATTATAATTGTATTTATGCTCTCTTAAGCTGGAGCGCTAGGGCATATGCATACACTTGAGTTCGGTCAAGTGGTCGGCGAGTGTAACAGAATGCTGACACTTGCACATTCGGTGAGCGCGCCGATCGACTCATATTTCGGCCACGGGTTTAAGACCGGGACTCTGTTTATGTAAACACTGCAACAAAGTGTTACAGTGTGTTCACTTTAAGTACTCTTGGTATAGTAGATATTCAATATGTATGCATACTACATTTCCCTCCTTTTGAAAAATGACGTAATATTATGAAGTTATTTTTATAAGATTTTACTTAAAAGATTAATTTTTAATTAACAAATGAATATTTTATTCAATAGATTTGTGTTGTTTTTTTTTTTTTTTGCTTGTTTTTATTTTCTCTTTTTTTTTTTTTTATATATATGAAATTACAAATAATATTCAAATTTAAGGAAGTTATTTTTTTAGCATGGCCATACTAAATACAATTATGAAATGAACATTTTTAACCTATCCTTATGTACTGTTTGTTTTTTGTTTTTATTATTCGTTATTATAATGTTATTTCTATCTCCTATTTCCGTTACTTTATACGGACCAGTATATTTATAATCTAACTTATGACCTGTTTCATTTCTTAATAAGACTTTATCACCTACTGATATATCTGTGTTGTTTATTTTCTGATCATATAATTTCTTATTATTTTTCTTATTTTCTTCTAACATTATTCTAGCTCTTTTATATGCTACTTCTAATCTATATTTACTTTCCTTAGCATAGTCATCTATATTGTATATGGTTTCTATATTATCTATACTATTAAATTGTTTTGGTAAATTATTTGTTTTACCAAATACTAACTCATATGGACAGTAATTATGTGCCATTGAGGGGGTCGTGTTGAAACAGAAAATGAAGTATTGAAGCCATACGTCCCAATCAGTTTTATCAACCGATATATATGAGCGTATGTATTCATTGAAAGTTCTATGACTACGTTCTATTGTTCCAACTGTCTGGTGGTGGTGTGCCGTAGATGTTATATTTTCAATTTTTAGGTATTTGCACAAATCATTTATAATTGAATTCTTATATTCTGTTCCCATGTCCGTAATGAACGTCTTCATTGGACCGTACTTCAGAATAAATGATTCAAAAATTGCTTTAGCGACAGTGTTCGCGTTCTTATTTGGAACTGGTATGGCAACTAAATATTTAGTTAGGTCACATATTAGAGTGACTGCATATTCATTGCCATTTTCTGATTTTGGTAGTGGACCAATAGTGTCCACTATCACTCTGTCGAAAGCATTTATTGGCGTATCAGTTATGGTGTCTTATTGTGCTTGGTTATTTTAGCTTTTTGGCATTTTTGACATTTTTGAATGTACTCAGTAATATCTCGAGTCATACCTTTCCAAAAATAATGTCTTTTGACCTTGGCCAAGGTTTTTGCAATGCCGCTATGACCTCCTTGTATTGGATCGTCATGGAATTTAGACAGTATAGCTTCTTTCTCTTTTTGTTTTTCTATAAGGGTCACCGTGTTGAGTAGCGCTACTCTTAATGTATTCAATATTTTATTGCCCATTTGTTTAAAATTATCTATTGAAACATGTTCAAAGATATTTTCCCACGGTGCCATTTTGAGTTGGCTGATTTTTTTTATACCGGCTTGCATTTCAAGCCTTTGGAAAAATTGACCTAAGTCTAGGATTCCATTGGTATATAAATCGCTAACATCGTATCTTGCAGTAATTTTTCTACCATGTTTAAATAGACATAGCGTATCATTTACATGCAAGGTCACTACTTTACGTACTTCGTCATTGTTTATGACTTCATATACGTTGGGCTTAGAAGCTTTCTCTATAGATTGCGTAGGCAATTCTATTTCTTTCTTATCCGCGCGGATTTTCTGTCTATTTTGATATCTAGTAGTGACTTTCATTATATTTCCTGTAATGTTTTGTAGATCTTTAATGGTTATTCTTGATAACGCATCAGCTACATAATTGTCTTTTCCCTTTAAATATTCAACTGTGAAATCATACTCTTCTAATTCTAGCCTCATACGTGTCAGTTTAAAATTCGGATTGATCATTGAAAATAGATATATTAATGGTCTGTGATCTGTTTTGATTGTAAAGTGTTTTCCATAAATATATGTTCGAAAATGTAATATTGCCCAGTGAATTGCAGCCAATTCCTGCTCAGTTGTACACTTATTACTTTCTCCCTTAGTGAAAGCTCTTGATGCGTATGCAATGGGAAGTTGGAGTCCGTTATGGTTTTGAGTTAAAACCGCTCCACACGCTTGCTTACTTCCATCAGTAATTATACAAAATTCTTTGCTAAAATCAGGATATTGTAGCAAAGTAGGTTCCATGAGTTTTGTTTTTAAATATTGGAATGCGTTTTGGCATTCATCTGTCCATTCAAAAGGAACATTCTTTTTACATAATCTTGTTATGTGCCGTGAATATTCGAAATTTTTAATGAAACGTCTATAATAATTGCAAAATGCTATGAAACGTCTAGCGCTGTCCGCATTGTGCGGCGTAGGGTAATTCATAATGACATTATATTTCTTGTCATCCGGAAGTATTCCTTTATCAGTGCATTTATGACCGAGAAAAGTCACCTCATGCATAAAAAATGAGCATTTTTCAGGATGTAACTTTAGATTGTATTTTCTACATTTCTCAAAAACGTCTGTTAAGTTTTTAAGCATATGTTTTTCGGAACAACCTATATCTATTAAGTCATCCATGTAAAGGAATGCTTGTGAAGGTTCTAATCCAGAGAATGCTATAGTCATCATTCTCTGAAATGAATTGGGCGCTATTTTTAGTCCGAATGGTAATCGCGTGAAGCGATACGAGCCATTGCTCGTTGAAAATGACGTTATATCTCTTGAACTTTTTTCGAGTTCAATTTGATGAAATCCTGACATTAAGTCAAGGCATGAAAAATATTTTGCTCGTCCAAGTTGATCCAAAATATCATCAATTCTTGGGAGTGGAAATTTATCGGACAGTAATTTTTTATTAATTTGACGATAGTCAATCACTAATCGCCATTTCTTTTGTTCTGAACCTGGAGATGGTTTTTTAGGGACAAGTAATAATGGGCTATTATATTCAGAAACAGATGGTTCGACAATCCCGTCGGTGATCAATTTTCCAACTTGTTTCTGTATTTCGTCCACTGGTTCATCATCTTTCAATCTCAGTTTTTTGTTTTTAATCTCAGTTATTTGTGCTAATTGGTTCAGATTCCAATCCGAATATATCATTATATTGGGTGCATAAGCTTGAAAGCTGTGATTTGAATTGTGGAGGAAAGTTTTTTTTAGTTGAGATAATACAGATTTTTTCTATTGTCTAGATTAGTTTTGACTACTTCGTAGTTCGAAAGTGATTCATACGCTAAATTATTTGTACTGACTACTTGATCTTTATTTGTTGTATTGAGTAGTCTTATAAAAGCGTTTTTAGATGTTGCTATGGTACTTGCTATGTAAATACCATGCTGAATTTCTTGATTTGGAATCAATACACTGTCTTCTTTTGAATTTAGATAGATTTTTCTAATTACTTGGGATCTTGCTGGCAGAAGTATTGAGTTGTTGCCAGAACTGTATGTTATTGGAACATAAATTGGAAATTTTAAGTTATTAGGTCTAATTATAAGCCAATCTTCAGATGGCTTGAAGTCTAATTGACAGTTGTATTTTTAATAAAATCGATTCCTAATATGCCATCACAAGGAATAGCGAATTGTAGATCCACGATATGAAAATCGTGTTGGATTATGTACTTAGTGGTCTGTATCTCAATAGAAGTTAACCCCTTGGATTTGGTTACTTCTTGACTTATTCCTTTTATGTCTATAATATAATTGCCTTCTATGTCATGAAAGACATCAGAATTTTCTTTAACTATTGAAATGTCTGCACCTGTGTCTACTAAAAAGACAAGTTCTTTTCCTGTAGCCACATGGTTGAATGATACAAATATGTTCTGACTGAGATTAATGGTATGAACCCTTGCATTTTCTACTGTTGAACATTTAAAGTGGTCTGCGAGTTTTCCGATGTATTATTGGTTACTCTGACATTGCTTGGGTTATTATAGTTGTGGCCTCGATTCGAGTTGCCACGGCCTCTTGAGTTTCCTCTATATTGGCCTCGTCCATTATTGTTATTGTAATTATTGTTGTTGTAATTATTGTTGTTGTAATTATTGTAGCGACTGCGAAAATTACCTCTATAATTTCCGCGTCCGCGGTTTCCGCCGCGCTGTGGATTATTTTTGTAATATAGGACAGTGTTTGGCTGTCCGGTTGCCTCTGTGCAACAATTTACAAATTTTGATACGGCCTCATTCATAGTATTGAAGGTACCAGCTTGCATGATAAGTTTTACCTTATCGATTGTGCAATTTTTAGTCATTGCTTTGACTGCATGCTGAGTGGAATAACTTCTGGATAACTCTAGGGGTAAGCCGTCTGTTATATATGCACCTTCTAACATTTTTGTCATCTGCTCAACCTCTAGTGTGTACTGGTTGGCAGTTTTATTGCGTTGCTGTAAGTTCATCAGTTTTGCTGACAATACTTCTACAGTTTCGCCTTTGACATTGCTTTTTAATCTGGAAATGACTTCAGTTATTGTTGTTTCATTTCCGACTAAATTTCTGGCGACACCTTTTAGCCTTGATTTTATTATCGAAACTGCTAATTGTTCGTGTTCGCCTGTTATTAACTCCAATATTTGTAATCCATCAACAAAACTTTGTAAGTTTTCAGCTTTACCATCAAAAACTATAAGCTTAGTTGCTGTATTAATAAAATCAATATTAGTTTGTGCCATTGTGATATTGTTGCCTGGTTTATTCTCTATTATGTTTGAAGAAGTATCAGAATCTGTAGAATTGTCCAGATCTGACATCAAAACAGCTGGAACAGTAAGATTATTTAAATCCTGTTCTTCTATTTTAGGGTTTGTCTCAAGCTCTTCTGACTATATTTGGTCAGTGTCAGTTTGTTCTGTTGATTCCGGTTCATCACCAGTTTCAATTGTTAGAGAAGAGTTAAGTATGGTTGGAACTGATATATCTACATTGAACTTTAGTTTAATGGATATTAAATTAGATCGTAGTCTGATCAAAAATTTTGATACTTGGGACCAATGATCTTGATTTAATTTTTCTCTACGTGCTTCATTAAAGCAATTTACTAGTATTTCTTCATGTTTCTTAATAGTATTTCTTTGAATTGGTCTGTTTTGTGTAAGTGACTTATATGATTTATCAAAGCCAATTTTTATGTTATTTATTTCTTTATATAATTCATTCCATTCCATTATTTTATGGATATGAACTCTTTCTTTAAGATAAGGGTAAACTGAACTCTATCATATGTTTCTCTAATTGCCTTTAGTTTAGCCATACTTTAGTTAATATATTTTTGTTTTATCTGTAATTCATTGTATTTAAATTGTTTTATTTTCTTAAAGTTACAAACTTACATATTGTGTTATTTGTTTTCAATGTTGTTTGCGCTTTTTATACTTTGATACCGAAGGTCTCATAGTATATTGGTTTTGTGCAATGTCCGTCATGGTGTCTGTCCGTCTGTCCGTCTGTCTGTCTGTCCGTCTGTCCGTATGAACGCAACTTTTTTCGAGCTAGAGACTTGAAACTTTGCAAATATGTTTTTCTATAGGCGAGACAGATAAAGTGTCAAGATTGGGGTGCCACGCCTACTAGGAGGCTGGGAAATCGATAAATTCGATAACTGAAAACCGATAAAACCTAATATTTGTCAGATTCTTACAGCTAGAGTTACCAAATTTTGCACGCAGATAGCTAATCATGTCCCTGAAAAAACTGCATCAAAATTTTGGATGCCACGCCCACTCCTTCCGCCCCCCTCATCTCTGCTCCTTGAAATTGGAAACGCCCATAGTTTTCACATTTTTTGGGCTAGAGCCACCAAATTTTGTGTCAAGATAGATATTAACGTTCCCCAAAAAAATGCATCAAAATTTGGATGCCACGCCCCCTGATTCCGCCCCCATTGCCCCTTCTCACTGAAATTGGAAACGCCTATAGTTTTCACATTTTTTGGGCAAGAGCCACCAAATTTTGTGTCAAGATAGATATTAACGTTCCCCAAAAAAGCATCAAAATTTTGAATGCCACGACCAACTCCTTCCGCCCCCTCATCTCTGGTCCTTGAAATTGGAAACGCCCATAGTTTTCACATTTTTTGGCTAAAAGCCACCAAATTTTGTGTCAAGATAGATATTTACGTTCCCCAAAAAAATGCATCAAAATTTTGGATGCCACGCTCCCCTGGTTCCGCCCCCATCCCCCCTTCTCCCTGAAATTGGAAACGCCCATAGTTTTCACATTTTTTGGGCTAGAGCCACCAAATTTTGTGTCAAGATAGATATTTACGTTCCCCAAAAAAATGCATCAAAATTTGGATGCCATGCCCCCTTATTCCGCCCCCATCCCCCCTTCTCCCTGAAATTGGAAACGCCTATAGTTTTCACATTTTTTGGGCAAGAGCCCAAATTTTGTTTCAAGATAGGAACTGGCGTTCCCCATCAAAACTTGGGTGCCACGCCCCCTGGTTCCGCCCCCATCCCCCCTTCACCAAGAAATTGGAAACGCCTATAGTTTTCACATTTTTTGGGCTAGAGCCACCAAATTTTGTGTGAAGATAGATATTGACGTTCCCCAAAAAATGCATCAAAATTTTGGATGCCACGCTCCCTGGTTCCGCCCCCATCCCCCCCTTCGCCCTGAAATTGGAAACGCCCATAGTTTTCACATTTTTTGGGCTAGAGCCACAAAATTTTGTGTCAAGATAGATATTTACGTTCCCCAAAAAAATGCATCAAAATTTGGATGCCATGCCCCCTTATTCCGCCCCCATCCCCCCTTCTCCCTGAAATTGGAAACGCCTATAGTTTTCACATTTTTTGGGCAAGAGCCCAAATTTTGTTTCAAGATAGGAACTGGCGTTCCCCATCAAAACTTGGGTGCCACGCCCCCTGGTTCCGCCCCTATCCACCCTTCACCAAGAAATTGGAAACGCCTATAGTTTTCACATTTTTTGGGCTAGAGCCACCAAATTTTGTGTGAAGATAGATATTGACGTTCCCAAAAATGCATCAAAATTTTGGATGCCACGCTCCCTGGTTCCGCCCCCATCCCCCCTTCGCCCTGAAATTGGAAACGCCCATAGTTTTCACATTTTTGGGCTGAAACCCTAAAATTTTGTGTCAAGATAGATATTAACGTTCCCCAAAAAAATGCATCAAAATTTGGATGCCATGCCCCCTTGTTCCGCCCCCATCCCCCTTCTCCCTTAAATTGGAAACGCCTATAGTTTTCACATTTTTGGGCAAGACCCAAATTTTGTTTCAAGATAGGAACTGGCGTTCCCCATCAAAACTTGGGTGCCACGCCCCCTGGTTCCGCCCCCATCCCCCCTTCACCAAGAAATTGGAAACGCCTATAGTTTTCACATTTTTTGGGCTAGAGCCACCAAATTTTGTGTGAAGATAGATATTGACGTTCCCCAAAAAATGCATCAAAATTTTGGATGACACGCCCCCTGGTTCCGCCCCCATCCCCCCTTCTCCCTGAAATTGGAAACGCCTATAGGGTTCACATTTTTTGGGCTAGAGCCACAAAATATTGAGTGAATATAGATATTGACGTTCCCCAAAAAATGCATCAAAATTTTGGATGCCACGCCCCCTGATTCCTTCTACTTGAAATTTTCGAGCTAGTGTCACCGAATTTGGTAGGAAGATATATGGTGACATCTACAAAAGATCTGCATCAAAAATTAGGATGCCACGCCCACCTCTGCCGCCCACCATTTAAAATCGGAAATTTCGATATCTCTTATAGTCTTTAAGCTAGAGCCCGTAAATTGGGTAGAAAGATAGAAGGCAGCATCTACCAAAGACCTGCATCCAAATGCCCACCAAACTTGGTAGGCAGATAGATAGTGACAGCTAAAAACATTTGATTCAAAAATTTGGATGCCACGCCTACCTCTGCCGCCCACCTTTTAAATTTGGGAGTTAAGTTATCTTCCACAGTTTTTGAGCTAAAGTCACCAAATTTGGTAACATGATAGCTGGCGATGTTTACCACATGGCCCACTCCCTTCGCCCCTGCATTCCCCCTATATCAACCGTTATTTTACTGGTATCAAAGTATTCCGCAGTCGGTTGCGTCCGACTGCAACGTTTTTACTTGTTTTTTTTTAAATTTTGTCCAGATCATTTGCCTGGCTCATATATTTCTTTTTTTAACATTTGTTATGTAATTTATATAATTTATAAAAACAATTTGCGCACATTATAACAACAATTATTATTAATAATGTGTGTATTAATTCTAAGTCATTACTATTTGACTCTACTTTATTAATTACATTGGCTGTTGAATCTACTGATTTAACGTCTACAATACCCATTTTATCAAAATTTTTAATTATTTCGTCAAATTTACTTATTTTATTTGTTTCTATTGACATATACTTTTAGTTAATTTTTAAAAAATTATTATTTTTTTTTTTTACATTATTTTCTGCCTATTTTTCCGTACGACTTTACAGGCCGTACTGTTTCATTGGGCGAAGGTGTTTCCGCTCAATATTACAAAAGTTTTATAAAATTTTGCTTAATTGTTATAGTATAAAATATAGTAGAAATATGTGTTGTTATCGTTGCTGGCGGTGCTGTTTTCTATTGCTGCTTCAGTGGCTGCTGTCGTTGTTGCTGCTGCTGTTGTCCGCGGCCTATGAGCTCAGGCGGTGCCGGTGCTGGTCATCGCACAGGCTGTGTTGCTATTTTCCGCCGGTGTTTGCACTCTACAATGTTTACATGTGCCGATGGAGTACGGACTCCAGATTCCCTCACAGTCCTTTGGGCACTCCTTTGTCCTCTTTGGTATTTGTTTTTGGGATGGAGGTTGAATTTTTTTAGTATTGCTTATATTTGATATATGTGAGGGAGTGGAACATGGTTTTTTCTTGCTATTTTGCAAGTATTCTCGCAAATGGTCAAGCTCCGCTTGTAGCTTCTGAGCTGTTGACCAGGCTGGTGGAGGTTGTTGGGTATAAAGCTGCCAATTTAGGCTAGCTACCCTCTTTTTGATTTTGTTTTGTACACCGCCTCTTTTTTTAACCATGCTCTCACTTTACTCACTCTGTATTATTCTTTTTTGTTCTTCGCCGTTGGAGTCTTCTGGCGTACGTAGGTCGTGCGTGCTTGTTGCGTGATTAGTTGCGGCTGATGTTATTGTTGTTGTCCAGCATAGTTGCGCCAAATTAAAACTGTGCTGCGTGATTAGTTGCGGCTGAGGTTGTTGGCTATTGTTGTTGATGCTGTTGATGCGATGTGTGTGATTGAGGCTGTTGTTGTTGCTGCTGTTTGTTCAGGTTTACTTGCACATCCACGGTCGCCATGTAATGTAAGTGTTCTTATTTGTATTATTCTTATTTTCTTTATTAGGAATGGAAGCAGCAATGGTGCCGCTTCCAACGTTCAGTTGAATCTGATCTTAAACATTTTCCTATGGTTCTAAGTAAGCCTAAGTCTCATTGCTGCGCTGCCCACAGTTGGACAGCAGAGAGAGAGAGACGGTTATGTATATTCTATATATTACATATGTATGTATATTATATGTGTATTTATGCTCTCTTAAGCTGGAGCGCTAGGGCATATGCATACACTTGAGTTCGGTCAAGTGGTCGGCGAGTGTAACAGAATGCTGACACTTGCACATTCGGTGAGCGCGCCGATCGACTCATATTTCGGCCACGGGTTTAAGACCGGGACTCTGTTTATGTAAACACTGCAACAAAGTGTTACAGTGTGTTCACTTAAAGTACTCTTTGTACAGTAGATATTCAATATGTATGCATACTACAGTGAAAACTATAGGCGTTTCCAATTTCATGGAGAAGGGGGGGATGGGGACGGAATCAGGTGGCGTGGCATCCAAAATTTTGATGCATATTTTTTGGGGAACGTCAATATTTATCTTGACACAAAATTTGGTGGCTCTAGCACAAAAAATGTGAAAACTATAGGCGATTCCAATTTCATGGAGAAGGGGGGGATGGGGGCGGATCAGGGGGCGTGGAATCCAAAATTTTGATGCAGTTATTTCAGGGACATGACTAGCTATCTGCGTGCAAAATTTGGTAACTCTAGCTGTAAGAATGTGAGAAATATTTGGTTTTATCGGTTTTCAGTTATCGAATTTATCGATTTCCCAGGCTCCTAGTAGGCGTGGCTATCTTGACACTTTATCTGTACCGTGTATAGATAAACATAATTGCAAAGTTTCATGTCTCTAGCTTTACGGGTGTCGAAAAAAGTTGCGTTCATACGGAAGGACGGACAGACGGACACCATGACGGACATTGCACAAAACCAATATCCTATGAGACCTTCGGCATCAAAGTATAATGATAATAAATAGATGGATTGTCATTACAGAGAAGGAGGCAGTGTACCTAAATGTGGTTCACTAAATTGACATGAGCTGTTCCGTTTCCCCTATGAAAGCAAGCAGATCTCTTGTCGAGGCATTCCTGATTTGCGTGTTTGTGAGAAACTCGCTATGCAGGTGCCTTCTTCTTAGCCAAATAATGGGTGGACATTCACAAAGAATGTGATTTGTCGTCTCGTTGAACTCTTTGTAGAGTCTACACCCCACATAGGGGGATAAACGCATTTTAAAGGAATTTAACAACGTGGTAGTCAGTGAGGTAGGCAACTAGTAGTTTAAAATCTGTCCTGGTACACCCTATAGTGTTTCTATCTATAAATGGTTGCGTCAGCTTCTTAGCTTGGTGGGATCCACTTTTGAGATTTAGTACTTGACTTTCTCTCATTTGCTCCACCCTTCTACCATTGTTTTGGTACAGGCCCAATCAAAGCCACAGAAAGCCCCCGGATCCTATAGAGGAGTCGCGGAGCTAGCACTAGCCAGCTCGTCTGCAATCTCATTTCCATAATCAATGATAAGAATACTAAAAATTTCCTAGATTTAGTATCGGGATGGAACATTTAAGTAATCAGCTACCTAATAAAAAAATCAGTGAAACGAAATTTGATTGAGTCATTAGGAAGAGTAATGTAGGTCGAGAGTAAAAATGAAGCAAAGCAATTCCGAGAGACAAATAATAATAAATTTGAAAACAATGAAAACATTCTCTAGACAATTAACTAAGTTAAGGAGAAAAATTGAAAGAGTACTTATTTAGTTAGGCTAGATATTGTTAAATCGAACAATATACGGTATTAGCATTACATCATCAGGAGATTAATTATCTTTTCTAAATGAGCTTAAAACTAATCCAAAATATTGATGAATTTTTTTGGGGAACGTCAATATCTATCTTCACACAAAATTTGGTGCCTCTAGCCCAAAAAATGTGAAAACTATAAGCGTTTCCAATTTCAAGGAGCAGGGAGGATGGCGGTGGAAGGAGTGGGCGTGGCATCCAAAATTTTGATGCAGTTTTTTTTTGGGGTGTGACTACCTATCTTCGTGCAAAATTTGGTAACTTTAGCTGCAGGAATGTGAGAAATATATGGTTTTATCGGTTTTCAGTTATCGATTTTACCGATTTCCCAGCCTCCTAGTAGGCGTGGCAAACCAATCTTGACACTTTATCTGACCCGGCTATAGACAAACATAATGGCGAAGTTTCAAGTCTCTAGCTTTACGGGTGTCGAAAAAAAGTTGCGTTCATACAGACGGACGGACAGACACCATGACGGACATTGCACAAAACCAATATACTATGAGACCTTCGGTATCAAAGTATACAAAATGTATAAAAAAAACAACAAAAAAATTGAAACAATTTATGACAGACTGAAGAACCAATGGCACTATCAATAGTACATAATACCAGTTTAGCAGGCCCCATACCATTCTCACAAAACTAGAACCAGCTGTGAATTGTAAGGCTTAAAAAGTGTAGGGTCATTCCGAAAGTATGAAAAAATTTTTTTCTTTCAGAAAATGTTCTACAAGCTCTTGTGAAATATATGTACAAACATACATATGTATATAAAAATGTTTAACAAATTATCAAAAGACTGCTGCTCTGCCGATTTGACCAAAAACACAAGGTTTGGGTCGAGATTTATGGGCCTTGGCATTTGGCTGCATCGTTGAGCATTGCTAAGCACAGGGATGACGCTATTTTCAATAGCTAGCAAGCGTTTTGAATTTGTGTTTTTGTTTTCGATGGTTGGCTATTAGTTTTGACTGTCTCTTTGAGTTTTCACAGAACTTTATCGAAGCTTCTTGATGAATGTATTAGTACTTGTTTCTTTTCAAGCAGACGCTTTTGTCATAATCAATCTTTACTGTTATCGACTTTGGTCAGGCACTTGACTTTTCAACTCTTTTTTATGTCGCTTACCTATTTTCCTATAATATGTTTCGAGCTTTTAGCTTCAAGATTATACACATTTTTTCGACCAGTTTTGAAAGCAATGTAACTTCTGATATTCTCAGCTACAATTCCAGGTGCAGTGACATTTAGAATATGGCACTCTGGGCCTGCTAGTCTGCTCCCTTGTTGCACATAGTTAAACATCACTAATTTGCTCATTTCAATTTCATTAAGTTGGCAACACTGTTTGCTTATTAGCATGCCAAACAGTTTTTACCTTTAACCAAAGGGGGAGTTGTTACAAACAGTTGATGAGACATCTCTAAACAGCACTCTGATGCTTCGCAATCATGATGAGCATGCCAATGATGTTGATGATGATGACGTTGGTGTTGTCTACCGAGAGGCAATAACAACAGCCAAATGAGCTGCAGGCAAAACAGATAGATAGCACAACAAGACAACAAGAGAGAGAACTGCTGTCTGCAGTTAAGCGAAAGGATGTTGGGGTTGTAGTTGCTGTTTGGCAAGAACCTTTCGTCGAGCCAAAGCCAAAGCCAAACAAGAAGAGTAGCCAACGTGAACAACAACAAGAGAAGACCGTAACCTAAACGCTGTTGATACACTACAAAGCTGGCAACCAAATATTGTTGCATAAGGCGGAAAACAAAAGGCTTGAAATGCAACAATACGACAAGAAATTGATCGACTTAAAAGATGCTCTGTAAAGTTGTTAGCAAGAAGAAGAGTATGAAAAGTATTTGAAACTATATATAATCGATACTTATGGAATAGTTCATTTATAATACTCTATTGATAATATTTAAATATAACTCAGTTAAAATGTTTTTTTGTTTTTCGATATACCCCATTCTACTTTAAGCAAAACACTTTATAAACAGAATTCGTGAGCAGGTTGAGGCTGCGGATTCAGAGGAGAGCCGCAAATTTGGTAAGTGGTTAAGGCATCCTCCGCTGCTGCAGCTGCACTTACCACCTGGGCAAGCAACTAGGCAACAGACAAGAGACCCAGAGTCACAGAGCCAAACCGAATCAACTCCAACCTTAGCTTCTTCTATCGCTGCCTTTGAATCTCGAGACGAGACCTGTTTTGCCGGGGTAATAATTTTATTTTTAGTCCTCGTCCTTGGGTTCGCTTGTTCGCCTGCTGCCAGTTGGCCTGGCTAAATGCGATGGCTTGTTGGTAGGTAGGATGGATGCTGGATGCAAAGCATATAACGACTTTGCCGCTTCTGTTATTATCTCAGGGCATACATTTAATGGCCAATATTCACAGCTCCAACCACTGTTGAAAATGTATTGTGTGTTCTCGCATTCTCCCTCTCAGTTTACCTCTGTCTGTATACTATACGCTAGCCAATTGGTAAAATTATTTGTGGTCCATAGGCCGACCGGGACCAAGACCGAGTCATACAAATTATGCAAAAGCTGCCCGCCAGATGCCCAAGCAAGCAAATTGATTTGCTTGGGTCTCTTTCCACTGACAGCTTCTCACACAGTGGGTGATGGATTCGCAGTTGGATTTGGATTAAGTGCCACTTGGCGCCACTTTGGGGACAATTGCCATAGCTGTGGGAGATGTAACTCGCTCTTGGTGTGGACAAGTCTCAGTCGGTTTCAAGTCTGTGACTTTTTGCCAAATCAGCAAAAGATTGCAGACACATTTGGGGGCACAGCTTGACACAGTCACAGTTTCAAATGCACGTTCAACAGCTGCTGTAGATGCGGCAGAGGTGGGCGTGGCATATAAATTTTTGTTCAATTCTTTTTAGTTGTCACCATTTATCTTCCTACCAAGTTTAAAGGCTCTAGCTCAAAAACTCTTAATGATATAGCCGATTCCAATTTTACAGGGCGGGAGGCTTGGGTGGGCGTGGCATCCAAAATTTTGATGCAGATCTTTGATAGATGTTGCCTTCTATCTTTCTACCCAATTTACGGGCTCTAGCTTAAAAACTATTAGAGATATCGAAATTTTCGATTTTAAATGCTGGGCGGCAGAGGTGGGCGTGGCATCCTAATTTATTCTGCAGACCTTTTCTAGATGTCACCATATATCTACCTACCTAATTTTGTGACTATAGCTCGAAAAATGTGAAAGCTATAGACGTTTCCAATTTCTTGGAGAAGGGGGGTGGGGGGCGGAATCAAGGGGCGTGGCATCCAAAATATTGATGAATTTTTTTGGGGAACGTCAATATCTATCTTCACACAAAATTTGGTGGCTCTAGCCCAAAAAATGTGAAAACTATAAGCGTTTCCCATTTCAAGGAGCAGGCAGGATGGGGGCGGAAGGAGTGGGTATGGCATTTTCAGGGACGTGACTAGCTATCTGCGTGCAAAATTTGGTAACTCTAGCTGTAAGAATGTGAGATATATTTGGTTTTATCGGTTTTCAGCTATCGAATTGATCGATTTCCTAGCCTCCTAGTAGGCGTGGCACCCCAATCTTGACACTTTATCTGACTAGCCCATAAACAAACATAATTGCAAAGTTTCAAGTCTCTAGCTTTACAGGTGTCAAAAAAAATTGCGTCCACACGGACGGACAGACGGACAGACACCATGACGGACATTTCACAAAACCAATATACTATGAGACCTTCGGTATCAAAGTATAAAAACATATCCGTTCTAACAAAACTAACATCAAGCTCTTTAGAAAATTTGTCATTTTAAAATATTTTACAAATATCATGTCTTTTACTCTATTAATTTCCCTTATGCCGCTACTTAAATTTTTCAATCATAATTCTACGTTTGAAATGTGAAGTAAAGTATTGTTCTGAAACAATTGCATAGACAATTGAAGATTTTGTTAATGAGTTTTCTGAAATGATTTTTCCCGAGCATCGTAAATTGGTTGAAGAATATCGAGAATCTTTCTTGTAGTTTCCTAGCTTTAGTCTAGTGAATTCGAAATTTGGCGAACATCTTACAACGTGTTCCTGGTCATCCGATGAAGCTACAAAAGGAGTTGAGCAAAACTGGAAACAATGTCTTTAAAGGCTAAAGGCCAAACATAAATACAGCTAAAAGGAATCAATCAATTAAAACCTGCATATCAATGCATTACAGGCGCACGTATATTATATCGCCTAAAAGATTCCGCTCTTTACTTACAAGGGTGTGGGTATTTCTATGCACAAAGAAGAAAGGTCAAAAGAGTAAGACAAAAACATAAATATTTAACATAGGTACATCGGCGACCTACGCATGCACACACACACACACACACTCACACATCACAAAAAGACACCTGCGCTCACGCCCTCACACTTTCTAATTTATACAATGAATCAAGACTACACAATAGTCACAATACTCTTATGAAAACCTGTGGATTGATCTAGTCGCTTGTGACAGGAAATGTACTTGCGCCGGCTATGACAAAACAAGTGTCTCCTTTGATCTCAGCTTCCTTGCACGTATACATGAACGTGATTTCCGCCCCCTTGCAACATACTTGATCGTTAACGCCTTGCTGGAGTTAACATACCGACGCATCCTCTTATCTATTGATCAGCTATTGTCCATATGTAATGCAACATAAGTGATATTCGCCCCTTGTCCGTACGCAACGTGCGTGATTTCCGCCCCCTTGCTGGTGTCAACATACATGATCTCCGCCCCCTTGCTGGTGTCAAAAAACAATTAGGAATAAATTAAAAGGAGGGGTCAAAAGGGTCACAAATTAGGAGTCAAAAAATTCATGTCGCCAATTCCCTACTACTAACATCAAGCTGGGCTTGTGTGTGCATGTGCAAGTGCGAGTGTAAGTATGTGTGTATTGTAATATACAGATGCGCATGTTTTAAAATTAAACTGGGCTTGTTGATAAAAATTTATTTAATGTTTACTGAACCTGCTCATATTCGTGCTTATCAATTTAAGGGAAAGTGATTCTTGCTGATCCTCCTTCAAGCAATAGGTACCAAGCCTAGAGGCTAAACATTATTAATATTTGGTGCCCTCCCTTTTATCTTAGAGGCTTTCTGATTTAAAGCTGTGGTGCTTTCCCTTACTTGCAAGCACTCATTTACCTATGCGTATGCTTCTAGCTTTTTTGCCTGTGGACAGGTCAACAAGATCTGTTCATATAGTTGCAACATTTAAATGTTTGTTACCACCCCCTTTTTCTAAGTACTCGTTTTCTAGTGCGTCTGGTTCTAGCCTTCTTACCTGTGGGCAGGTCAACAAGATCAGTTCATATAGTCGCAACATTTTAATGGTTGGACGCCCTCCCTTTCTTGCACGCATCTATTTTCCTATGCATATGCTTCTAGCCATGTCACCTGTAGGCAGCTTTCTATACTCGCAACATTTTTAAATGACCAGGAACACATTGTAAGATGTTCGCCAAATTTCGAATTTCTAGACTTCAGGTAGTAAACTTCAAGAATGATATTCTTCAAACAATTTACGATGCTCGGGAAAAATCATTTCAGAAAACTCATAAACAAAATCTTGAATTGTCTTTGCAATTGTTTCAGAACCATACTTTACTCCACATTTCATATGTAAAATTAAGATTGAAAAATTTAAATAGCGACATAAGGGAAATTAATAGAGTAAATTGAAATATTTTAAGATGACTAATGTTCTAAAGAGATTGGTTTTAGTTTTGTTGGAACAGATATGTTATTACTTTGTTTTTCGTAATGTGTTGCTTACATTAAGCAGGTCTAAAGAATTCGTTTTAAACTCAATAAGAAACTTAAAAATAATAATTCTCCTGATGACGTAATCCTGATACCTTATATTGTTCGATTTAATAATATCTAGGCTAACTAAATAAGTCCTCTTACAATTTTTTTCTTTATCTTAGTTAATTGTCTGGAGAATGTTTTCTCGGAATTGCTTTGCTTCATTTTTACTCTCGACCTACATTACTCTTCCTAATGACTCATTCAAATTTCGTTTCACTGATTTATTTATTGGGTAGCTGATTACTTAAATGTTCCATCCCGATACTAAATCTAGGAAATTTTTAGTATTCTTATCATTGAATATGGGAATGAGATTGCGGACGAGCTGGCTAGGGCTGGTTTCGCGACTCCTCTTCAGGATCTGAAGGCTCTCTGTGGCTTTGATTGGGCCTCTACCAAAACAATGGATGAAAGGTGGAGCAAATGAGAGAACGTCAAGTACTAAATCTCAAAAGTGGATGCTACCAAGCTAAGGAGCTGATGCAACCATTTATAGATAGAAACAATATAGGGTGTACCAGGACGGATTTTAAACTACTAGTTGCCTACCTCACTGGCTACCACGTTGTTAAATACCATCTTCAAAAAATGCGTTTATCCCCCAATGTGAGGTGTAGACTCTGCAAAGAGGACAACGAGACGACAAATCACATTCTCTGTGAATGTCCACCCATTATTTGGTTAAGAAGAAGGCACCTGCATAGCGAGTTTCTAACTAACACGCAAATCAGGAATGCCTTGACAAGAGATGTGCTTGCTTTCATAGTGGAAACGGCACAGCTCTGGTCAATTTAGGGAACCACACTTTGGTACAAAAGACCAATCGGTCGCAGTGCCTCCTTCTCTGAATTGACAATCCATCTATTTTTATACCCTGAACCCATGAAATATGTAAAAAGGGTATATTGGTTTTGTGCAAAAGTATGTAACAGGGATATGGAAGCATCTCCGACCCTATAAAGTATATATATTCTTGATCAGCATCAAAAGCCGAGTCGATGTAGCCATGTCCGTCTGTCCGTCCGTCTGTCCGTATGTATGAACGCGTAGATCTCAGAGACTATAAGAGCTAGAGACTTCAGATTTTGAACATAAGCTCATCTAAGTCCTAGGCAGTACAAGTTTGTTTCCGATATCGATAACTCTTTTCGTTTCCGATATACACATGTAATCGATAACAATAAAATTCCTAATTTTGAAAATGTGAAATGTTCTTTAAAAACTTGATACATGAACATCAGTGAAAGTTTCATCAAAATCGGTTAAGAAACACAGAAGTTATATCAGTTTGAATTTTCCTGTTGACCAAGGTCCATAGCAGCAGCTGTAATCAGTATAGTACATGTAGGCATGCATGTGTGAAGAGTACAGCATGATATGCGTGCACAGCATGCAGATATTTGCTGCGCAAAGTTTTACATTTAGTTTTGAATAAAACCATCTGCTGCCTTAGATGATCCTTTAGTACCTGTGTTATCCGAAATGGGTTTGAATGAAAACATGCGCCTTAGACTTTTTGGTTACACTTTAGTACCTGTGGCTTACCCACCAAACACCTGTTAGCTTGCTTAAATTTGCCTACTTAAGGGAATTTTTGCACCGAAGTCCTTTTAAGGGAAAATTTGTCAATAAAAGGTCAGCATTTGTGATCTTGGTATGAAATAAGGTTAAAAGTAAGCCTTCTTGAATGTCATTACTGCAGGCGTTGATTTAAAAAATTTACTGTGCTATTTTCTGTGATTGTGACAAAAAGATTTACTGTGTTTTTTTACGTAATTGTTTAAAAGTAGTGCGTGTTAAATTCGCCGTCATCAAGGATTTGGAAAAACGCAAGTCATTTTTGATTTTTATACCCCTAACCCATAAAATGGGTAAAAGGGGTATAATGGTTTTGTGCAAAAGTATGTAACAGGCAGAAGGAAGCATCTCCGACCCCATAAAGTATATATATTCTTCATCAGCATGAACAGCAGAGTCGATATAGCCATGTCCGTCTGTCCGTCCGTCTGTCCGTCTGTATGAACGCGTCGATCTCAGAGACTACAAGAGCTAGAGACTTCAGATTTTGAATATAAGTTCTCCTATACCATAAGCAGAACAAGTTTGTTTCAAACTATCGATAACTATTCTGGTTTCCGATATACATACGAAATCGATAACAAAAAAATCTCGAATTTGGAAAATGTAAAAATAGGGATTGAAATAATGGGTAACGATAGAACTTTTCTAAAAATTCATTGAAATCGGTTGAGAAACACCAGAGATATCGAAGATTGAAGTTTTGATCACAGACGCATGCATACAATGACTGTACGCGTTAAGTATAGGGTTTCTTACTTTTTTATTATTATTATTATTATCATTGATTATTAAATCATTATTCTGACAATCTTTCGCGTATTAGGTAAAGTACTGCATTAAACTTGCTTATGAATTTTAAAGATTTATCAAACATTCTTTCAAAACTTAGGTTTTGTTAGCTGCTTTGATTAGAACGTTTCCATACAATTTTTAATTTTTTGATTGATTAGTTTCTTAACATTTAATTGCTTACTAGTTCTATCCGCATAAGTTTTGCTAATTTCCTCAAGTTTTTTCCTCTTTTCGAAACCCTCTAATTGTGCTAGATACCATAATATTAGGACCTGTATGGTTTTATTATAAGGCTAGGTTAGGTTGTGCCGGCTGACCCTCAATGAGGAGTATTACACATAGGCCACTCGGGGTCTTTAGTGGTGCCGGTGTATGGAAAAGGTAGGGACTATAGAACGTTGACCTGTGGCGTGCGTATGTCTCTCGCAAAGGCCAGAAGCGTTTTAGGATCTTGCCTGCTCACTTTTTCAAGTAATGCAAGTAAGGGTGCGTGGAAGTGTCGAACTCGTTTTGCTGCCAGTGCAGGGCAGCTGCAAAGCAGGTGTTTTATTATTATGTTTTATTATTATTCTGTTTTAAATGAATTTTTGTTTTCTATTTTTTTTCTTAAGCAGATGTATTTTCAATAGCTCTTAAAACAGATTTATAAATGTAGGTCTTGTTCTTTTCTAAAACAAATGATGTTGGTATAATATTTTGTGATTTGTTTTAATCTTGGATTTGGATGACAAAATAAAGATTGTTATTTGCTAAGTATTTAATTGTCTAGTGCCAAGAAGGTCATACAAAATAGCAGAGCAGCAAGACAACAACATCAACCGCTATTTTGGTCATAAATCAGTTTTACCGGCGCAAAAATATAAGAAAAATGTGGACACTGTATGACTTAATACATACACAAACAATTAGACATTTCAACTTGCGGACTAATTCTCTTAAAAGCAGATCTATACTTTTGTTTACAACTTCATGCATGAGGCTTCTATCTGGCGACGCAGACCCTCAGCTTGATCGACAATTTCAAAAAGTCACTGAACGAGCCCGACAAGTCTCGCGAACCACTACATGATCATCGTAGGTATAGTGCTTTCAGGTTTCGGTGTGATTCTTATTAAAACCAATTGATTGATAATAGTAAAGCTGCTGCAGCTTATTTAGTTGCATATTTGTTAGTGCTCTTAACACCAGCGAGAAGGCTATTGAACTTGCCTTTTTTTTTTTTTTTTTTTATTAACCATTAAGCTCTATTCTTTGTGCTTGGTAAAGTGGCATATGAAAGTTTTTCATCTTGTATGATTTTTGTGGCTTACCGCTCATACAACAAATGAATGGGTAAACGTATTTGTTAATTCTTATACATATTTTATCCATTTTTTACGTCAGCTAGATCAGAAATACATTTTATTTATTTGACTCATTTTCTTTGCTAGGAACTATTAATGGAGTGAGCTTGCGTAAAGTACCAATTTGTTAGTGTAAAAATTTGGATTTTTATGTAATTTATTTCTATTTTGTTTTTATTTTAATGAATTAACTGCCCTTGAATTTAAATGTTTGCTTTCCAATACTTTAACACCGAGAAGTAGGCTTTTTATAATGAATAGTGACTAGTTCCCATTTCATGAAGTATATAATTTTGTTATCTATAAAGCATGTAAAGCAAATATATTCTTGATCATTTTTATGCAAACTTACCTACTACTTGTTAGCCAGTGATTAGGCATGTTTCACAAGAAGGGTTTTAAATCAAGCTTTAATATACCACAAATTTTTTTGTATTATCTTGTTATTCGACGTAGTCTATTTTTTTTATTAAATTGTTTTGTTTCTAATTTTTCTATAAAATCTTAACTATTTTATTTAAAATCGCTAATTTCTGAACAGTAATTTCATTTTATATCAAAACATTGAGAATCGTGGTGCTGGTGTCCAGAAGGTTGATAGCCAGGTTTTTAAGGTTGTTGTGGAGTCTGTCAGCGTGCTCAGTCTAACAATTTCGTCTGTAACCCAACTGATGTTAATTTGGCTGGACATGGTGAACTTATTGTGTGATGATCCGCAAGGCTTTGCTCTGTGAAAATAGTTGGAAAAGTAGGTTTATTGAAGAGGTAAGCACTACACCATATTTGTATGCAGCAGCTCCAAAACAAGTATTTTTTCTAAAGTCTAACACCGAGACCTAGACTTCATTTTGCATTTGAAATAGTTTTCTGCTATTGTTATCATTTTAATAATTGTTTTGTCCGTCCTTTTTCCTACTTTGAAACTCGTTTTTAAGATACACAAACCTGTAGATAAAAATTTCACTTAAATAACTTCCAAAGCCTTTATTGCGCATTACATTATAATCTTTACATAAACGCTATCCATAATACCAATTTGCACTTAATTTGATCTCCTTGTTTTAAATATTCTCCCATTTGGCGTTTTCAAGATAAAATTTGCTTGCCTCTGCTTAAAAGTTATTCAGCTGAATTTCTCCATTCATTACTGATTTTTTATTTTTATTTCTTACCACTTTATTTTTATATTGTTACTTAATCCATCTTATAACTTAAAATTTATTTTAATACAGAAGCACAGCAGAGTTCAGCGCAGCAGAAAAGAGAGCGAGAGCGAAGCCACCCGCAGCAGCAGAATGGCACGAGCCAAAAGGCGCGGGCAGCGGCCACAGCAGCGAGTCACTGGACCACCGGTGTCGACCCTAGCCTCCTAACGCTCCTTCTCTGAGCACGTTGTCCTATTTCCCCAATCTCCTGATCCCAGCAACCTTACAATTTTCTTGTAAGGTGGCCCTGGAGAGACTGATCTACCTCAGCCTCAGAAAAGCTACCTTACAGGTGGCGCCCGAGCAGGGACTCTGGGATTGTGGTGTTTTATATATATATATATATATGTTTTTCGGAAAAGGACACCGAAATAGTGTAAAAAGCTAGAGCGAGGAAAAGTCTGCATAGGTAGTGGTTTTCAGCAGAAAATCAGTAGTAGTGGTCCTACAGGGGTGCGCAATAGGCAGTGGTCCGACAGGGATATTAGCATAGCGGGTCCGCGTGCGCACATATACACACGTACAAAAATTGCAAGGCGGCCGGGAAAAACGCTGTTAGATTCGTCTGTTGCCGTTTCTACGCAGTTTCACGAGCGGTCACGTAGGCACAGTTTTAAAAGCATTGGCAGTCAGAGTATATGCGCGTATGCATGCAGGGTGCGCATAATCGCTTTTACTTAAGTTATGTTTTGTAGTATTCCGGTCCGCTTGCACATTGAAACACTGTCACGTGTGTACAGTTTTGCAAGCATCGGTTACCACCGTGGGCAAAACGAGGCCACATTAGATTTCTTTGGCTACGATCGCGTGATACCCTGTTAGCAGCATTTGGGATAGTTTTATGCAGAGTTTGTAGGTACAGTTCGGGAAGCACTGAGAAAACCCACAACGGCACGTGTCTACAGTTTGAAAGTCATTGTTTGCACAGGGGTGCCGGCACGTTTTTTTGTTGGCAGCTTGCACAGTTTGGCAAGCACTCACATGTACCGGGTAGGGGTATTCGCGCGCGAACATTCACATTTATTGGCAGACCCAAGAATAAGATTTTGAAAGTAAAAATAAAATAAAAGAAAAAAAATATATATTGGAAAAAAAAGGGGGTTATTGCCGATATATGTGTGTAGGGGCCGGATCAACTTCTTGGGAGAAAAATAAATCTGTACATGTGGAAAATGCAGCGACAGGATTAAACGTGGGCAGTAAAAAATGTGAAAGCTATAGACGTTTCCAATTTCTTGGAGAAGGGGGGTGGGGGGCGGAATCAGGGGGCGTGGCATCCAAAATATTGATGAATTTTTTTGGGGAACGTCAATATCTATCTTCACACAAAATTTGGTGGCTCTAGCCCAAAAAATGTGAAAACTATAAGCGTTTCCCATTTCAAGGAGCAGGCAGGATGGGGAGTGGGTATGGCATTTTCAGGGACGTGACTAGCTATCTGCGTGCAAAATTTGGTAACTCTAGCTTTAAGAATGTGAGATATATTTGGTTTTATCGGTTTTCAGCTATCGAATTGATCGATTTCCTAGCCTCCTAGTAGGCGTGGCACCCCAATCTTGACACTTTATCTGACTAGCCCATAAACAAACATAATTGCAAAGTTTCAAGTCTCTAGCTTTACAGGTGTCAAAAAAAATTGCGTCCACACGGACGGACAGACGGACAGACACCATGACGGACATTTCACAAAATCAATATACTATGAGACCTTCGGTATCAAAGTATAAAAACATATCCGTTCTAACAAAACTAACATCAAGCTCTTTAGAAAATTTGTCATTTTAAAATATTTTACAAATATCATGTCTTTTACTCTATTAATTTCCCTTATGCCGCTACTTAAATTTTTCAATCATAATTCTACGTTTGAAATGTGAAGTAAAGTATTGTTCTGAAACAATTGCATAGACAATTGAAGATTTTGTTAATGAGTTTTCTGAAATGATTTTTCCCGAGCATCGTAAATTGGTTGAAGAATATCGAGAATCTTTCTTGTAGTTTCCTAGCTTTAGTCTAGTGAATTCGAAATTTGGCGAACATCTTACAACGTGTTCCTGGTCATCCGATGAAGCTACAAAAGGAGTTGAGCAAAACTGGAAACAATGTCTTTAAAGGCTAAAGGCCAAACATAAATACAGCTAAAAGGAATCAATCAATTAAAACCTGCATATCAATGCATTACAGGCGCACGTGTATTATATCGCCTAAAAGATTCCGCTCTTTACTTACAAGGGTGTGGGTATTTCTATGCACAAAGAAGAAAGGTCAAAAGAGTAAGACAAAAACATAAATATTTAACATAGGTACATCGGCGACCTACGCATGCACACACACACACACACACACTCACACATCACAAAAAGACACCTGCGCTCACGCCCTCACACTTTCTAATTTATACAATGAATCAAGACTACACAATAGTCACAATACTCTTATGAAAACCTGTGGATTGATCTAGTCGCTTGTGACAGGAAATGTACTTGCGCCGGCTATGACAAAACAAGTGTCTCCTTTGATCTCAGCTTCCTTGCACGTATACATGAACGTGATTTCCGCCCCCTTGCAACATACTTGATCGTTAACGCCTTGCTGGAGTTAACATACCGACGCATCCTCTTATCTATTGATCAGCTATTGTCCATATGTAATGCAACATAAGTGATATTCGCCCCTTGTCCGAACGCAACGTATGTGATTTCCGCCCCCTTGCTGGTGTCAAACAACAATTAGGAATAAATTAAAAAAGAGGGGTCAAAAGGGTCACTAATTATGAGTCAAAAAATTCATGTCGCCAATTCCCTACTACTAACATCAAGCTGGGCTTGTGTGTGCATGTGCAAGTGCGAGTGTAAGTATGTGTGTATTGTAATATACAGATGCGCATGTTTTAACATTAAACTGGGCTTGTTGATAAAAATTTATTTAATGTTTACTGAACCTGCTCATATTCGTTAAGGGAAAGTGATTCTTGCTGATCCTCCTTCAAGCAATAGGTACCAAGCCTAGAGGCTGAACATTCTTAATATTTGGTGCCCTCCCTTTTATCTTAGAGGCTTTCTGATTTAAAGCTGTGGTGCTTTCCCTTTCTTGCAAGCACTCATTTACCTATGCGTATGCTTCTAGCTTCTTTGCCTGTGGACAGGTCAACAAGATCTGTTCATATAGTTGCAACATTTAAATGTTTGTTACCACCCCCTTTTTCTAAGTACTCATTTTCTAGTGCGTCTGGTTCTAGCCTTCTTACCTGTGGGCAGGTCAAAAAGATCAGTTCATATAGTCGCAACATTTTAATGGTTGGACGCCCTCCCTTTCTTGCACGCATCTATTTTCCTATGCATATGCTTCTAGCCTTGTCACCTGTAGGCAGCTTTCTATACTCGCAACATTTTTAAATGACCAGGAACACATTGTAAGATGTTCGCCAAATTTCGAATTTCTAGACTTCAGGTAGTAAACTTCAAGAATGATATTCTTCAAACAATTTACGATGCTCGGGAAAAATCATTTCAGAAAACTCATAAACAAAATCTTGAATTGTCTTTGCAATTGTTTCAGAACCATACTTTACTCCACATTTCATATGTAAAATTAAGATTGAAAAATTTAAATAGCGACATAAGGGAAATTAATAGAGTAAATTGAAATATTTTAAGATGACTAATGTTCTAAAGAGATTGGTTTTAGTTTTGTTGGAACAGATATGTTATTACTTTGTTTTTCGTAATGTGTTGCTTACATTAAGCAGGTCTAAAGAATTCGTTTTAAACTCAATAAGAAACTTAAAAATAATAATTCTCCTGATGACGTAATCCTGATACCTTATATTGTTCGATTTAATAATATCTAGGCTAACTAAATAAGTCCTCTTACAATTTTTTTCTTTATCTTAGTTAATTGTCTGGAGAATGTTTTCTCGGAATTTCTTTGCTTCATTTTTACTCTCGACCTACATTACTCTTCCTAATGACTCATTCAAATTTCGTTTCACTGATTTATTTATTGGGTAGCTGATTACTTAAATGTTCCATCCCGATACTAAATCTAGGAAATTTTTAGTATTCTTATCATTGAATATGGGAATGAGATTGCGGACGAGCTGGCTAGGGCTGGTTTCGCGACTCCTCTTCAGGATCTGAAGGCTCTCTGTGGCTTTGATTGGGCCTCTACCAAAACAATGGATGAAAGGTTGAGCAAATGAGAGAACGTCAAGTACTAAATCTCAAGAGTGGATGCTACCAAGCTAAGGAGCTGATTTATAGATAGAAACAATATAGGGTGTACCAGGACGGATTTTAAACTACTAGTTGCCTACCTCACTGGCTACCACGTTGTTAAATACCATCTTCAAAAAATGCGTTTATCCCCCAATGTGAGGTGTAGACTCTGCAAAGAGGACAACGAGACGACAAATCACATTCTCTGTGAATGTCCACCCATTATTTGGTTAAGAAGAAGGCACCTGCATAGCGAGTTTCTAACTAACACGCAAATCAGGAATGCCTTGACAAGAGATGTGCTTGCTTTCATAGTGGAAACGGCACAGCTCTGGTCAATTTAGGGAACCACACTTTGGTACAAAATACCAATCGGTCGCAGTGCCTCCTTCTCTGAATTGACAATCCATCTATTTTTATACCCTGAACCCATGAAATATGTAAAAAGGGTATATTGGTTTTGTGCAAAAGTATGTAACAGGCAGAAGGAAGCATCTCCGACCCTATAAAGTATATATATTCTTGATCAGCATCAAAAGCCGAGTCGATGTAGCCATGTCCGTCTGTCCGTCCGTCTGTCCGTATGTATGAACGCGTAGATCTCAGAGACTATAAGAGCTAGAGACTTCAGATTTTGAACATAAGCTCATCTAAGTCCTAGGCAGTACAAGTTTGTTTCCGATATCGATAACTCTTTTCGTTTCCGATATACACATGTAATCGATAACAATAAAATTCATAATTTTGAAAATATGAAATGTTCTTTAAAAACTTGATGCAAAATCATGAACATCAATGAAAGTTTCATCAAAATCGGTTAAGAAACACAGAAGTTATATCAGTTTGAATTTTCCTGTTGACCAAGGTCCATAGCAGCAGCTGTAATCAGTATAGTACATGTAGGCATGCATGTGTGAAGAGTACAGCATGATATGCGTGCACAGCATGCAGATATTTGCTGCGCAAAGTTTTACATTTAGTTTTGAATAAAACCATCTGCTGCCTTAGATGATCCTTTAGTACCTGTGTTATCCGAAATGGGTTTGAATGAAAACATGCGCCTTAGACTTTTTGGTTACACTTTAGTACCTGTGGCTTACCCACCAAACACCTGTTAGCTTGCTTAAATTTGCCTACTTAAGGGAATTTTTGCACCGAAGTCCTTTTAAGGGAAAATTTGTCAATAAAAAGGTCAGCATTTGTGATCTTGGTATGAAATAAGGTTAAAAGTAAGCCTTCTTGAATGTCATTACTGCAGGCGTTGATTTAAAAAATTTACTGTGCTATTTTCTGTGATTGTGACAAAAGATTTACTGTGTTTTTTTACGTAATTGTTAAAAAGTAGTGCGTGTTAAATTCGCCGTCATCAAGGATTTGGAAAAACGCAAGTCATTTTTGATTTTTATTCCCCTAACCCATAAAATGGGTAAAAGGAATATAATGGTTTTGTGCAAAAGTATGTAACAGGCAGAAGGAAGCATCTCCGACCCCATAAAGTATATATATTCTTCATCAGCATGAACAGCAGAGTCGATATAGCCATGTCCGTCTGTCCGTCCGTCTGTCCGTCTGTATGAACGCGTCGATCTCAGAGACTACAAGAGCTAGAGACTTCAGATTTTGAATATAAGTTCTCCTATACCATAAGCAGAACAAGTTTGTTTCAAACTATCGATAACTATTCTGGTTTCCGATATACATACGAAATCGATAACAAAAAAATCTCGAATTTGGAAAATGTAAAAATAGGGATTGAAATAATGGGTAACGATAGAACTTTTCTAAAAATTCATTAAAATCGGTTGAGAAACACCAGAGATATCGAAGATTGAAGTTTTGATCACAGACGCATGCATACAATGAATGTACGCGTTAAGTATAGGGTTTCTTACTTTTTTATTATTATTATTATTATCATTGATTATTAAATCATTATTCTGACAATCTTTCGCGTATTAGGTAAAGTACTGCCTTAAACTTGCTTATGAATTTTAAAGATTTATCAAACATTCTTTCAAAACTTAGGTTTTGTTAGCTGCTTTGATTAGAACGTTTCCATACAATTTTTAATTTTTTGATTGATTAGTTTCTTAACATTTAATTGCTTACTAGTTCTATCCGCATAAGTTTTGCTAATTTCCTCAAGTTTTTTCCTCTTTTCGAAACCCTCTAATTGTGCTAGATACCATAATATTAGGACCTGTATGGTTTTATTATAAGGCTAGGTTAGGTTGTGCCGGCTGACCCTCAATGAGGAGTATTACACATAGGCCACTCGGGGTCTTTAGTGGTGCCGGTGTATGAAAAAGGTAGGGACTATAGAACGTTGACCTGTGGCGTGCGTATGTCTCTTGCAAAGGCCAGAAGCGTTTTAGGATCTTGCCTGCTCACTTCTTCAAGTAATGCAAGTAAGGGTGCGTGGATGTGTCGAACTCGTTTTGCTGCCAGTGCAGGGCAGCTGCAAAGCAGGTGTTTTATTATTATGTTTTATTATTATTCTGTTTTAAATGAATTTTTGTTTTCTATTTTTTTCTTAAGCAGATGTATTTTCAATAGCTCTTAAAACAGATTTATAAATGTAGGTCTTGTTCTTTTCTAAAACAAATGATGTTGGTATAATATTTTGTGATTTGTTTTAATCTTGGATTTGGATGACAAAATAAAGATTGTTATTTGCTAAGTATTTAATTGTCTAGTGCCAAGAAGGTCATACAAAATAGCAGAGCAGCAAGACAACAACATCAACCGCTATTTTGGTCATAAATCAGTTTTACCGGCGCAAAAATATAAGAAAAATGTGGACACTATATGACTTAATACATACACAAACAATTAGACATTTCAACTTGCGGACTAATTCTCTTAAAAGCAGATCTATACTTTTGTTTACAACTTCATGCATGAGGCTTCTATCTGGCGACGCAGACCCTCAGCTTGATCGACAATTTCAAAAAGTCACTGAACGAGCCCGACAAGTCTCGCGAACCACTACATGATCATCGTAGGTATAGTGCTTTCAGGTTTCGGTGTGATTCTTATTAAAACCAATTGATTGATAATAGTAAAGCTGCTGCAGCTTATTTAGTTGCATATTTGTTAGTGCTCTTAACACCAGCGAGAAGGCTATTGAACTTGCCTTTTTTTTTTTTTTTATTAACCATTAAGCTCTATTCTTTGTGCTTGGTAAAGTGGCATATGAAAGTTTTTCATCTTGTATGATTTTTTGTGGCTTACCGCTCATACAACAAATGAATGGGTAAACGTATTTGTCAATTCCTAAACATATTTTATCCATTTTTTACGTCAGCTAGATCAGAAATATAAGTTTATTTATTCGACTCATTTTCTTTGCTAGGAACTATTAATGGAGTGAGCTTGCTTAAAATACCAATTTGTTAGTGTAAACATTTGGATTTTTATGTAATTTATTTCTTTTTTGTTTTTATTTTAATGAATTAACTGCCTTTGAATTTAAATGTTTACTTTCGAATACTTTAGCACCGAGAAGTAGGCTTTTTATAATGAATAGTGACTAGTTCCCATTTCATGAAGTGTATAATTTTGTTATAAAACATGTAAAGCAAATATATTCTTGATCAGCATTGGAGGCTGACTAGGTTTTTCCGTCAGTTTTTATGCAAAGTTACCTACTACTTGTTAGCCAGTGATTAGGCATGTTTCACAAGAAGGGTTTTAAATCAAGCTTTAATATACCACAAATTTTTTTGTATTATCTTGTTATTCGACGTAGTCTATTTTTTTTTATTAAATTGTTTTGTTTCTAATTTTTCTATAAAATCTTAACTATTTTATTTAAAATCGCTAATTTCTGAACAGTAATTTCATTTTATATCAAAACATTGAGAATCGTGGTGCCGGTGTCCAGAAGGTTGATAGCCAGGTTTTTAAGGTTGTTGTGGAGTCTGTCAGCGTGCTCAGTCTAACAATTTCGTCTGTAACCCAACTGATGTTAATTTGGCTGGACATGGTGAACTTATTGTGTGATGATCCGCAAGGCTTTGCTCTGTGAAAATAGTTGGAAAAGTAGGTTTATTGAAGAGGTAAGCACTACACCATATTTGTATGCAGCAGCTCCAAAACAAGTATTTTTTCTAAAGTCTAACACCGAGACCTAGACTTCATTTTGCATTTGAAATAGTTTTCTGCTATTGTTATCATTTTAATAATTGTTTTGTCCGTCCTTTTTCCTACTTTGAAACTCGTTTTTTAAGATACACAAACCTGTAGATAAAAATTTCACTTAAATAACTTCCAAAGCCTTTATTGCGCATTACATTATAATCTTTACATAAACGCTATCCATAATACCAATTTGCACTTAATTTGATCTCCTTGTTTTAAATATTCTCCCATTTGGCGTTATTCAGCTGAATTTCTCCATTCATTACTGATTTTTATTTTTATTTCTTACCACTTTATTTTTATATTGTTACTTAATACATCTTATAACTTAAAATTTATTTTAATACAGAAGCACAGCAGAGTTCAGCGCAGCAGAAAAGAGAGCGAAGCGAAGCCACCCGCAGCAGCAGAATGGCACGAGCCAAAAGGCGCGGGCAGCGGCCACAGCAGCGAGTCACTGGACCACCGGTGTCGACCCTAGCCTCCTAACGCTCCTTCTCCGAGCACGGTGTCCTATTTCCCCACTCTCCTGATCCCAGGAACCTTACAAAGGTGGCCCTGGAGAGACTGATCTACCTCAGCCTCAGAAAAGCTACCTTACAGGTGGCGCCCGAGCAGGGACTCTGGGATTGTGGTGTTTCATATATATATATATATATTTTTTTTCGGAAAAGGACACCGAAATAGTGTAAAAAGCTAGAGCGAGGAAAAGTCTGCATAGGTAGTGACTTTCAGCAGAAAGTCAGTAGTAGTGGTCCTACAGGAGTGCGCAATAGGCAGTGGTCCGACAGGGGTATTAGCATAGCGGGTCCGCGTGCGCACATATACACACGTACAAAAATTGCAAGGCGGCCGGGAAAAACGCTGTTAGATTCGTCTGTTGCCGTTTCTACGCAGTTTCACGAGCGGTCACGTAGGCACAGTTTTAAAAGCATTGGCAGTCAGAGTATATGCGCGTATGCATACAGGGTGCGCATAATCGCTTTTAATTAAGTTATGTTTTGTAGTATGCGCTAACGTTCGCCGGTCCGCTTGCACATTGAAACACTGTCACGTGGGTACAGTTTTGCAAGCATCGGTAACCACCGTGGGCAAAACGAGGCCACATTAGTTTTCTTTGGCTACGATCGCGTGCTACCCTGTTAGCAGCATTTGGGATAGTTTTATGCAGAGTTTGTAGGTACAGTTCGGGAAGCACTGAGAAAACCCACGACGGCACGTGGCTACAGTTTGAAAATCATTGGGAAAAAATTTGTTTTTTTTTGTTGTTTGCACAGGGGTGCCGGCACGTTTTTGTTGGCAGCTTGCACAGTTTGGCAAGCACTCACATGTACCGGGTAGGGGTATTCGCGCGCGAACATACACATTTATTGGCAGACCCAAAAATAAGATTTTGAAAATAAAAATAAAATAAAAGAAAAAAATATATATATTGGAAAAAAAGGGGTTATTGCCGATATATGTGTGTAGGGGCCGGATCAACTTCTTGGGAGAAAAATAAATCGGTACATGTGGAAAATGCAGCGACAGGATTAAACGTGGGCAGTAACATAGTTTTTTTTTTGGGGCACACGAGGCGACGCAGCGTACGAGGACATAGACAGCGCATACGTATATATATATTTCGGAAGATATATATTTCGGGTATCTACGACGAGGAGCAGAGAAAAGCAGAGAGAGAGAGGAGTTTTGTCGCATCTACAAATGACAGAGGAGGGAGGCGGACGACGCGAAGCTCGTGAACCCTCGGTCGCGATCATTCGTGGGCGACCAGAATAGTATAAATTGAGCCATCACGGCACAGTAGAAGAGAGTCGACCCAGAACCTTCAAAGTGTGAACATCGTGCCTAGTATTCTTTTTTTTTATTATTGTCTAACGAGTCTACCAGGAGCAAAGGACACAGAACCCAGAGTGCAGAATACTGAAGATACAACCAAGCACAAGGACACAGGACCAACACTAGTACAGCAAGGATACTAGTCGGGCATCCACAACCAAGCACAGGACATCGCACAGGACTAACACTTGGCTAACACTAGTACAGCAGGGATACTAGTTGAACATTAATAGCCGAGGCACAGGACACGCACTAGTACACAACAAGGATACTAGGCGTGCATCTACAACCCAGGCACAGGATACGAGCTAGTATACAGCAAGGATACTAGCCGTGCATCAGTAAACAAGGCATAGGACATCGCACAGGACCTACATCGGCACAACTGGAACCAGGACCCAGGAGCAGGCTACGCATAGCAAGCATGGTTGGAGTAGCATGGATATCGTACAGGCGGAAGGCGGAACTGGAGGCATTCGCTGACGAATTTGGATTTGGTCGTGAAGGCACCGTGGAAGAACTTCGAGGCCGTATGTCTGCGTTTGTGGGTCGTGGTGGCCACTCAGCGACCATCCAGGCGCGCTTAGAGGAGCTTGAAGCCGTTTTCGGAAAAGCTCGGACGCCCGACACCAAACCAGAAACCCAACAACGATCTCGGAGCCTGTCGCCTACCACGAGTGGGAACGGACCCCATGCAGAAAAGAGTTTACCGGAGCAACGAGTGGCACCTAGCAGGTCTCCGCCACGGGAACCAGGCAGCCCGGGTATGCAGTACCTTAGCATACCGGTGCCGGTTCAACACCAGCGCTTGTCACGAACACACGAGAGGGTAACATCGGCGATGCTACCAAACCGACACGACGTCTCTGGAGCCATGGGAGTAGAACGCATGCAGCGCTGGGGAGTCACGTTTGACGGTACCACAGACCCCTTACGATTTATCGAGCGTTTGGAGGAGCGAGCCATATCACACCGCGTGGACGCCCGAAACTTGGCCCAGGGAGTACCAGAACTTTTACACGGTACCGCCGAGGACTGGTTCCGCACAAGCCACTTGCAGGGTGAGCCATGGAGCGTGTTCCGGAGGGAATTTCTGGAATTTTTCCTACCGCCAAGATATTTCCAGAGATTAGAGGACGAGATCAGGATGCGCTACCAGAGGGAAAATGAAGGCTACAAGCAGTACCTAGTGGACATTCGCCTTATGATGAACCGCGCTGGTTATTCAGAAGCCCAAGAACTAGAACGGGTGTATGAAAACCTGCTGCCGGAATATCAGTTGTACGTGAGACGAATGGACTTCCGCACGTTCAAACAGTTGACTCAACTAGTGGTCAATTTTGAAGTCACCAGGGAACGAGAGCAGCTACGTCAGGCAAGGAACAAGGCAAGCAACGAGCGGATGGGTCGCTCGACTGGACCAGCAGGCGTTTCCAAACGGGAAACAGGTGCGGCAAGTCTTAAAACTAACACGCCATGGGCGGCTTCGCAACCTATGGTACAGCACTTTCAACTGAAGGGAACCATCAAAGTACAGCAGGACCGGCTAACAGTGAGCAACCCGTGGACACACGTAATGCGTGTCGGAACTGCGGAGCCCTTGGGCACTTCGCGAGGGAATGTCGTGGAACCCGAGTCCTATTCTGTTGGAACTGTGGTCGCCGAGGAGTGAGGACCGTTGACTGTTGCCAAGTACAGGGGCCGGGAAACGCCCAGCGCCTCTCATCAAACCCGGAACAGGTGAGAGTGCCGACGAGCGAGTTCCGGAACTAGCGGGCGTTATCCGTTTGAAGGATGGCCGGCTTGCTGCAGAGACGCACATCGAGACCGAGGCAATGATAGCTACGCTGGACACGGGCGCCATGCGAAGCTTCCTCAGCGAGCAGAAGGCACGACTCATCGAGACCCCGGCCAACAGACGAGCGGTGAGGACGGTGATAGCCTTGGCAAATGGGACAAGGATGGAGCTGACGCAGGCAATCCAAGCAGAGGTACGACTCGGGCAAGCACGGGCTGGCATTTTGATGCTGGTTCTACCATCAGCCCTCGACGATGTGCTGCTCGGTTTGGACTTCTTCAGCGCCATCAATGCCAAGTTGCAGGTGGGAGGCCTACTCATCCCGTTGAACATACCAATTCCGAAGTCTGCAGAGCATCACCAAACAACCGATCCGAAGCCAAACAACAAACCCAGCCGGGTACCGAGCAGTGGTAGCCACCAAGGGGGCGATGTCGTCCAGCGGGCAACACAGCGAGCCACCAGGAAAGACACAGCGAGGCTAAACACGGGCGACGCCTGCAACCGCGAGGCGCTCGCAAACAGCAAGAGTACGAAGAACCAGAGCAAGGGCGACGCCTACAACCGCGAGGCGCTCGCAAACAGCAAGAGTACGACGAACAGAGCCAGGCAGGCGCGACGCCTGCAACCGCGAGGCGCTCGCAAACAGCAAGAGTACGACGATGCAAAGCCAGGGCGACGCCTGCAGCCGCGAGGCGGTCGCCAACACCAGCACCGAGACGACGGGGAATCAGAGCACGGGCGACGCCTGCAACCGCGAGGCGCTCGCAAACAGCAAGAGTACGACGATGCAAAGCCAGGGCGACGCCTGCAGCCGCGAGGCGGTCGCCAACACCAGCACCGAGACGACGAGGAATCAGAGCAAGGGCGACGCCTGCAACCGCGAGGCGCTCGCAAACAGCAAGAGTACAACGATGCAAAGCCAGGGCGACGCCTGCAGCCGCGAGGCGGTCGCCAACACCAGCACCGAGACGACGAGGAACCAGGGCACGGGCGACGCTTGCAACCGCGAGGCGCTCGCAAATAGCCAGAATAGGATACAAAGCCAGGACGGCGCTCGCAACCGCGAGGCGACCACGACAATGGGGCGTGACAAGACTTGGGGAGGCGCTCTGGGCCCTGCACGGCTGAGAGCTACCAAAAGGAACCCCTTTCGTACCAGACCAAAAAGCCAGGAATCCAAGGAAAGATCTGAACCACAAGGAATAATAGCCAGCATAACGGATGCGTTGTCAACGGGTGAGTTTGCAAAACCCGACGACGAGGCAACAAGGGGTGACGAGACCCAACCAGCCGCCACGAGCCAGCCCAAACCAGGCCCAGCCGGGTCGATGGCGCCGTGGGTACAACAATTCCTAGAGGAGGAATTTTCCAAATTCGATGGCATGACAGGCGTGTCCAACATCGCGGAGCATAAAGCAAAGGTACTATCCTCGGAAGCCAGCGATGCAAGGGATAATCCACGCGCAAGTGGACGAGCTGCTACGAGACGGATGCATCGAGCCTTCCAAAAGCCCACACAGTGCACCCATTGTGGACTTCCGCCAGCTCAACGCGAAATCAGTACCGGATGCATACCCTCTGCCAAGGATAAACTCCATCTTGGAGAGACTACGGAACGCGAAGTATATCAGCACGTTAGATTTGAAGAGCGGGTACTGGCAGATACCCATGGCCAAGGCAAGTCGCGAATGTACAGCATTCACAGTACCAGGTCGAGGTCTTTTCCAATGGCGTGTTATGCCATTTGGACTTCACTCGGCACCCGCCACGTTTCAGCGAGCACTCGACAGCGTCATCGGAGCGGATATGGAGCCCCATGCCTTCGCATATCTCGATGACATCATCGTCATCGGGACAACGCTGGAGGAACACGTCAAGAATCTCAGAGAGGTTTTGAGGCGCTTACGACAAGCCAACCTCAGGCTAAATCGGAAGAAATGCGCTTTCTTCAAGCGCAGGCTGGTGTATCTGGGACACGTCGTTAGCGAGAAAGGAATCCACACCGACCCGGAGAAGATCGCTGCGGTACAGCAGCTAGCAGCCCCTACTAGCTTACGAGAACTTCGCCGATGCCTAGGACTCGCTTCTTGGTACCGACGATTTGTTCCAAATTTTGCGGCAGTGGTGCAACCGATGTCCCAACTCCTTCGGAAAGGAAAGAAATGGATCTGGGAAACACAACAACAGCAGGCGTTCTTGAAACTCAAAGAGCTACTGACCGGAGCGCCCATACTCGCGTGTCCGGATTTTACGAAGAAGTTTTCTCTGCAAACCGACGCTAGCGACTACGGACTTGGAGGGGTGCTAACCCAGCAGAACGAAGACGGCGAGAGGGTCATCGCATACGTGAGCCGACGATTACAGAGGGCCGAGGAAAATTACTCCGCTACCGAGAAGGAGTGCTTAGCCATCGTCTGGGCTATCAGGAAACTGCGTTGCTACTTGGAAGGATACAGGTTCGACGTCGTGACGGACCACTTGGCCCTCAAGTGGCTCAACACGATAGAAAACCCCACGGGTCGAATTGCGCGTTGGGCACTGGAGCTGCAACAGTTCCAGTTTGATATACACTATAGGAAAGGACGACAGAACGTAGTGGCGGACGCTTTGTCGCGACAACCTCTTGAGGCCTTGCAGACAGCCATAGAAGAACCGAGCACATGCGCATGGGTACAGCGACGCACGCGGGAGATGCAGCAGCAACCAGAGAAATACCCGGATTATACACTGGAGAACGGACAACTGTATAGGAATGTAGGACAACGACCGCTGGAGGAAGATTTCATACCTTGGAAGCTGTGTGTGGGCAAGGAACAACGGCAGCGCGTGTTGCAGGAGTGCCACGACCAGCCAAGCGCGGGACATCTGGGGATACGCAAGACAACGGCGCGAGTGTGTCAAAGGTATTACTGGCCAGGAATTTTCAGGGACGTCGCCCGCTACGTAAGGAGATGTGCTGTGTGCCAAAAGTTTAAAGCACAACAAGCTAAACCGGCAGGGAAGATGTTAACGCGGCAGGTGTCTGAGCCCTTCGTCACCATTTGCGCGGATTTTGTGGGACCTTTGCCTAGATCCAAACAAGGTAACACCGTATTATTAGTTTTCTTTGACATGTTTTCCAAGTGGGTCGAACTGGTGCCTTTGCGCCGAGCTACGACGCCACTCTTGGAAAAAGCTTTTCGGGACCGGATCCTCAGTCGATTTGGAATACCACGCAAGTTCATCTGCGACAATGGGACCCAGTTTACCAGTCGTTCGTTCAAGGCGTTTTGCAAGCGGGCGGGTATGTCGTTGGAGCATACGGCGCCGTACAATCCCCAACAAAACCCGACGGAGCGGGCCAACCGAACCATCAAGACTATGATTGCGCAGTACATCGAGGGACCACACAACACATGGGACACCTTGCTACCGGAGATTGCATTGGCGATCAACAGCAGCGTGTCGGACACGACGGGATTCAGCCCGGCGTTCTTGGTCCAAGGACGGGAGCCGAGACTGCCAGGGGCCTTATATGACGAGGTGACTCCAGGGTCCGGAACGATCGCCACTGATCCGGCAACCAGGGCAAAACAACTACTGGACATTTTCCAGACAGCGAGGGATAATACTCAGCGAGCATCGGCGGAACAGGGTCGTCATTACAATCTACGGAGACGGGATTGGAGACCGACCATCGGCAGCTTGGTACTAGTGAAGCAGCATGTACTCTCGAAAGCCACCGACGGGTTTGCCGCCAAACTAGCCCCACGTTTTGAGGGCCCGTATAAGGTAATCAAATTTATTTCTGCTAACATAGTCAGAGTCCGGCACACGGAGACCGGTCAACGACGTACCACTGGGGTAGCCGATTTGAAAGCCTTTCGGCAGCAAGACGACGAGGAACCTCATAACAGCGAGTGCGGTGAGCACCCGTACAACCACGACATGAATATCCCTAATGAAAATGGGGAAACCACGACCTAGCAAGTAAACCAGGGGGGGGCCGCCCTTAAGGCAGATTAGGCTAAGAAATGTCATAAGTAGCATTATACGATATTGTCAAGATTTCAAACCTCGCACCAGACTATTGTCCTGTAGAGCATAGTCTGTCCATAGGCCCAGGGATATAACCTCGTTTATATTCCACAGTAACTAGCAAAAACGATGGAGGACGAAAAACAGCGGGAGCCACGACGGCAGTGGGCAGCAGAGCGGCAGCGGGACTGGGACTGGGTACCGCAGTACCGGCAGCGTTTCGAGGAGCCCATAGGAGAGGATAACGAGGCCGAACCCAGGCGCGGGCAGTCGCAGTTCGACGACATTAGCACCGTCATCTGGCCCCACTCGCCAAGGGCGCAACATCGCTTGATGTTCCCATCACCGGACTCGTGGCTGATGCCGGACCTCGGGGACCAGGTGGTTAACGTGGCCAGGGTCGCTGTGCTCAGTGACGAGGTGGGCGTATCCACGACGCGCCGACAAGCCACATCGCCGAGCAACTCGCCGCCCCCGTTGGAGCCCGGGTCACCGCACCACGCCAGCGAGGAGTTAAACCTGTCGTTCGGTAGCAGCGAAATTCGGGCGTTGTTAGGACCGTCGTTGGATTTGGAAGCGTTAGCGAACGAGCTGTTGCAGGAGGAGGAGCGCTGGGTGGAAGCGCCTGCCGAATGGCGCGCCGACACCCCAGGACGACTCATCCCCCGCATGTTGCTCAAAACCGCGCTGCTCAGCCGGGAGCAGGGCAACTGGCGCCGACGGGGGGGTGTGACGAGTCACATTTTATAAGTATGGTAAAAGGGTAGGATTAATATAATGAAGTGTTAATATTTAGTTATAATTCTGAATTAGTAGAGTTAAGATTATATTTTTGAGTTAATATAGAAATAAGGCCCATAGTCATTGAGTACATTTGGAAACGGGACCCTTTTAATACAGAAGCACAGCAGAGTACAGCGCAGCAGAAAAGAGAGCGAGAGCGAAGCCACCCGCAGCAGCAGAATGGCACGAGCCAAACGGCGCGGGCAGCGGCCACAGCAGAGAACAGCACAGCAGAGAACGCACAGCAGAGGCAGCACAGGAGGCAAAGCCAAGAGTTAGCGCAAAGAATGGCACGAGCCAAACGACGCTGGCAGCGGAAGCTGGCAGAGGACAGCGCAGCCAAGGGCTCGCGATCGCCGCCGCGAGACCAGCTTAGTCAGTCCTGGTTTGAGTGCGATCAAGAACGGTTCGCCATGAAAAGTACAGAGTTGACGCAGCGCAAGTGGTTTGAGGTGCCAGGGGAAAAACGGTAAAAGAGAAGAACGGGGGCGCGGGGGAAAAAAAAAAAAAAACAGGGAAAAAAAAAAAAAAGAACGAAGACGCAGGAACCAAGCATCGGTAACCACCGTGGGCAAAACGAGGCCACATTACAGCGTACGAGGAGCATACGTATATATATATATTTTGGAAGATATATATTTCGGGTATCTACGACGAGGAGCAGAGAAAAGCAGAGAGAGAGAGGAGTTTTGTCGCATCTACAAATGACAGAGGAGGGAGGCGGACGACGCGAAGCTCGTGAACCCTCGGTCGCGATCATTCGTGGGCGACCAGAATAGTATAAGTTGAGCCCACACGGCACAGTGGAGGAGAGTCGACCCAGAACCTTCAAAGTGTGAACATCGTGCCTAGTATTCCTTTTTTTTTATTATTGTCTAACGAGTCTACCAGGAGCAAAGGACACAGAACCCAGAGTGCAGAATACTGAAGATACAACCAAGCACAAGGACACAGGACCAACACTAGTACAGCAAGGATACTAATCGGGCATCCACAACCAAGCACAGGACATCGCACAGGACTAACACTAGTACAGCAGGGATACTAGTTGAACATTAAAAGCCGTGGCACAGGACACGCACTAGTACACAACAAGGATACTAGGCGTGGATCTACAACCCAGGCACAGGATAAGAGCTAGTATACAGCAAGGATACTAGCCGTGCATCAGTAAACAAGGCATAGGACATCGCACAGGACCTACATCGGCACAACTGGAACCAGGACCCAGGAGCAGGCTACGCATAGCAAGCATGGTTGGAGTAGCATGGATATCGTACAGGCGGAAGGCGGAACTGGAGGCATTCGCTGACGAATTTGGATTTGGTCGTGAAGGCACCGTGGAAGAACTTCGAGGCCGTATGTCTGCGTTTGTGGGTCGTAGTGGCCACTCAGCGACCATCCAGGCGCTTAGAAGGAACGCTTAGAGGAGCTTAAAGCCGTTCTCGGAAAAGCTCGGACGCCCTACACCAAACCAGAAACCAAACAACGATCTCGGAGCCTGTCGCCTACCACGAGTGGGAACGGACCCCAATGCAGAAAAGAGTTTACCGGAGCAACGAGTGGCACCTAGCAGGTCTCCGCCACGGGAACCAGGCAGCCCGGGTATGCAGTACCTTAGCATACCGGTGCCGGTTCAACACCAGCGCTTGTCACGAACACACGAGAGGGTAACATCGGCGATGCTACCAAACCGACACGACGTCTCTGGAGCCATGGGAGTAGAACGCATGCAGCGCTGGGGAGTCACGTTTGACGGTACCACAGACCCCTTACGATTTATCGAGCGTTTGGAGGAGCGAGCCATATCACACCACGTGGACGCCCGAAACTTGGCCCAGGGAGTACCAGAACTTTTACACGGTACCGCCGAGGACTGGTTCTGCACAAGCCACTTGCAGAGTGAGCCATGGAGCGTGTTCCGGAGTGAATTCTGGAATTTTTCCTACCGCCAAGATATTTCCAGAGATTAGAGGACGAGATCAGGATGCGCTACCAGAGGGAAAATGAAGGCTACAAGCAGTACCTAGTGGACATTCGCCTTATGATGAACCGCGCTGGTTATTAAGAAGCCCAAGAACTAGAACGGTTGTATGAAAACCTGCTGCCGGAATATCAGTTGTACGTGAAACCATGGTTGTGTCATGCGTAACAGAAGGAGCCTGTTGATAAGACCACGCGAGTGCAAGAGAGATAGCATAATTGCTCTCTCGATATTGCTTTATCGTCTTGTTTTTGTGAGCAAAAAAGACGAAACAACACCACGACTGAAAACTTTTATTAGAAACTAAGTATTAATATATGTATATTTTGAAATTAATTTTTAACTTTTAAGAAAGAAAATTCGAATGTATAAATTAAATTAAAAGCATGTATTTAACAATTTTAAAGTTATATTTTTAACATTTTGCGATGGAACATTATTCTTTGCTTATCTTTTTGTAATTTTAATTTATAATTAAGGTTTTTAATTCTATATCGAATTCTGATTTAAAAAAAAAACTGTTTAAATTTAGGTGGCAAATCAATGTTGTTTGAAGCATTTACCAAAGCAGCTATAACATTTTGATTCGAAGAAAATGTATTTTTGTTAATATAAATAAACAATTGTTCCAATTTTTTTAGCTGCATTACAAATTCATTCGATGGCTTCTTGAGGCCGCCACGTGTTTATAATGTAGCCAGCCACATACTCAAGTGCATCTTCAGCCAATTCTTCGAGCTCTTCAAATTGAGAAGTGTCAAGGTCTGACAGTTAATCAGATTCTGTGGAAAAATTTATAGGTGCTACATCTGCGCTTGGCAATTCATTATACTCCCAGTCCAGCCAAGGAACGTCATCAGATGCAACGTCAGTATTATTGTGCAGAATTTCTGTGTTTTTGGCTATATGTGTAAACAACAATTTAAACTAATTATGTAAATGAAATAAAATGACACGAAACATGTACTACCACAATCACGAGGCTAAAAGGACATCACAAACGTATAAAACATATAGACATAAAGGGTTAAAACATTTAGGTACAATTTCAATGTACTTATACAAACTTATTCATACCCAATAAATATTTCCGTAATCGGTACTTAAACTGCATTGGGCTGGGATGGTCGTGAAGCCCACCCTTAGCCCTCATTGAACCAAAAAAGTGCTCCAGCAAGTCTTGGTTCAGTCTGGATGTTAAAATATATTCCATACCATTTTTATCCTTTAAGTAATTGTATAGGCCATTAAGGGAACCATTGCTTATGACAATACCTTTTTGAAATGGAGCACATTTTTTTGAGTTCGGTAAAATTGGGACGTTGACTATGTTTGTCAAATTTGTCAGCAACTTTTGCTGCTCACTCAGACATGTTCCAAATGGCTTTTTGGATACCATACTATTTGCAGTGGTCAACTTGCTATTAAAAAGATCGAACCAATCGTTGATGGATTGGATAAAATCTGCAGTATCACATGCATTGTACACATCGAAGCCCAATGAGTAACAGCGACGTATGGCACAAGCTGTTGTATTGGAAAACAATTGTGTTGCAAGCTTCACTTTTTGTCTTCCAATAGAAAGCACGTTTAGATGTTCCTCCGTGACTTTATATGCAATGGACAAGTCCGACGAGGAGGTGTAATTAAGTACTTGCTTGACGGTTTGCGGGTATATAATTTTTTTTATTAACAACCAGTCCAGTATCTAAATAGTGGTTTCTAACCAGCTTTACCAGATGGGGTACATCGGCAAACACAAAAATTTTTAGTTCTGCATTCGCAGGGTTTGCAAACCAGGTCTTGTCTGAAATATGTAATCATTAATATTTATATTTTAACTATTAGTATTGGCAACACACCTTCGTTTACTTCAAGCTCTCTCCACAATTTTTGGTTTGCAGGGCCCATATCGCAAACAATTGCAACAACAGGGAATCCGGCATTGTACAGCATGCCAATTATTTCCCGTAAGGTGGGCACGTCCATTGGGCGGTCAAAATCAAAAAATACAGCCTGTTTCCAAGATTTTTTCAACCCTCGTGCCATAGCCACTTGCACATAGTTGCGTGGCCCCTGGACAGCATCTAAAGACGAATCGTACTCATAATTTGCCTCAACTTTCATTTCGTCAAATAGCAATACGCATATTTTCTCATCGTCACTCAGGTCAACGCTTTTTTCCATCAGTTGGATAACAAAGTCCAGCGTGCCTGTTTCAATTCGAATTTTTCGCAACCATCTCTGCAATGTTGAAAGACTTGGCAACGGAAACCCTTTTTCGTACAGATGGTGGTAAGCTCGAGGACCAGCGTTGTGAAGGCAAATGCCATAAGAAATGTCAGCTGAGTTCCAAAACTTTTTTTTCCCACCATTCTGCAATTTCTTTATTTGGGTATCAGTGAACAGTTTTCTGACTGACTCCATTAATATGTCCGCTTTGCTTAACTCCTCACGCAGGTCAGCATTTTTTTTTTTCAATTCGCAAATTATTTTTTAAGCGAATATTTTCTAGTAAAGCACCAGCTTGTATAACATCAGTGCTAAAAATTAATGCTTTCATGAATTTAATTTGAAAAAAACTTAATATGTTAATTTACGTACTCTGTTTGCGTGCTTATGCTTTTTTGGCAGCTGTTAACACCTTAAGCACCTACTTCTTCAGCACATATAACCTTTTGCGGTATGGCATTTGGCATTTGCAATAGTCGTTTTGATGCCTTGTTCTTATTAGTTGTGGTCTTCCAGTCACCCGAATCAAAATGCCTGTCGCATATTCTGCAGCCATCGCGAAAAGTAATGTTGACTGCCCTTTCCCACAATCCCCTTTTTTCAGCATCTTTTGGGACTCTTACAAACTTGTTTTCTCCAACAACAAGTGTTTTGTGACAAATTGCACAAGACGGCATTGCTTTTTTTTCACTTTTATTTTTTTTATCTAAAAAAAAGTAACATAACCTAAAAATTTCACGAAAAATTCGACAGCACTCACAACTTACCACGTTGACAGGCTCCTAAAAATTGAGCTCTCTCTCTCTCTTGACATAACCATATATAGTTCAACCATGCGTGAGACGAATGGACTTCCGCACGTTCAAACAGTTGACTCAACTAGTGGTCAATTTTGAAGTCACCAGGGAACGTCAGGCAAGGAACAAGGCAAGCAACGAGCGGATGGGTTGCTCGACTGGACCAGCAGGCGTTTCCAAACGGGAAACAGGTGCGACAGGTGTCGGAACTGCGGAGCCCTTGGGCACTTCGCAAGGGAATGTCGTGGAACCCGAGTCCTATTCTGTTGGAACTGTGGTCGCCGAGGAGTGAGGACCGTTGACTGTTGAAAAGTACAGGGGAAACGCCCTGCGCCTCTTATCAAACCCGGAACAGGTGAGAGTGCCGACGAGCGAGTCCCGGAACTAGCGGGCGTTATCCGTTTGAAGGATGGCCGGCTTGCTGCAGAGACGCGCATCGAGACCGAGGCGATGATAGCTACGCTGGACACGGGTGCCACGCGGAGCTTCCTCAGCGAGCAGAGCGCACGACTCATCGAGACCCCGGCCAACAGACGAGCGGTGAGGACGGTGATAGCCTTGGCAAATGGGACAAGGATGGAGCTGACGCAGGCAATCCAAGCAGAGGTACGACTCGGGCAAGCACGGGCTAGCATTTTGATGCTTGTTCTACCATCAGCCCTCGACGATGTGCTGCTCGGTTTGGACTTCTTCAGCGCCATCAATGCCAAGTTGCAGATGGGAGGCCTACTCATCCCGTTGAGCATACCAAATCCGAAGTCTGCAGAGCATCACCAAACAACCGATCCGAAGCCAAACAACAAACCCAGCCGGGTACCGAGCAGTGGTAGCCACCAAGGGGGCGATGTCGTCCAGCGGGCAACACAGCGAGCCACCAGAAAAGACACAGCGAGGCTAGACAAGGGCGACGCCTGCATCCGTGAGGCGGTCGCCAACACCATCACCGAGACGACGAGGAACCAGAGCAAGGGCGACGCCTGCAACCGCGAGGCGCTCGCTAAAGGCCAGAGTACGACGATGCAAAGCCAGGGCGACGCCTGCAGCCGCGAGGCGGTCGCCAACACCATCACCGAGACGACGAGGAACCAGAGCAAGGGCGACGCCTGCAACCGCGAGGCGCACGCAAACAGCAAGAGTACAACGATGCAAAGCCAGGGCGACGCCTGCAGCCGCGAGGCGGTCGCCAACACCAGCACCGAGACGACGGGGAATCAGAGCACGGGCGACGCCTGCAACCGCGAGGCGCTCGCTAAAGGCCAGAGTACGACGATGCAAAGCCAGGGCGACGCCTGCAGCCGCGAGGCGGTCGCCAACACCAGCACCGAGACGACGGGGAATCAGAGCACGGGCGACGCCTGCAACCGCGAGGCGCTCGCTAAAGGCCAGAGTACGACGATGCAAAGCCAGGGCGACGCCTGCAGCCGCGAGGCGGTCGCCAACACCATCACCGAGACGACGAGGAACCAGAGCAAGGGCGACGCCTGCAACCGCGAGGCGCTCGCAAATAGCAAGAGTACAACGATGCAAAGCCAGGGCGACGCCTGCAGCCGCGAGGCGGTCGCCAACACCAGCACCGAGACGACGAGGAACCAGGGCACGGGCGACGCTTGCAACCGCGAGGCGCTCGCAAATAGCCAGAATAGGATACAAAGCCAGGACGGCGCTCGCAACCGCGAGGCGACCACGACAATGGGGCGTGACAAGACTTGGGGAGGCGCTCTGGGCCCTGCACGGCTGAGAGCAACCAAAAGAAACCCCATCGTACCAGACCAAAAAGCCAGGAATCCAAGGAAAGATCTGAACCACGAGGAATAATAGCCAGCATATCGGACGCGTTGTCAACGGGTGAGTTTGCAAAACCCGACGACGAGGCAACAAGAGTGACGAGACCCAACCAGCCGCCACGAGCCAGCCCGAACCAGGCCCAGACGGGTCGATGGCGCCGTGGGTACAACAATTCCTAGAGGAGGAATTGTCCAAATTCGATGGCATGACAGGCGTGTCCAACATCGCGGAACACGTCATAGTCATGCGCGACGAGCGCCCCATAAAGCAAAGGTACTATCCTCGGAACCCAGCGATGCAAGGGATAATCCACGCGCAAGTGGACGAGCTGCTACGAGACGGATGCATCGAGCCTTCCAAAAGCCCACACAGTGCACCCATTGTGTTGGTGGGCAAGAAGACTGGGAAAACACGCATGTGTGTGGACTTCCGCCAGCTCAACGCGAAATCAGTACCGGATGCATACCCTCTGCCAAGGATAAACTCCATCTTGGAGAGACTACGTAACGCGAAGTATATCAGCACGTTAGATTTGAAGAGGCCCGCACTGGCAGATAGCCATGGCCAAGGCAAGTCGCGAATGTACAGCATTCACAGTACCAGGTCGTGGTCTTTTAAAATGGCGTGTTATGCCATTTGGACTTCACTCGGCACCCGCCACGTTTCAGCGAGCACTCGACAGCGTCATCGAAGCGGATATGGAGCCCCATGCCTTCGCATATCTCGATGACATCATCGTCATCGGACAACGCTGGAGGAACACGTCAAGAATCTCAGAGAGGTTTTGAGGCGCTTACGACATGCCAACCTCAGGCTAAATCGGAAGAAATGCGCTTTCTTCAAGCGCAGGCTGGTGTATCTGGGACACGTCGTTAGCGAGAAAGGAATCCACACCGACCCGGAGAAGATCGCTGCGGTACAGCAGCTAGCAGCCCCTACTAGCTTACGAGAACTTCGCCGATGCCTAGGACTCGCTTCTTGGTACCGACGATTTGTTCCAAATTTTGCGGCAGTGGTGCAACTGATGTCCCAACTCCTTCGGAAAGGAAAGAAATGGATCTGGGAAACACAACAACAGCAGGCGTTCTTGAAACTCAAAGAGCTACTGACCGGAGCGCCCATACTCGCGTGTCCGGATTTTACGAAGAAGTTTTCTCTGCAAACCGACGCTAGCGACTACGGACTTGGAGGGGTGCTAACCCAGCAGAAAAAAGACGTCGTGAATGCCATCGCATACGTGAGCCGACGATTACAGAGGGCCGAGGAAAATTACTCCGCTACCGAGAAGGAGTGCTTAGCCATCGTCTGGGCTATCAGGAAACTGCGTTGCTACTTGGAAGGATACAGGTTCGACGTCGTGACGGACCACTTGGCCCTCAAGTGGCTCAACACGATAGAAAACCCCACGGGTCGAATTGCACTGGAATGGGCACTGGAGCTGCAACAGTTCCAATTTGATATACACTATAGGAAAGGACGACAGATCGTAGTGGCGGACGCTTTGTCGCGACAGCCTCTTGAGGCCTTTCAGACAGCCATAGAAGAACCGAGCACATGCGCTTGGGTATGCAGCGGGAGATGCAGCAGCAACCAGAGAAATACCCGGATTATACACTGGAGAACGGACAACTGTATAGGAATGTAGGACAACGACCGCTGGAGGAACATTTCATACCTTGGAAGCTGTGTGTGGGCAAGGAACAACGGCAGCGCGTGTTGCAGGAGTGCCACGACCAGCCAAGCGCGGGACATCTGGGGATACGCAAGACAACGGCGCGAGTGTGTCAAAGGTATTACTGGCCAGGAGTTTTCAGGGACGTCGCCCGCTACGTAAGGAGATGTGCTGTGTGCCAAAAGTTTAAAGCCGTACAATCCCCAACAAAACCCGACGGAGCGGGCCAACCGAACCATCAAGACTATGATGGCGCAGTACATCGAGGGACCACACAACACATGGGACACCTTGCTACCGGAGATTGCATTGGCGATCAACAGCAGCGTGTCGGACACGACGGGATTCAGCCCGGCGTTCTTGGTCCAAGGACGGGAGCCGAGACTGCCCGGGGCCTTATATGACGAGGTGACTCCAGGGTCCGGAACGATCGCCACTGATCCGGCAACCAGGGCAAAACAACTACTGGACATTTTCCAGACAGCGAGGGATAATACTCAGCGAGCATCGGCGGAACAGGGTCGTCATTACAATCTACGGAGACGGGATTGGAGACCGACCATCGGCAGCTTGGTACTAGTGAAGCAGCATGTACTCTCGAAAGCCACCGACGGGTTTGTCGCCAAACTAGCCCCACGTTTTGAGGGCCCGTATAAGGTAATCAAATTTATTTCTGCTAACATAGTCAGAGTCCGGCACACGGAGACCGGTCAACGACGTACCACTGGGGTAGCCGATTTGAAAGCCTTTCGGCAGCAAGACGACGAGGAACCTCATAACAGCGAGTGCGGTGAGCACCCGTACAACCACGACATGAATATCCCTAATGAAAATGGGGAAACCACGACCTAGCAAGTGAACCAGGGGGGGACCGCCATTGTGGCAGATTAGGCTAAGAAATGTCATAAGTAGCATTATACGAGATTGTCAAGATTTCAAACCTTGCACCAGACTATTGTTCTGTAGAGCATAGTCTGTCCATAGGCCCAGGGATATAACCTTGTTTATATTCCACAGTAACTAGCAAAAACGATGGAGGACGAAGAACAGCGGGAGCCACGACGGCAGTGGGCAGCAGAGCGGCAGCGGGACTGGGACTGGGTACCGCAGTACCGGCAGCGTTTCGAGGAGCCCATAGGGCGCAACATCGCTTGATGTTCCCATCACCGGACTCGTGGCTGATGCCGGACCTCGGGGACCAGGTGGTTAACGTGGCCAGGGTCGCTGTGCTCAGTGACGAGGTGGGCGTATCCACGACGCGCCGATAAGCCACATCGCCGAGCAACTCGCCGCCCCCGTTGGAGCCCGGGTCACCGCACCACGCCAGCGAGGAGTTAAACCTGTCGTTCGGTAGCAGCGAAATTCGGGCGTTGTTAGGACCGTCGTTGGATTTGGAAGCGTTAGCGAACGAGCTGTTGCAGGAGGAGGAGCGCTGGGTGGAAGCGCCTGCCGAATGGCGCGCCGACACCCCAGGACGACTCATCCCCCGAATGTTACTCGAGACCGTGCGGCTCAGCCAGGAGCAGGGCAACTGGCGCCGACGATTTTCGGTGGAACTGGAGGAAGGGACGTTCCGGGTGACGCTTACCCCGGCAGGCAACGTCACGATTCGTTACCACCCGGGAAGAAAGGGCGGGGGTGTGACGAGTCACATTTTATAAGTATGGTAAAAGGGTAGGATTAATATAATGAAGTGTTAATATTTAGTTATAATTCTGAATTAGTAGAGTTAAGATTATATTTTTGAGTTAATATAGAAATAGGGCCCATAGTCATTGAGTACATTTGGAAACGGGACCCTTTTTATACAGAAGCACAACAGAGTACAGCGCAGCAGAAAAGAGAGCGAGAGCGAAGCCACCCGCAGCAGCAGAATGGCACGAGCCAAACGGCGCGGGCAGCGGCCACAGCAGAGAACAGCACAGCAGAGAACAGCACAGCAGAGGACAGCACAGAAGAGGGCGAGAGCGAGAGCAAAGCCACCCGCAGCGGCAGAATGGCACGAGCCAAACGACGCTGGCAGCGGCCACAGCAGAGGACAGCGCAGCCAAGGGCTCGCGATCGCCGCCGCGAGACCAGCTTAGTCAGTCCTGGTTTGAGTGCGATCAAGAACGGTTCGCCATGAAAAAGTACAGAGTTGACGCAGCGCAAGTGGTCTGAGGTGCCAAGGGAGTAACAGTGACAAAGGAAAGCACGGGCGACGAAGGAAAAGCAACAGCCAGGGTCGTGAAAACAAACGCAGACAAGACGCAGGAAACAAGGATATACACAAGAACGAAGAAAACTCAGGCGGCGTCTGCCTGGTTTCCACGTCGTGCCACCTAGGTCAATGCCAGGGGCATTCCGGTTGGGACCGGCAGGGGTGACTACACCGCTCCTTCTCCGAGCTCGGTGCCTATTTCTCCACTCTCCTGATCCCAGCAACCTTACAAATTTCTTGTAAGGTGGCCCTGGAGAGACTGATCTACCTCAGCCTCAGAAAAGCTACCTTACAACTGGCTCTGTTAAAGGCTTAAATATTTCCTCCAACTGATATTCATTCGCAGCTCTACTCAATTTAATACTTTGAAATTTTCTTTTCAGCGCATTCCTTGTTTTTCTCAGTTCCTTCCATATATTCTCATTCATTTTGAATACCGTACTAAAAACCGTTTTTGTTAACCGGGTTGAAGTTTTTTTTTAAAATGGGAGCCGTTGTTGTTAACCGGGTGGATGTTTTATATAAACCGGGAGCCGTTGTTGTTAACCGAGGGCCATTTGCTGTAAGCCAGAGAGCTGTTTTCCTGTTTTACCGTGCTGTATTACCTGGCTGTTTACCGTGTCCTTTAGCTGTGCTGTTTTCACAGGTTGTTTTCCTGTTTTCCAATTTAACCGTGTTGATAACCGAGTTGTTAACCGTGTTATTAACCGTGCTTCAGGGAGCTCACACTCACTATCCACGCAGTAAATGTTCTATTTATAGTTAAGAATAAATAGAATAATCAGTGCTTGGATACAGTGTAAGTGCTCCCTGTGCAGGTGCATGCACGCTATAGTTTTTAAGCGATATAGGTATGGATCGCGACACAGTCGAAAACTATAGCGTTACTGCTCATCTGTTATTTTCATCAAAAAGCATACATCTTCTATGTATCTTTGGGCTTTTGAAACAGCTTTAAGCATATATATATGTAAATGTGTATCCATCTATTAGGTCCAGGAATCTTGAAATGAAGTTGAGGGAGGAGACGTGATCAAAATGCCGGATATGTGTATGGTTAGTGGATATGACATTGTGTAAGAGAAGAAAGTTTTTATGGAAATGTGTACAATACTCTTAACACTCAGACTTATAATACACTAGAATCCGGTTATAACGACATTCAAGGGACCGACGATTTTACGTCGTTATACCCGGAAGACACTCTATCCGAAAGGAGCAGAATTTTTTTTTTTTTTTTTATACTTTGATACCGAAGGTCTCATAGTATATTGGTTTTGTGCAATGTCCGTCATGGTGTCTGTCTGTCCGTCTAACCGTCTGTATGAATGCAACTTTTTTCGACACCCGTAAAGCTAGAGACTTGAAACTTTGCAATTATGTTTATCTATAGACGGTACAGATAAAGTGTCTAGATTGGGTTGCCACGCCTACTAGGAGGCTGGGAAATCGACAAATTCGATAACTGAAAACCGATAAAACCAAATATTTCTCACATTCTTACCATTCTTACGCAGATAGCTAGTCATGTCCCTGAAATAACTGCATCAAAATTTTGGATGCCACGCCCACTCCTTCCGCCCCCATCATCCCTGCTCCTTGAAATTGGAAACGCCTATAGTTTTTACATTTTTTGGGCTAGAGCCACCAAATTTTGTGTCAAGATAGATATTGAAGTTCCCAAAAAAAATGCATCAAAATTTTGGATGCCACTCCCCCTGATTCCGCCCCCATCACCCCCCCCACCACCTTCTCCATGAAATTGGAAACGCCTATAGTTTTCACATTTTTTGGGCTAGAGCCACTAAGTTTTGTGTCAAGATAGGTACTGACGTTCCCCATCAAAACTTGGATGCCACGCCCCCTGATTCCGCCCCCTACCACCCTTCTCCAAGAAATTGGAAACGCCTATAGTTTTCACATACTTTGGGCTAGAGCCACCAAATTTTGTGTGAAGATGGATATTGACGTTCCCCAAAAAAATGCATCAAAATTTTGGATGCCACGCCCCCTGATTCAGCCCCCATCCCCCCTTCTACTTGAAATTGGAAACGCCTAAAGTTTTCACATTTTTCGAGCTAGAGTCACCGAATTTGGTTGGAAGATATGTGGTGACATCTACAAAAGATCTGCATCAAAAATTAGGATGCCACGCCCACCTCTGCCACCCACCATTTAAAATCGGAAATTTCGATATCTCTAACAGTTTTTAAGCTAGAGCCCGTAAATTCGGGAGATAGATAGAAGGCAACATATACCAAAGATCTGCATCAAAATTTTGGATGCCACGCCCACCCAAGCCACCTGCCTTATAAAATTGGTATCGGCTATATCTTTAACAGTTTTTGAGCTAGAGCCACCAAACTTGGTAGGAAGATAGATAGTGACAGTTAAAAACATTTGATTCAAAAATATAAATATAAATATATATACTTGTTTTATTTTATGGTTGCCATGTTCGTAATAGGTTTTAAAATAAAACAAATTATTTTTTTAATCAAAACAAAAAATTTAATAAATTTAATTCATTTTAATAATTCATTGTTTTTTCATAAAAAGTCATATATGTACATAATGCATATTCATAAGCATAATATATAATGTATGTAGTTTTTCTTCTAATTCTTAATTTAAATAATCTGTAATTTTTGATTGTTTTGCTGTAGTTTTTGACTTATAAAATCCGCCGCGCACAGCATTATTCAAACGAGACACGCTGTGCGTTAAGCTCTCGTCATTAAAATGTGTATGCACAAATCTATTTAGAATTTCTACAGCCTTAAACGCCTTCAAAACGCTAGGTGCTGACACCTCTTCATTTTGATCTTCGACTTTGTCGTCGCTGTCCTGTCCGTCGTCTAAAATATTTTTCACAATGTTGTCTTCGGAAGGTTCCCCACAAATCGCCACTCCATTGTCAATGAGAGCAAATTCATCCAGATCTTCCTTTGAAATCGGAGCCCTTGCCCAAACAGATAAAGGAATGTCATTTTCGTTTTCAATATTATTTGAGATTGAGCTGCTGGGACGATCTAAATCTTCTTCGGCAAGCCCAGAATGCTGATTGTGCAATTGTCACTGGCGAAAATTGTTGCCATGCATCATTAATGATTAAAATGGCATCAAGGATGGTAATTTTCGGATAATTTTCATCATTGTTTTCTTCCATATTGTTGATTATTTTCAGTACGAGATTTTTCCGAAAAGTTGATTTAATCACTCGAATTATGCCTTGATCCATTGGTTGTAATACAGATGTCGTATTTGGTGGAAGGAAAACTAGAGTGATCTTAGTGAGGTCACTAAATGTGGGATGGGCTGGACAATTGTCAACTAATAGCAATATCTTCTTTTTCTGCTTTTTAAGCTCAGCATTCCAATCGCGTACCCAATTAATAAAAATTGCAGATGTCATCCATGCCCGGCGATTACTGTAGTAGCCAACAGGCAAAGACTGGCCATTTTTAAAGCATCTAGGTCGCTTTAATTTTCCAATAACCAATAATTTTTTTTTTTGATTTCCACTTATATTGGCTGCAACAAAAGTTTTGTCTGGAGTTAATTTGTAGAACACGCCAGCTTCGTCGGCATTAAAGATTTCATCATCATTGACACGCCAAACCTTTGTAAGCCACTCGCTTACATCGCTTTTCTGTACAGACAAAGATTCTCCACCGGCGACGATATTATGTCGGACCTTAAAGCGGCTTATCCAACTAACAGAACAATTAAAATTTTCAATTTTAAATTGTTTAGCGAAAAAATTAGCTTTTTCCTGAAGCAGTGGACCGCTTAATGGGATTCCTCGATTGCGTTGCATTATAAACCACTGTAACAATGCTTTAACGACTTGATCTTGAGTTGACGCTCTGGCGCGTTTTGCCTTTAAGACATTACTATTAAATAAAGCTTTAATTTTTTCTTTATTTTTTTTAATGTGGCAATTGTTGAGTGGCACACGCAGAGTTCTTTAGCCAGAGACATCTCATGGAATAAACATGTAAACATTTGTGTGACGTCGGCGATGCACTTCGGCTCTCTCTCTCTCTCTCTCTCTCTCTCTCTCAGCAGCATTGCTAAGGCGACAGCTAAAAATAAGAGAGAGTAATGAGAGCGTGAGAACCTTCGTGAAGCTGCTACGCACACTAGCAAGGGTGCCGATCACTGATAAATACATACATTTCTAAACGCGTCGTTTAATGCTTAATTTTTTTGGCATTATTTCGCTGTATTTTTTTTGGCACGTCGCAATAGCCGGTTGAATTGTGAAAAATATCGTCGGTATAAGCGGTTTATCGCTAAAAGCGGAGACGTACTAAGCGGAGGCCCTTTCATATAAGTTTGTATGGGGACCAACCAAGTCTTCGAATTTTCGACGCAATAACCGGACGCATAAGCAGAGTCGTAATAACCGGTCTCTACTGTACTTTATAAAGAACAAAAGCGGAAACTAAATTTAAATTAAGAAAAAATAAAAAACAACCCAAGAATGCAATAGAATTCTGGACTACTGCTTGTAAAAAGTTTAAAGTTGTCTTGGCAGACATTGATGTGTATTTGTAGGAACTAATAAAAAACGAACGAAAAATAATTCTTTAAAATGCTATATATACAACAATTGTTTAATAAGAACACACATAAGAAAGACTGAAATGGTATTGTTAATTTTTATACTTTGATACTGAAAGTATCATAGTATATTGGTTTTGTGCAATGTCCGTCATGGTGTCTGTCTGTCCGTCCGTATGAACCCAACTTTTTTCGACACCCGTAAAGCTAAAGACTTGAAACTTTGCAATTATGTTTATCCATAGACGATACAGATAAAGTCTTAAGATCGGGGTGCCACGCCCACTAGGAGGCTGGGAAAATTTTGGATGCCACGCCCCCTGATTCCGCCCCCATCCCCCCTTCTACTTGAAATTGGAAACGCCTATAGTTTTCACATTTTTCGAGCTAGAGTCACCGAATTTGGTAGGAAGATATGTGGTGACATCTAGAAAAGATCTGCATCAAAAATTAGGATGCCACGCCCACCTCTGCCGCCCACCATTTAAAATCGGAAATTTCGATATCTCTTACAGTGCAAAGACTCCTACACAAAAATACCCACAAGGCAGGAGTTTTAAGTATTTATATATATTCGGGACGGGGTACATTAAGAGCTGAGCGCGCATCACTGATGCTACCGGGCATCACTGAAAAGTAACGGGATCATGTGCGAGCTCGCTTAGAGAGATTGCACATAACACGCAAGCATCGATGCAGCAGAAAGCGCAACAGCAGAGCCGAGGCCGCGACAAATACAGAAGCAGCAGAGCCACGAACGACGACCGCAGCGACCCGAACGAGAGCAGGCGGACATCGAGAGCGGCGTCGGCAGCTTAAGGGCAGAGGCCGCTGCAGAGCCCTAAGCAGCGATCTCGACTGGAAAAGGGTACGACGTCGTTTTGAAGATGCGTGGCTCGGGAGTCGCGATATAGCTCTTGACTGAGTGCGAAAACGTAAACAACAGAAACGGGCGCGAGACACACATGGTGACGATACCGGCTTAAGAAGGAAAACAAACAGCAGACACACAAGGATTGCCAGGCCAACACGGGGAACAAACGCAAGAAAACATTTAACAATTCAACAGAATGGAGCACGGGTAAGCTGGCCACTGGTTCTGGGGAAATAATGGGCGGGATTTTGTTTTTGTTGTGCGGTGTGGTTAGGAAATTAAGGAATATAGTGAAATAAAGTCCCAAATATGTAAATCATAACCGTGTCAACCGTTTTAGTGTCGTGTAGTGTATTGTGTCGGGGATGGCCGCGGCGTACCGCATGGCCGCAACACGTGTTCCGAGCGTTTCTCTGTACGTGTTGCGGCGATTCGGTATTGCCCGACCACCGGTGGTGACGCCAACTCGCATTCCGAGCGTTTCTCTGTACGTGTTGCGGCGATTCGGTATTGCCCGACCACCGGTGGTGACGCCAACTCGCATTCCGAGGGTTCTCTGTGCGATTTGGTGGAACTACCGGTGTATCATGGCCCTCCTCCCCTCCCTCTTTGTAGTTTGTGCAGTGGGCAGAGTGGCCGGTGATGCCACAAAACATGTCCCGAGCGCTCTCTGCATGTTTTGTGGTGTCCGGCGCCGCTCGGGTCACCGGCAGGGCCACCAATGGCATTCCGAGGGTTTCTCTGTGCTATTGGTGGCCATGCCAGTGTCCATTGGCCACGTGTAGGCCGCGTAGTTGGCAGGGCGGTCGGCGACGCCACGGAACCTGTTCCGAGCGTTTCTCTGCATGTTTCTGTGGTGTCCGGCATCGCCCGGGCTACCGGCAGATCGACAAGGCGCATTCCGAGGGATACTCTGTGCGTCTTGGCGAGTCTGCCGGTGCCTCGCCGCGTTTCCCAACTCTTGTTAGTGTTGTGACCACGTTCAAATCGCCGGTTGGTGCAACCACGCATACTTTGAGCGCTTCTCGGTATGCGTGGATGGGCCACCGGAGCCTCATAAGGGGGGAACTATCGAGGCAGGTCTCCGAGTCTCAGTATTTTATAAATATTATTGTAAAAGGCCCTGGACAGGACTGAGTCTTTACGCCAGCCTTAGAAAGCTTCTTTACAGTTGGCGCCCGAGCAGGGACTCCGAGATTTGTTTTGTTTCGTTAGGATATTTTGGACGGTAGGATTGGCATTTTTTTTCCCACATTGTGGGAGGAGTTGTGACAAAATACATGTTTTCGGCCAGTTCGAAAGTACAGTCACGGGGGAAAAACTCAGACGCGAGCTGCTTATTTTTTGTTGTTGTTGTTTTTGTCTTCATACCGTGGTAAAAGATTGGAGAGTCCTTAGCAGACACTCCTTCTCAGACCACAGGTACATTCAATTCCGAGTTAACTTTGAAAGAACAGTGCAAAAGAAAGTGTACAGGAACCCGCGAAACACAGACTGGGAGCAGTTCGAGAAAGAGGTTGAAAGAAACCTTTCCCGACCACCTAAGATAGCCTCACCTGATAAATTAGAGAAGTCCCTAGAGACACTCAATAAAAGTCTAGTGACGGCCTATCATATGACGTGTAAACCATCCCAAGTGAAGAAGAGACACAAGCCCCCGTGGTGGACTCCAGAACTCAAGGGACAAATGGAAGATGTACTAGATCTCTTTAAACTAGCGAAACAAGCAGAAGAAGAGCTAGTATGGAACGAATACAAAGTACGGCTCCGAGACTTCAAGAAAAAAGTAAGAGTAGCCAAAAGACTCGCATGGCAAAACTTCTGTTCAGGCATAGAAAAGACAGCTGACACCGCAAGGCTAAGAAAGCTGCTAGCTCGCCAACAGACAGTTCAAAGCCAACTAAAAACTGAAGACGGCAGATGGACAGAAAGCAGTGTAGATGCGGCAAATGTGCTCCTAGAGGCCCATTTCCCAAACTGCACAGAAGCTCACACAAACGCACAAATGATATCTCCAACCACCAGAGTGGAAATTCCCGAAGATATCATAACAACACGAAGGATACTGTGGGCTATAGACTCCTTTGAGAGCTACAAATCGCCAGGTCCAGACGGAATATTCCCAGCCATGCTGCAGAGGGTCAAACATACGATCTCCCCATGGCTGAAAGAAATATTTAGGGGATGTCTCAGTCATGGCTATGTGCCGGTGGCCTGGAGGACAGCGCGGGTAATTTTTCTGCCGAAAGCGGGGAAATGCAGCCACGTGCTGCCTAAAGACTACAGACCCATTAGCCTGACCTCATTCCTGTTAAAAACGCTAGAGAAACTGATAGACCTCCACATCAGAGAGAACACAGAGATGTCTCTAGAACGCAATCAACACGCGTACACAAAGGGTAAATCGGTGGAAACTGCGCTACACTCCCTTGTTGCAACCATAGAGAAGGCACTTCACCACAAAGAATACGCCATAGGCGCATTTCTGGACATCTCAGGCGCATTTAACAATGTGTCGACGGAGGCAATTATGCACAGCCTAAGAGTTGTGAACCCAACGGAAGCAGTACAATCCTGGGTTCAAAATCTACTGAGCAGCAGGAAAATACTTGCGGAGTGGGGAACCATAACCACTATCAGGGAAGCAAAATGCGGCACCCCCCAAGGAGGAGTGCTCTCTCCCCTACTGTGGAATTTGGTGGTAAACGACCTACTAAAGAAATTCAAACGGAAAGCACCAAAGATAACTGCATATGCGGACGACATAAGCATAATTATCATGGGCAAATGTCCAACGACAATAAGCCATGTCATGGACAACACACTAAAAGAGATACTAGCATGGGCAACGGAAGCCGGTCTAAGTATCAACGCAAACAAGACGGACCTCATTCTCTTTACCAAGAGATACAAGGTACCTCACTGGACGCCCCCCAAAATAAACGATAAACCGCTGATACCAAAGGAGAGTATTAAATATCTGGGAATAGTATTGGACAGCAAGCTGAGCTGGAAGCTCAATGTAGAAGAAAGGGTGAAGAAAGCCACCAATGCGCTCTACACATTGGATTCTGATCTCAATTGTGCGCCCCATACTACTCTACGGAATACTGGTATGGTGGAAGGCCACGGAGAAATCCACTTACCTAAAACGATTGGAAAAAACCCAGCGACATGCACTCATGTGCATCACAGGGGCGCAGAGGACCACACCCACGAAAGCACTACAAGCTATATTGAATGACAACCCACTGGACATACAGGCACGCCTAGTAGCAAAAAAGACTGCTCAACGTCTTTGCACGATAGGCAACATGACAAAACATAACTACGGGCATAGTACAATTGGAATAGGGACTCGGGTCGAAACAGACTACATGATCCCAAAAAACAATTTCAACTTCACGCCCACGCTCTTAGGAAAAGATGATTGGCGCTCAGGAGCTGAGCAGACAGCAATCAACATATACACAGACGGTTCAAAAATGAATGAGGGGTCGGCGCAGCAGTGTACTGCGCCGAACCGCCCATGAGCCTATCTTACAAACTACCAGACCACTGCAGTATATTCCAGGCGGAGATATTCGCAATAAGGAAAGCGGCGGAAACGGTCCTACAAACGAATACAACACTCAACGAAGTAAACATATTCGTGGACAGCCAGGCTGCAATAAAAGCCTTACAGTCGCACTACATAAGATCCCGAGACGTCCTGGCGAGCAGGGAGGCACTAGATGCGCTTAGCACGCTCAAAAACGTGCGCATCTATTGGATTCCCAGCCATCAGGGTTTCGAAGGAAATGAAAAAGCTGACTCTCTGGCTAAACAAGGAGCGACGAGACTTAACAGCCACATGGCGGAAACTCCGATCTCCTTGCGAACGCTACACTCGTACATGGGAACACAGGCACGGTATTCTGCAGCACAAAGGTGGACAAACACCTCTAGGCAACCGCTTGGCAAGCATGTTAGACTCGTGATTATTTTGTTTTTTTTGCTAACCAACCGCATTCGAGAACTTTCCCCAAACATTTGCTCTCTGGAGTACAGTAGGGCCCAGCTTCCCATTAACCATTTTTTTTTGTAAACCCACTTAATCTGTTTTTGTTGCGAGAGCCGAACGCCGCACTCACGTTGCGACAAAGCCGAGCAGCAGAGCGGCTCAGCAGCAGAGCCGAGTACCAGCCGAATCGACCAACAGAGCGAATAGCGGCAGAGCGACCCAGAAGCGGAGCCGAGGACCAGCCGACGCAGCGTCAGAGCAGAGCCGACGAGAATACGCAGCGGCAGCGCAGAGGTCCTGAAGCTGCACGATCAGGCAGCTGAGGCGGGAGGGCCAGCGTATATAAAGCAGCCACCGACAGCAGGAAAGGTAGTTATCCACAGGCAGCTAACCAGAGCAGTCATCTGAAGACAGTGAAAAAGTGACAGTGTTTAAAACATCCTTGACAAGTGAATCCTCACGCAACGAAAAGGATCAACAGCAGGACCAGCAGTAGAACCCGCAGCAGGACCCACAGCAGAGCCCGTGGCAGGACCCCTGCAAGCAGAACCTGCAGCAGTGCCAGCAGCAGCAACCCCTGCAAGCAGAACCAGCGGCACCCACAGCAGCAGTCCTCGCAGCAGAACCCGCAGCAGTATTAGCATGGGTGTAAAGTGGATCACCTTCCGTCGCAAGGACGAGCTACAGCAACTGGCCCAAGAGTTCGGGCTAGGAACTACTGGCACCGTGGAAGAATTGCGGGGCAGGATTTCGGCGTTTGTCACCAGGGGCGAGCACTCGGAAGTAACACGGGACCGCCTAGTTGAACTGGAAGCGAGCTACGGGGATGCAGCCAGCCCTCGGGATGCCCGCTCACCGGCCGTGTCCCCGGGCCCAGAAAGCCGAGAACGCAAGGAGGACCATCATCAGCTTACGGTGCTAGTGCCGGAAGAAATCTCCTGCTCAATGCTGGCTGATAAATTGCGCAACTGTGGCATCGTGTTTGACGGCATCTCGGATCCACTGAGTTTCATCGAGAAACTCGAAGAGCGAGTGGCATCGTACCGGGTGAGTGTCGACCAACTGCCACGAGCCATATCCGGTCTGTTTACCGGTCGAGCCGAAGGATGGTTCCGGACCTTCCGTATGCAAGATGAACCTTGGGAGTCGGTTAAGAAGGAGTTCTTCGACTTTTTCTTGCCGCCTCGGTACTTCCAACGCTTGGAAAGTACCATCCAGACTCGGTTCCAGCGTCCAGGAGAAACGTTCCGCGACTATCTCATTGAGCTGCGGCTGATGATGCAACGAGCCCAATACTCGCCAGAACGGGAGCTAGAGCGCATATATGAGAACCTACTGCCAGAGTATAAACTGTTCACAAGACAATACGAATTTGACACGTTGGCCGCATTGATACAGCTGGTCACAGACTTTGAGACTAACGCAGGATGCACGCAACACTGAGCTAGCAAACGAACTATCAACGCAGGACACACATAACACTGAGCCAACCGAACTCGTAGAGACAGCGCAGGCTAGTGTTGCACTAACGCAGGACGCACGCAACACTGAGCCAGCCGAACTCGTAGAGACAGCGCAGGCTAACGAACTATCAGCGCAGGACACACAGGACACTGAGCTAGCCGACTTCGTAGAGACAGCGCAGGCATACGAACTATCAACGCAGGACACACATAACACTGAGCCAACCGAACTCGTAGAGACAGCGCAGGCTAGTGTTGCACTAACGCAGGACGCACGCAACACTGAGCTAGCCGACTTCGAAGAGACAGCGCAGGACACACAGAACACTGAGCCAGCCGAACTCGTAGAAACAGCGCAGGCTAGTGTTGCACCAACGCAGGACGCACGCAACACTGAGCTCGCCGACCTCATAGAGACAGCGCTGGCTAGTGAATTATTAACGCAGGAGAAGACGAAGAGCCAGCAGTACTAACCATGAACAAAGTCGACAGCGACAACGACGACAACTAAGCAACAGCAGCAGAGTCACGGGTGCCTCTTTTACTGGCGAGCCAGAATAACGTCCCTGCCCAGAACGGGGAAAACCCAACAAGAAACAAGTAAAGAATAAGAGTTATCATCCACCACACCGCAGGGCTAAGTCAATCGGGGTAGAGTATTTAGATAAGATACATCATGTTTAGTCAGGACTATCTACGGGAGCATACAATTCGGTACGCGATAAACCGACAAAGGCAGGAGTTTTAAGTATTTATATATATTCGGGACAGGGTACATTAAGAGCTGAGCGCGCATCACTGATGCTACCGGGCATCACTGAAAAGTAACGGGATCATGTGCGAGCTCGCTTAGAGAGTTTGCACATGACACGCAAGCATCGATGCAGCAGAAAGCGCAACAGCAGAGCCGAGGCCGCGACAAATACAGAAGCAGCAGAGCCACGAACGGCGACCGCAGCGACCCGAACGAGAGCAGGCGGACATCGAGAGCGGCGTCGGCAGCTTAAGGGCAGAGGCCGCTGCAGAGCCCTAAGCAGCGATCGCGACTGGAAAAGGGTACGACGTCGTTTTGAAGATGCGTGGCTCGGGATTCGCGATATAGCTCTTGACTGAGTGCGAAAACGTAAACAACAGAAACGGGCGCGAGACACACATGGTGACGATACCGGCTTAAGAAGGAAAAAAAACAGCAGACACACGAGGATTGCCAGGCCAACACGGGGAACAAACACAAGAAAACATTTAACAATTCAACAGAATGGAGCACGGGTAAGCTGGCCACTGGTTCTGGGGAAATAATGGGCGGGATTTTGTTTTTGTTGTGCGGTGTGGTTAGGAAATTAAGGAATATAGTGAAATAAAGTCCCAAATATGTAAATCATAACCGTGTCAACCGTTTTAGTGTCGTGTAGTGTATTGTGTCGGGGATGGCCGCGGCGTACCGCATGGCCGCAACACGTGTTCCGAACGTTTCTCTGCACGTGTTGCGGCGATTCGGTATTGCCCGACCACCGGTGGTGACGCCAACTCGCATTCCGAGGGTTCTCTGTGCGATTTGGTGGCCATGCCAGTGTCCATTGGCCACGTGTAGGAACCACGGAACCTGTTCCGAGCGTTTCTCTGCATGTTTCTGTGGTGTCCGGCATCGCCCGGGCTACCGGCAGATCGACAAGGCGCATTCCGAGGGATACTCTGTGCGTCTTGGCGAGTCTGCCGGTGCCTCGCCACTCGCGTTTCCCAACTCTTGTTAGTGTTGTGACCACGTTCAAATCGCCGGTTGGTGCAACCACGCATACTTTGAGCGCTTCTCGGTATGCGTGGATGGGCCACCGGAGCCTCATAAGGGGGGAACTATCGAGGCAGGTCTCCGAGTCTCAGTATTTTATAAATTTTATTGTAAAAGGCCCTGGACAGGACTGAGTCTCTACCCCAGCCTTAGAAAGCTTCTTTACATAAGCTAGAGCCCGTAAATTCGGGAGATAGATAGAAGGCAACATATACCAAAGATCTGCATCAAAATTTTGGATGCCACGCCCACCCAAGCCACCCGCCTTATAAAATTGGAATCGGCTATATCTTTAACAGTTTTTGAGCTAGAGCCACCAAACTTGGTAGGAAGATAGATAGTGACAGTTAAAAACATTTGATTTAAAAATTTGGATGCCACGCCCACCTCTGCCGCCCACCTTTTACATTTTGAAGTTAAGTGATCTTCCACAGCTTTTGAGCAAGAGTCACCAAATTTGGTAACACGATAGCTGGCGATGTTTACCACATGGCCCACTCCCTTCGCCCCTGCATTCCCCCTTATCAACCGTTCATTTACTGGTATCAAAGTATTCCGCAGTCAGTTGCGTCCGACTGCAACGTCTTTACTTGTTATATTTTATGGTTGCCATGTTCGGAATAGGTTTTAAAATAAAACAAATTAATTTTTAAATCAAAACAAAAAATTTAATAAATTTAATTCATTTTAATAATTTATGGTTTTTTCATAAAAAGTCATATATGTACATAATGCATATTCATAAGCATAATATATAATGTATGTAGTTTTTCTTATAATTCGTAATTTAAATAATCTGTAATTTTTGATTGTTTTGCTGTAGTTTTTGACTTATAAAAACAGTCGCGCACAGCATTATTTAAACGCGACACGCTGTGCGTTAAGCTCTCGTCATTAAAATGTGTACAGCCTACAACGCCTCCAAAACGCTAGGTGCTGACACCTCTTCATTTTGATCTTCGACGTTGTCGTCGCTGTCCTGTCCGTCGTCTAAAATATTTTTAACAATGTTGTCTTCGGAAGGTTCCCCACAAATCGCCACTCCATTGTCAATGAGAGCAAATTCATCCAGATCTTCCTTTGAAATCGGAGCCCTTGCCCAAACAGATAAAGGAATGTCATTTTCGTTTTCAATATTATTTGAGATTGAGCTGCTGGGACGATCTAAATCTTCTTCGGCAAGCCCAGAATGCTGATTGTGCAATTGTCACTGGCGAAAATTGTGGCCATGCATCATTAATGATTAAAATGGCATCAAGGATGGTAATTTTCGGATAATTTTCATCATTGTTTTCTTCCATATTGTTGATTATTTTCAGTACGAGATTTTTCCGAAAAGTTGATTTAATCACTCGAATTATGCCTTGATCCATTGGTTGTAATACAGATGTCGTATTTGGTGGAAGGAAAACTAGAGTGATATTAGTGAGGTCACTAAATGTGGGATGGGCTGGACAATTGTCAACTAAAAGCAATATCTTCTTTTTCTGCTTTTTAAGCTCAGCATTCCAATCGCGTACCCATTTAATAAAAATTGCAGATGTCATCCATGCCCGGCGATTACTGTAGTAGCCAACAGGCAAAGACTGGACATTTTTAAAGCATCTAGGTCGCTTTGATTTTCCAATAACCAATAATTATTTTTTTGATTTCCACTGCAACAAGCACAGTTATCCTTTCCTTGGACAGCTTCCCACCAGTGCATTTTTCACCTATAAATTCAAATTTCAATAAACATATTTCTTCAAAATGATTATATTTCCCACCTTTTAATTTTAAAGTTTTGTTTGGAGTTAATTTGTAGAACACGCCAGCTTCGTCGGCATTAAAGATTTCATCATCATTGAAATCCTTACGTAGTGTAGGCCAAACCTTCGTAAGCCACTCGCTTACCATACATCGCTTTTCTGTACAGACAAAGATTCTCCACCGGCGACGATATTATGTCTGACCTTAAAGCGGCTTATCCAACTAACAGAACAATTAAAATTTTCAATTTTAAATTGTTTAGCGAAAAAATTAGCTTTTTCCTGAAGCAGTGGACCGCTTAATGGGATTCCTCGACTGCGTTGCATTATAAACCACTGAAACAATGCTTTAACGACTTGATCTTGAGTTGACTCTCTGGCGCGTTTTGCCTTTAAGACATTACTATTAAATAAAGCTTTAATTTTTTCTTTATTTTTTTAATGTGGCAATTGTTGAGTGGCACACGCAGAATTCTTTAGCCAGAGTTACGTTGCACTCACCGGCTTCCAAACTCCGAATAATTTGCATTTTTTCTTCAAACGAAGAAGCACTTTCGTTTTAAAGACATTTTGCGGGTGTAATGCACAAGTGTCGAGTTTGAACTGAATGAGTTCATTATTGCGCATTTTGCGCATTATTTCTTGGAAAAAAGCAGAAAAAACAAGAAATATAACGGGACATCTCATGGAATAAACATGTAAACATTTGTGTGACGTCGGCGATGCACTTCGGCTGGCTCTCTCTCTCTCTCTCTCTCAGCAGCATTGCTAAGGCGACAGCTAAAAATAAGAGAGAGTAATGAGAGCGTGAGAACCTTCGTGAAGCTGCTACGCACACAAGCAAGGGTGCCGACCACTGATAAATACATACATTTCTAACAACGTCGTTTAATGCTTAATTTTTTTGGCATTATTTCGCTGTGTTTTTATTTGGCACGTCGCAATAGTCGGTTGAATTGTGAAAAATATCGTCGGTATAAGCGGTTTGTCGCTAAAAGCGGAGACGTACTAAGCGGAGGCCCTTTCATATAAGTTTGTATGGGGACCAACCAAGTCTTCGAATTTTCGACGCAATAACCGGACGGACGCATAAGCAGAGTCATAATAAACGGATTCTACTGTACTTTATAAAGAACAAAAGCGGAAACTAAATTTAAATTAATAAAAAATAAAAAACAACCCAAGAATGCAATAGAATTCTGGACTACTGCTTGTAAAAAGTTTAAAGTTGTCTTGGCAGACATTGATGTGTATGTGTAGGAACTAAAAAAAAACGAACGAAAAATAATTCTTTAAAATGCTATATATACAACAATTGTTTAATAAGAACACACATAAGAAAGACTGAAATGGTATTGTTAATTTTTATACTTTGATACTGAAAGTATCATAGTATATTGGTTTTGTGCATTGTCCGTCATGGTGTCTGTCTGTCCGTCTTTCCGTCCATATGAACATAACTTTTTTCGACACCCGTAAAGCTAAAGACTTGAAACTTTGCAATTATGTTTATCCATAGACGGTACAGATAAAGTCTTAAGATCGGGGTGCCACGCCCACTAGGAGGCTGGGAAATCGATAAATTCGATAACTAAAAACCGATAAAACCAAATATTTCTCACATTCTTATAGATAGAATTACCAAAATTTGCACGCAGATAGCTAGGCGTGTCCCTGTAAAAACTGCATCAAAATTTTGGATGCCAAGCCCACTCCTTCCGCCCCGATTGTAGAGTACAGTTATAGTTTTATTTTGTGAGGAAAAAGAGAGAGAAAGATTTGGTTTCTTAACCCTGAAATTTAAAATTTGAATTTCAATATACGTTAAGCGCGGCTTAAGATATTCAAATTAGCAGAGGTCAGCACCAATGTGGTACATTAAGAGCTGAGCGCGCATCACTGATGCTACCGGGCATCACTGAAAAGTAACGGGATCATGTGCGAGCTCGCTTAGAGAGTTTGCACATGACACGCAAGCATCGATGCAGCAGAAAGCGCAACAGCAGAGCCGAGGCCGCGACAAATACAGAAGCAGCAGAGCCACGAACGGCGACCGCAGCGACCCGAACGAGAGCAGGCGGACATCGAGAGCGGCGTCGGCAGCTTAAGGGCAGAGGCCGCTGCAGAGCCCTAAGCAGCGATCGCGACTGGAATAGGGTACGACGTCGTTTTGAAGATGCGTGGCTCGGGATTCGCGATATAGCTCTTGACTGAGTGCGAAAACGTAAACAACAGAAACGGGCGCGAGACACACATGGTGACGATACCGGCTTAAGAAGGAAAAAAAACAGCAGACACACGAGGATTGCCAGGCCAACACGGGGAACAAACACAAGAAAACATTTAACAATTCAACAGAATGGAGCACGGGTAAGCTGGCCTCTGGTTCTGGGGAAATAATGGGCGGGATTTTGTTTTTGTTGTGCGGTGTGGTTAGGAAATTAAGGAATATAGTGAAATAAAGTCCCAAATATGTAAATCATAACCGTGTCAACCGTTTTAGTGTCGTGTAGTGTATTGTGTCGGGGATGGCCGCGGCGTACCGCATGGCCGGGCAATACCGAATCGCCGCAACACGTGCAGAGAAACGTTCGGAACACGTGTTGCGGCGATTCGGTATTGCCCGACCACCGGTGGTGACGCCAACTCGCATTCCGAGGGTTCTCTGTGCGATTTGGTGGCCATGCCAGTGTCCATTGGCCACGTGTAGGCCGCGTAGTTGGCAGGGCGGTCGGCGACGCCACGGAACCTGTTCCGAGCGTTTCTCTGCATGTTTCTGTGGTGTCCGGCATCGCCCGGGCTACCGGCAGATCGACAAGGCGCATTCCGAGGGATACTCTGTGCGTCTTGGCGAGTCTGCCGGTGCCTCGCCACTCGCGTTTCCCAACTCTTGTTAGTGTTGTGACCACGTTCAAATCGCCGGTTGGTGCAACCACGCATACTTTGAGCGCTTCTCGGTATGCGTGGATGGGCCACCGGAGCCTCATAAGGGGGGAACTATCGAGGCAGGTCTCCGAGTCTCAGTATTTTATAAATTTTATTGTAAAAGGCCCTGGACAGGACTGAGTCTCTACCCCAGCCTTAGAAAGCTTCTTTACATAAGCTAGAGCCCGTAAATTCGGGAGATAGATAGAAGGCAACATATACCAAAGATCTGCATCAAAATTTTGGATGCCACGCCCACCCAAGCCACCCGCCTTATAAAATTGGAATCGGCTATATCTTTAACAGTTTTTGAGCTAGAGCCACCAAACTTGGTAGGAAGATAGATAGTGACAGTTAAAAACATTTGATTTAAAAATTTGGATGCCACGCCCACCTCTGCCGCCCACCTTTTACATTTTGAAGTTAAGTGATCTTCCACAGCTTTTGAGCAAGAGTCACCAAATTTGGTAACACGATAGCTGGCGATGTTTACCACATGGCCCACTCCCTTCGCCCCTGCATTCCCCCTTATCAACCGTTCATTTACTGGTATCAAAGTATTCCGCAGTCAGTTGCGTCCGACTGCAACGTCTTTACTTGTTATATTTTATGGTTGCCATGTTCGGAATAGGTTTTAAAATAAAACAAATTAATTTTTAAATCAAAACAAAAAATTTAATAAATTTAATTCATTTTAATAATTTATGGTTTTTTCATAAAAAGTCATATATGTACATAATGCATATTCATAAGCATAATATATAATGTATGTAGTTTTTCTTATAATTCGTAATTTAAATAATCTGTAATTTTTGATTGTTTTGCTGTAGTTTTTGACTTATAAAAACCGTTGTGCACAGCATTATTCAAACGAGACACGCTGTGCGTTAAGCTCTCGTCAATAAAATGTGTATGCACAAATCTATTTAGAATGTCTACAGCCTTAAACGCCTCCAAAACGCTAGGTGCTGACACCTCTTCATTTTGATCTTCGACTTTGTCGTCGCTGTCCTGTCCGTCGTCTAAAATATTTTTTACAATGTTGTCTTCGGAAGGTTCCCCACAAATCGCCACTCCATTGTCAATGAGAGCAAATTCATCCAGATCTTCCTTTGAAATCGGAGCCCTTGCCCAAACAGATAAAGGAATGTCATTTTCGTTTTCAATATTATTTGAGATTGAGCTGCTGGGACGATCTAAATCTTCTTCGGCAAGCCCAGAATGCTGATTGTGCAATTGTCACTGGCGAAAATTGTGGCCATGCATCATTAATGATTAAAATGGCATCAAGGATGGTAATTTTCGGATAATTTTCATCATTGTTTTCTTCCATATTGTTGATTATTTTCAGTACGAGATTTTTCCGAAAAGTTGATTTAATCACTCGAATTATGCCTTGATCCATTGGTTGTAATACAGATGTCGTATTTGGTGGAAGGAAAACTAGAGTGATATTAGTGAGGTCACTAAATGTGGGATGGGCTGGACAATTGTCAACTAAAAGCAATATCTTCTTTTTCTGCTTTTTAAGCTCAGCATTCCAATCGCGTACCCATTTAATAAAAATTGCAGATGTCATCCATGCCCGGCGATTACTGTAGTAGCCAACAGGCAAAGACTGGACATTTTTAAAGCATCTAGGTCGCTTTGATTTTCCAATAACCAATAATTATTTTTTTTGATTTCCACTGCAACAAGCACAGTTATCCTTTCCTTGGACAGCTTCCCACCAGTGCATTTTTCACCTATAAATTCAAATTTCAATAAACATATTTCTTCAAAATGATTATATTTCCCACCTTTTAATTTTAAAGTTTTGTTTGGAGTTAATTTGTAGAACACGCCAGCTTCGTCGGCATTAAAGATTTCATCATCATTGAAATCCTTACGTAGTGTAGGCCAAACCTTCGTAAGCCACTCGCTTACCATACATCGCTTTTCTGTACAGACAAAGATTCTCCACCGGCGACGATATTATGTCTGACCTTAAAGCGGCTTATCCAACTAACAGAACAATTAAAATTTTCAATTTTAAATTGTTTAGCGAAAAAATTAGCTTTTTCCTGAAGCAGTGGACCGCTTAATGGGATTCCTCGACTGCGTTGCATTATAAACCACTGAAACAATGCTTTAACGACTTGATCTTGAGTTGACTCTCTGGCGCGTTTTGCCTTTAAGACATTACTATTAAATAAAGCTTTAATTTTTTCTTTTTTTTTTTAATGTGGCAATTGTTGAGTGGCACACGCAGAATTCTTTAGCCAGAGTTACGTTGCACTCACCGGCTTCCAAACTCCGAATAATTTGCATTTTTTCTTCAAACGAAGAAGCACTTTCGTTTTAAAGACATTTTGCGGGTGTAATGCACAAGTGTCGAGTTTGAACTGAATGAGTTCATTATTGCGCATTTTGCGCATTATTTCTTGGAAAAAAGCAGAAAAAACAAGAAATATAACGGGACATCTCATGGAATAAACATGTAAACATTTGTGTGACGTCGGCGATGCACTTCGGCTGGCTCTCTCTCTCTCTCTCTCAGCAGCATTGCTAAGGCGACAGCTAAAAATAAGAGAGAGTAATGAGAGCGTGAGAACCTTCGTGAAGCTGCTACGCACACAAGCAAAGGGTGCCGACCACTGATAAATACATACATTTCTAACAACGTCGTTTAATGCTTAATTTTTTTGGCATTATTTCGCTGTGTTTTTATTTGGCACGTCGCAATAGTCGGTTGAATTGTGAAAAATATCGTCGGTATAAGCGGTTTGTCGCTAAAAGCGGAGACGTACTAAGCGGAGGCCCTTTCATATAAGTTTGTATGGGGACCAACCAAGTCTTCGAATTTTCGACGCAATAACCGGACGGACGCATAAGCAGAGTCATAATAAACGGATTCTACTGTACTTTATAAAGAACAAAAGCGGAAACTAAATTTAAATTAATAAAAAATAAAAAACAACCCAAGAATGCAATAGAATTCTGGACTACTGCTTGTAAAAAGTTTAAAGTTGTCTTGGCAGACATTGATGTGTATGTGTAGGAACTAAAAAAAACGAACGAAAAATAATTCTTTAAAATGCTATATATACAACAATTGTTTAATAAGAACACACATAAGAAAGACTGAAATGGTATTGTTAATTTTTATACTTTGATACTGAAAGTATCATAGTATATTGGTTTTGTGCATTGTCCGTCATGGTGTCTGTCTGTCCGTCTTTCCGTCCATATGAACATAACTTTTTCGACACCCGTAAAGCTAAAGACTTGAAACTTTGCAATTATGTTTATCCATAGACGGTACAGATAAAATCGGGGTGCCACGCCCACTAGGAGGCTGAAAAGTCGATAAATTCGATAACTAAAAACCGTTAAAACCAAATATTTTTCACATTCTTAGAGATAGAACTACCAAAATTTGCACGAAGATAGCTAGGCGTGTCCCTGTAAAAACTGCATCAAAATTTTGGATGCCAAGCCCACTCCTTCCGCCCCGATTGTAGAGTACAGTTATAGTTTTATTTTGTGAGGAAAAGAGAGAGAAAGATTTGGTTTCTTAACCCTGAAATTTAAAATTTGAATTTCAATATACGTTAAGCGCGGCTTAAGATATTCAAATTAGCAGAGGTCAGCACCAATGTGGTACATTAAGAGCTGAGCGCGCATCACTGATGCTACCGGGCATCACTGAAAAGTAACGGGATCATGTGCGAGCTCGCTTAGAGAGTTTGCACATGACACGCAAGCATCGATGCAGCAGAAAGCGCAACAGCAGAGCCGAGGCCGCGACAAATACAGAAGCAACAGAGCCACGAACGGCGACCGCAGCGACCCGAACGAGAGCAGGCGGACATCGAGAGCGGCGTCGGCAGCTTAAGGGCAGAGGCCGCTGCAGAGCCCTAAGCAGCGATCGCGACTGGAAAAGGGTACGACGTCGTTTTGAAGATGCGTGGCTCGGGATTCGCGATATAGCTCATGACTGAGTGCGAAAACGTAAACAACAGAAACGGGCGCGAGACACACATGGTGACGATACCGGCTTAAGAAGGAAAAAAAACAGCAGACACACGAGGATTGCCAGGCCAACACGGGGAACAAACACAAGAAAACATTTAACAATTCAACAGAATGGAGCACGGGTAAGCTGGCCTCTGGTTCTGGGGAAATAATGGGCGGGATTTTGTTTTTGTTGTGCGGTGTGGTTAGGAAATTAAGGAATATAGTGAAATAAAGTCCCAAATATGTAAATCATAACCGTGTCAACCGTTTTAGTGTCGTGTAGTGTATTGTGTCGGGGATGGCCGCGGCGTACCGCATGGCCGCAACACGTGTTCCGAACGTTTCTCTGCACGTGTTGCGGCGATTCGGTATTGCCCGACCACCGGTGGTGACGCCAACTCGCATTCCGAGGGTTCTCTGTGCGATTTGGTGGCCATGCCAGTGTCCATTGGCCACGTGTAGGCCGCGTAGTTGGCAGGGCGGTCGGCGACGCCACGGAACCTGTTCCGAGCGTTTCTCTGCATGTTTCTGTGGTGTCCGGCATCGCCCGGGCTACCGGCAGATCGACAAGGCGCATTCCGAGGGATACTCTGTGCGTCTTGGCGAGTCTGCCGGTGCCTCGCCACTCGCGTTTCCCAACTCTTGTTAGTGTTGTGACCACGTTCAAATCGCCGGTTGGTGCAACCACGCATACTTTGAGCGCTTCTCGGTATGCGTGGATGGGCCACCGGAGCCTCATAAGGGGGGAACTATCGAGGCAGGTCTCCGAGTCTCAGTATTTTATAAATTTTATTGTAAAAGGCCCTGGACAGGACTGAGTCTCTACCCCAGCCTTAGAAAGCTTCTTTACATAAGCTAGAGCCCGTAAATTCGGGAGATAGATAGAAGGCAACATATACCAAAGATCTGCATCAAAATTTTGGATGCCACGCCCACCCAAGCCACCCGCCTTATAAAATTGGAATCGGCTATATCTTTAACAGTTTTTGAGCTAGAGCCACCAAACTTGGTAGGAAGATAGATAGTGACAGTTAAAAACATTTGATTTAAAAATTTGGATGCCACGCCCACCTCTGCCGCCCACCTTTTACATTTTGAAGTTAAGTGATCTTCCACAGCTTTTGAGCAAGAGTCACCAAATTTGGTAACACGATAGCTGGCGATGTTTACCACATGGCCCACTCCCTTCGCCCCTGCATTCCCCCTTATCAACCGTTCATTTACTGGTATCAAAGTATTCCGCAGTCAGTTGCGTCCGACTGCAACGTCTTTACTTGTTATATTTTATGGTTGCCATGTTCGGAATAGGTTTTAAAATAAAACAAATTAATTTTTAAATCAAAACAAAAAATTTAATAAATTTAATTCATTTTAATAATTTATGGTTTTTTCATAAAAAGTCATATATGTACATAATGCATATTCATAAGCATAATATATAATGTATGTAGTTTTTCTTATAATTCGTAATTTAAATAATCTGTAATTTTTGATTGTTTTGCTGTAGTTTTTGACTTATAAAAACCGTTGTGCACAGCATTATTCAAACGAGACACGCTGTGCGTTAAGCTCTCGTCAATAAAATGTGTATGCACAAATCTATTTAGAATGTCTACAGCCTTAAACGCCTCCAAAACGCTAGGTGCTGACACCTCTTCATTTTGATCTTCGACTTTGTCGTCGCTGTCCTGTCCGTCGTCTAAAATATTTTTTACAATGTTGTCTTCGGAAGGTTCCCCACAAATCGCCACTCCATTGTCAATGAGAGCAAATTCATCCAGATCTTCCTTTGAAATCGGAGCCCTTGCCCAAACAGATAAAGGAATGTCATTTTCGTTTTCAATATTATTTGAGATTGAGCTGCTGGGACGATCTAAATCTTCTTCGGCAAGCCCAGAATGCTGATTGTGCAATTGTCACTGGCGAAAATTGTGGCCATGCATCATTAATGATTAAAATGGCATCAAGGATGGTAATTTTCGGATAATTTTCATCATTGTTTTCTTCCATATTGTTGATTATTTTCAGTACGAGATTTTTCCGAAAAGTTGATTTAATCACTCGAATTATGCCTTGATCCATTGGTTGTAATACAGATGTCGTATTTGGTGGAAGGAAAACTAGAGTGATATTAGTGAGGTCACTAAATGTGGGATGGGCTGGACAATTGTCAACTAAAAGCAATATCTTCTTTTTCTGCTTTTTAAGCTCAGCATTCCAATCGCGTACCCATTTAATAAAAATTGCAGATGTCATCCATGCCCGGCGATTACTGTAGTAGCCAACAGGCAAAGACTGGACATTTTTAAAGCATCTAGGTCGCTTTGATTTTCCAATAACCAATAATTATTTTTTTGATTTCCACTGCAACAAGCACAGTTATCCTTTCCTTGGACAGCTTCCCACCAGTGCATTTTTCACCTATAAATTCAAATTTCAATAAACATATTTCTTCAAAATGATTATATTTCCCACCTTTTAATTTTAAAGTTTTGTTTGGAGTTAATTTGTAGAACACGCCAGCTTCGTCGGCATTAAAGATTTCATCATCATTGAAATCCTTACGTAGTGTAGGCCAAACCTTCGTAAGCCACTCGCTTACCATACATCGCTTTTCTGTACAGACAAAGATTCTCCACCGGCGACGATATTATGTCTGACCTTAAAGCGGCTTATCCAACTAACAGAACAATTAAAATTTTCAATTTTAAATTGTTTAGCGAAAAAATTAGCTTTTTCCTGAAGCAGTGGACCGCTTAATGGGATTCCTCGACTGCGTTGCATTATAAACCACTGAAACAATGCTTTAACGACTTGATCTTGAGTTGACTCTCTGGCGCGTTTTGCCTTTAAGACATTACTATTAAATAAAGCTTTAATTTTTCTTTATTTTTTTAATGTGGCAATTGTTGAGTGGCACACGCAGAATTCTTTAGCCAGAGTTACGTTGCACTCACCGGCTTCCAAACTCCGAATAATTTGCATTTTTCTTCAAACGAAGAAGCACTTTCGTTTTAAAGACATTTTGCGGGTGTAATGCACAAGTGTCGAGTTTGAACTGAATGAGTTCATTATTGCGCATTTTGCGCATTATTTCTTGGAAAAAAGCAGAAAAAACAAGAAATATAACGGGACATCTCATGGAATAAACATGTAAACATTTGTGTGACGTCGGCGATGCACTTCGGCTGGCTCTCTCTCTCTCTCTCAGCAGCATTGCTAAGGCGACAGCTAAAAATAAGAGAGAGTAATGAGAGCGTGAGAACCTTCGTGAAGCTGCTACGCACACAAGCAAGGGTGCCGACCACTGATAAATACATACATTTCTAACAACGTCGTTTAATGCTTAATTTTTTTGGCATTATTTCGCTGTGTTTTTATTTGGCACGTCGCAATAGTCGGTTGAATTGTGAAAAATATCGTCGGTATAAGCGGTTTGTCGCTAAAAGCGGAGACGTACTAAGCGGAGGCCCTTTCATATAAGTTTGTATGGGGACCAACCAAGTCTTCGAATTTTCGACGCAATAACCGGACGGACGCATAAGCAGAGTCATAATAAACGGATTCTACTGTACTTTATAAAGAACAAAAGCGGAAACTAAATTTAAATTAATAAAAAATAAAAAACAACCCAAGAATGCAATAGAATTCTGGACTACTGCTTGTAAAAGTTTAAAGTTGTCTTGGCAGACATTGATGTGTATGTGTAGGAACTAAAAAAAAACGAACGAAAAATAATTCTTTAAAATGCTATATATACAACAATTGTTTAATAAGAACACACATAAGAAAGACTGAAATGGTATTGTTAATTTTTATACTTTGATACTGAAAGTATCATAGTATATTGGTTTTGTGCATTGTCCGTCATGGTGTCTGTCTGTCCGTCTTTCCGTCCATATGAACATAACTTTTTTCGACACCCGTAAAGCTAAAGACTTGAAACTTTGCAATTATGTTTATCCATAGACGGTACAGATAAAGTCTTAAGATCGGGGTGCCACGCCCACTAGGAGGCTGGGAAATCGATAAATTCGATAACTAAAAACCGATAAAACCAAATATTTCTCACATTCTTATAGATAGAATTACCAAAATTTGCACGCAGATAGCTAGGCGTGTCCCTGTAAAAACTGCATCAAAATTTTGGATGCCAAGCCCACTCCTTCCGTCCCGATTGTAGAGTACAGTTATAGTTTTATTTTGTGAGGAAAAAGAGAGAGAAAGATTTGGTTTCTTAACCCTGAAATTTAAAATTTGAATTTCAATATACGTTAAGCGCGGCTTAAGATATTCAAATTAGCAGAGGTCAGCACCAATGTAGCAATCAACGATCAAGCACAGTGCAACTTCGCGCGCTTATGTTTCGGTAAAGCACGAAGGTTGACGGCTTAACGTTTGCAAGGCTTACAGTTAGATCCGGTGGCATGGATTGTTCTTTTCAATTCTGACCACACATCGAGGCAGACACATATTTGGATTTTAAAATCACATCTGATTTGAAGTTTCGAGACGCCTGCAAATATCTAAGGAAAAATCCTCCTTTTTTCTTCACATCATTGCAAATAATTAAGCTAAAATAAGCTAACTGCAATTGAGTTTTAAATTACTTTTTGCGAAGGTAAATATTTCGGCAGTACGATTGGTAAATCGTTTCTAATTTTTATAAAATTTTTTGGTATATTTGTGAAGGGAGATTCGTTGTACCTGGTGCAATAAACGCATAGCGGCGGCTACCACAACCACAAAAATTGCAATATATGTATGGTTGGGGCATACGATCATCGCTTGCCTATCTGGAGCAACCAGACGTTTTGGAGCTAAGCATATGTTCGGCGGCACTCAGCAACGAATTAGGCGTAAACGAACATAAGGGGGTGTTGTATTTGTCAAATAAGGGAACACATTTAGGCACGTCTGTGCCGTTTGACTATGGATTATTAAATGTTCTTTATTTCGGACCAAGTCCGTTTCCAAACCTTAAAGTATATTATGTATTATGTATATTTGTCGGAGAGCGGGTAATGTACATATATATATCACGAGCGGTCAAAGCGTGAGAATGCTGACGCGGCTTTGATTGTGCCCGCTGCATTCTCGTGCGATCATATTACCAGCCACTTGAAATGTGCTGGATGCTTATGTAACAACAAAGTGTGGTTCTTTGGCATTTTTTTACGTTATGTTTATATGCAGCAACAAAGTGTTGCTGTTCAATATATTTGAAATACTTTGAGTACAGTTTACCCTCGATATATGTGTATACTACATCTCCCTTTTTAAAAATAACGTAATATTCTATGAAGTTATTTTAAGTATTATATTTATATTTAGTATTATTATTATTATCATTATATTTTTTTGTATTCTTATTTTTTTTTTTTTGTTGTATTTTATTATTTTGTTTAAAATGTTTTTATTATATTGTGGTTGATCAGACCGACAATTTATAAGATTATGCTCGAGCTAATCTGTTCTAAATAATTTTAGTCTGTTTTTATGTACTATTTGATGTTTTTTCTTACCCACGTCTATCTTTACGTAGTTTCTATCTTCTATGTTTATTACCTTAAATGGTCCTTAATATTTACTTTCTAATTTATGAGCTGTCTCATTTTTTTTTTAGTACTAAAGATCCTATTTCTAAACCTACGTCATTTAGTTGTTTGTCATATTCTATTTTTCGTTTTTGTTTTTCTAAGTCTATTAATATTTTTGCTCTTTTATAAGCTGTTTCTAATCTAAACTTAAATTCTTTAGCGTAGTCATCTAAATTATATATAGGGTCAATATTATCTATATTAAATTCTGTGAACTGTCTAGGTAATCTACCGTAGACGAGTTCGTACTGGCAGTATTCGTGTACTGTTGATGGGGTTGTATTGAAACAATAGGTGAAATAATTCAACCATGTAACCCAATCATCTTTGTCAATCGAATTATACATCGAATAAATTCATTAAAAGTTCGATGACTTCTTTCAATTGTTCCTAAAGTCTGGTGGTGGTGTGCAGTTGAATGTATATTATTTATTTTCATATACTTGCACAAGTCATTAATAAGGGAATTTTTGTATTCAGTACCCATGTCCGTTATGAACGTCTTCATTGGACCGTACTTTAATACAAAAAATTCAAATATACCTTTAGCTACTGTTTTCGCACTTTTGTCTGTTACTGGTATTGTAACTAGATATTTGGTGAGATCACATATTATTGTTATAGCGTACTCATTTCCATTCTCTGTACGAGGTAATGGACCAATAGTATCTATTAAGACAATATCAAATGCAGAACTTGGTGTATTTGTAATAGTCATTGGTGCTTTCGTATGTGTTGTAGTTTTTGCTTGTTGACATTTTATACAAGTTTTTACATACTTTGTTATTGTTTTGGTCATTTGAGGCCAATAATAGTATTTCTTTATTTTTAACAGGGTACGCGTAATTCCTGTATGGCCTCCTTCTATAGGATCATCATGATATTTCGACAGTATTGCTTTTTTTTGACCTTCGTCATTTTTGTCTATTTGTGTCACTTTTTTTAGTAGCGCTACTTTTATTTTGTTTAAATATTTATTGCCCATATTTTTAAATTCATTGAGTGATACAACTTTTAAAATTTGTTCACTTGGAGACATCTATTAGTTAACGATTTTATGTAATCCGGCTTCTGAATTAAGCCTTTGAAAAAATGGACCTAAATCTAATTTTTTATTAGAGTACAAATCATTAACTGGAAATTGTGAAATAATTCGTTTTCCCTTTTTAGCAAACAATTATTTTTACCGAATTGTATTTTCACAAATTTCTTTGCGTCATTATTGCTGATGACTTCATAGACATTGGGCTCTTTTTCTTTCTTTTGCAATATAGTTTTTTCATCTGCGCAGATGTTTTTCTGTCGTTTTGATGATCTCGTTTGGACCATCAATATGTTCCTATTTAATTCAATCAATGATTCTATGGTTATTCTTGATAATGCGTCTGCTATGTGATTATCTTTCCCCTTGAGATATTCTACTGTGAACTGATATTCTTCTAAATCTAGTCTCATTCTTGTTAATTTAGATGTCGGATTTTTCATTGCAAATAAGAATGTTAGTGGTCTATGGTTTGTTTTAACTAAGAAATGCCTGCCATAAACATATGGTCTAAAGTGTTTTATTGCCCAGTGAATAGCAGCTAATTCCTGCTCTGTAGTTGATTTATTGCTTTCTCCTTGTGTGAAAGCTCGAGATGCGTATGCAATTGGCAATTGCATACCGCTGTACTCTTGAGTTAGTACGGCACCACATGCATGTTTACTTGCATCTGTGGTTATGCAAAATTCTTTGCTGAAATCAGGGTATTGCAACAATTTAGGCTTCCTTAATGCCTTTTTTAAGTATTTAAATGCATCTTCGCATTCTTTTGTCCATTCGAATTGGACATTTTTTCTGAACAATCTGGTTAAATGACGAGAATGTTGTGCGAAGTTATGAATAAATCTTCTGTAATAATTACAGAACGCGACGAAACGTCGTGCGCTATCCGCATCAGTAGGGGTTGGATAGTTTTTAATAACATCATATTTTTTGTCATCAGGGAGGATGCCATGGTCTGTGCACTTATGCCCAAGAAATGTAACCTCGTGCATGAAAAACGAACATTTCTCTGGATTTAGTTTTAGGTTGTGTTTTCTACACAGGTCAAAAATATCTGACAAATTTTTAAACATGTGTTGTACTGAACAGCCAATGACAACTAAGTCAAGGCCAGAAAATGCGAGTGTCATCATTCGCATAAATGAATTTGGTGCTATCTTAAGACCATATGGTAATCGCGTGAAGCGATAAGAACCGGAGTTCGTTGAAAATGATGTTATATTTCTAGATTTCTCATCTAGTTCTATTTGGTGAAATCCTGACATGATATCGAGACATGAAAAATATTGTGCTCGTCCTAGCTGGTCTAAGATTTCTTCTATTCTTGGCAGTGGGTATTTATCAGCCAAAAGTTTTTTATTTATTTGGCGATAATCAACTACTAAACGCCATTTTTTCTCCTTTGAGTTTGGGAGAGATTTCTTGGGTACCAAGAGAAGTGGGCTATTATATTCAGAAATTGATGGCTCAACTATACTATCTTTTATTAACTTTTCGACCTGTCTGTTTATTTCTGGTTTTTCGGTTTCAGCATTTCTATAATTTTTTATATAAACGGGTGCTTTATTTGCTAATCTCAATTTTTGTTTATAGAAGTTATTACATGATATTGGTTCTGTTTCTAGACCAAATATGTCACTGTATTTCGTACATAGATCAGTTAACCTTACTTTGAATTGGTCTGGGAATGTCAATTTGTCTATCACTTTGTTAGTTCTATTTTTTGAATTTTCTTTAGTTTGAATTTCGAAATCTTCTATTGACTCGAATGTAATTTTGGGGTTTTGAATTTTTATATTTTTATCTGTTGTATTTAAAATACGAACTATTGCACTATTACTTTCAACAATACTGTTCGCTATTATAACCCCAGGATGTATTTCCTGGTTTGGTATTAATACAGTATTTTCAGTAGTCCGAAGCATGATTTGTCTCATTACTTCTGATCTTGCTGGCAATAATATTGAATTATCAATATCATTGTGTAATAGTGGTACATGTATGTGATAATTTAGTGACTGTGGTTTCATGATGAATTCATCATTTTGGTAATCTAATATGCAATTGTATTTTCTAATGAAATCTAGTCCAAGAATTCCATCGCATGGTATGGGAAATTCATTATGAACTATTTGGAATTCGTGACTGAAGTAATCGAAAAGTAGGTCAATTGGTGATTGATTTGATTATTCCCTGTCCAATTCCTGTTATATTAGTTTTATAGTTTTGATTTATATGTGAGTCTAAATTGTTATTTTTTAATATTGAGACATTTGCTCCTGTATCTATTAATAATGTAAGTGATACATTATTTTTCTGGTTTTGGATTTTAATGATGCTACTAAGACTAAAAATTATATTCAGTATTTTTACTGTTGGTTGCTCAAGGGGGCTGGTTGGTTTTCCGAGTTACTTTGTGTAACTCGGACCAAGTTTTACTGTTCACGGCGTCTATTTTGGTCGCCTCTGTACGAGCCGCCTCGAGAATTACCCCTACCATAATTGTATCGGTTGCCGTTATTGTTGTTATTTCTGAAGCCGCCTCTGTTATGAGGTCGGCCCCTGTAATTAGCTCTGCCGCGGCTTCCGCCACGTTGAGAGTAATTTTGGTAGTATAGGACAGTGTTGGTGTTTCCAGTTGCTTCGGTGCAACTGTCGACAAATTTTGAAATGGCATCATTCATATTGTTGAATGTGCCAGCTTGCATGATGAGTTTTACTCTATCAATAGCGCAATTCTTAGTCATGGCTTTGACAGCTTAATTTGTGCTGTATTTGGTGGCCATATCTGATGTTAAACCATCATTAATATATGCACCTTCTAAAGCCCTTGTAAGTTGCTCAACTTCTTGTGTATAAGTGTTGGCAGTTTTACTTTTCTGTTGTAGATTCAGGAGTTTGGGTGATAATACTTCAACCGATTCACCTTTTACTGTTTTTGTTAATTTTGCGATGATTTGAGCAATAGTGTTTTCATTGCTAATCAAATTTTTCGCGTGTCCCTTCAGTTTTGTTTTAATAAGGCTTATTGCCGTTGTTTCATGTTCGCCTTTTAAAGAATCTACTAGATTCAATGCGTCTATAAAACTCTGTAGGTTTTCCGCTTTTCCATCATACACTGTTAGTATGGAGGAGGCTGTTTCAATAAACTCAATCGTTGTTTGAGTCATTGTGGAGCTATTTTGTTGTGTGTTTGAGTTTTCAATTTTTGGTTCTAAAGTGTTTGTTGGCATTAAAAGTGTTTTTTCGTCGAATGACGCTGGTTTGTCTAATGAATTAGGCAAATGGGTTTCTATTTTGTGTCTAATGGAAATGTATTTTATCTGTTCTTTTAATGCAGATAAAAAATCTATTGTTTGCTGTAAATGAATTTGGTTTAGTTTTAATGCGTTTTCGCATACTAGTTGTTGACAACGATTGAAAGTATCTATTAAGATATTGAAATGCCTTAATTTTGTTTCGTCTGAAATTGGTGCACTCTTATTGAGGCACTTGTAAGATTTGTTAAATTCAGATCGTTGTTCTTTAAAGAATGTGAAGATGTTGCTCCATTCCATTTATTGAACATATATTTAATAGTTCACTATTATTCGTCAGAGTCATCGCTTTCTGAACTCAGTGGTTCTGCTTTGATGATCTGATCTACGAATAATTCGTGAACTGTTTTAGGCATTTTTACGTTGTTTCTCAGCATCCTTTTATATTGCAAGATAATGATTCTTTTAATTTGATCATATATGTGCTTGCGTACTATTGCGTTGTTTCTAATCCACTTTAGGATTTGAATTAACTTTGGATGTGCTGGTTTTGTATTTGTTACTAGCTCTAAAAGCGGAATATACCTAGCTAATAATTTTAGCTCGACCATAATTTGTCTTTTCCTTTTTATTTTTTTTTGTCATGTGCTAACGAAATTTATTTTTAAATTGATTTCTTTTCTTTTATAAATTCATTATTTCTTACTATTATTATTTTTTTTTTATACCCCTAACCCATAAAATGGGTAAAAGGGGTATAATGGTTTTGTGCAAAAGTATGTAACAGGCAGAAGGAAGCATCTCCGACCCCATAAAGTATATATATTCTTGATCAGCATCAACAGCCGAGTCGATATAGCCATGTCCGTCTGTCCGTCTGTATGAACGCGTCGATCTCAGACACTACAAGAGCTAGAGACTTCAGATATATACATATACATATACTACAACTCTCTCTCTCTCTCGATCGCTCCATTTAGGCTAAGAATTCTTTTGATTAAAAATAAAGAGACATTATCAAACCTAATACCAAACAGCACGGATGTGCTCGTGTTTTACGTATCACAAAGCTTCGGACATAATATATTACATAGCGAGAATATCATTGAATATTTTGTTGGTGTCGTCGTTGCAACTAGTTGTTTGGCACTTCTTTTTAATTTCAGATAGACCTTCGATTTTTTTCCATTTGTGGACCATGAACATGATTCAAAACCTCGGCCTTTGAATAAACGCGAGTCTTATGTGCACTTAAATACACTCGAGCCTTACATTCTTTTACACGGCACACATATGCGGTGTCACTAGATTTTAATTGTTTGTTTTTAATATAAATTTGTTGGTCACTTGGGGTATATAACAATAAAGAGCAGCCGGCGCGGCTTCCCTCTTTAAACTCAAAATTTATATTATTAAAATTCATTTTATTCACACTTCGAAAATTTCTTAAGCACACTGATCGAAAGACCGACATCAAGTGATTGCATTCGCTAAGCGGAGGTCAGAAAATCGTTTGTGCACGCCAATGCCGTTATGTACATTACACCGAAAAAAATTTGATAGACATATGGACATTCGTACATACTCTTATTTTTAAAGCAGAACATAATTCATATTATTTTTCCAAAGAAGATTGTTCAAATCATTTATTTTTATTTTGGTTACAAATTTTAGGTTTGTTACTTCTCTAAAGTTTGTAAGGTAGCTTTTTCTATGGCTGAGGTAGTTCAGTCTCTCCAGGGCCACCTTTCTAAATGCAAGCAACTACTGTGGGCCTGATTCGTATAACTAGCTCAAAATATATATAACTTAACCTACTAATTTATCCTATAAAATTGTGACTCGTCACAAGTTTTTAAAAGTGTACATTAAAAAGTTGCGAATGAAGGAATTCTGAAAAATTGTTAAATTTTGGCGCGTGCCTTTTCTAGTATATGTGAAAATATATTTTCGTTTCTCTCTTCCTCAATAGTAACGGTACATATTTTCTGTGTATTTGGTCTTCTTGAATCTCAAGCAACTGCTATACATACATATATACAAGAATATAATATACAAACCTCGTTCGGCGGAGATATGACGTTTTCAAAGCGACATATCTCCGCGCGGAGCTATGTCGTTTAAAAACGTCATAGCTCCGCGCGGAGATAAGTCGTTCTTATTTCGGCGGAGATATGTCGTTTTATTTTGGATTTTTGCTTTTATCGTAAATCGTAACGTAACCATGAGCACTTGTTGTTAAGTGTACGATCATGTCGTGTAACAAACAAACATTTATTACTTTTTATTACAGTGTTTGCTTGAGAGATTTATTTTCAACCAATTAATAAAAAATTGTTAATTGAATTTTAAAATAATTAAATAACAAAAAAAAACAACATATTTTGGATTTTTGCTTTTATCGTAAATCGTAACGTAACCATGAGCATGTCGCAGATTATTTTTAATTTCAAAATATAACGAACTTGTACAAACGTTGACCGTTGCTTATTTGCTTTGTGGTGCATATTCTTTGCTGTCGCCGTCTGTGTATTCGAGCGTGGCAGAATACCGTTGTAGTTTCTGTCGATGTGGTCTGATGGCGGGCGTGAGCGAGTCGGCGATGTCTGTGTGAGCGGAGAGTCTGACTTGAGAATGAACACTGTGTGTTTGTATTGGTATGTGCAGAATAGATGATCTCTCCAAAGTGTGTCGGTATTGCGTCTAGACATTAGAACGGTGCATTTTGTCGCAATGCGCAATTCTGGTCGTGGTGCGTGGTAAACGCATGTTGGTCTGTTTAGTCAGTCGATTTATGATCTTGAACCGAAACAGTCATGCCGAGCTCCCGAATAAAACGCATCAGAACGCGTCGCGCCGAACACACAAAAGACAGCGACGCTGAGAACGAGCCATCTTCTGACGATTCGACATCAGAAGTGGGATCGCCAACACCTACTGCAAGTAATGAAAGCAGTTTGTTAACAATTTTGGAGTCGCAAAATCGTACTTTTGCGGAACTGCTAAAGCAAGTGCAACACTCACAGCCAAAAGAGTCAATTGCCATCGTGTTGCCAAAGTTTAATCCAGAACGCGCAGGCTCAGACGCTCAGTCATGGTGTTCAACAGTGGACTACATTCTTTCTGAAAACCAACTGGAAGGCAGTGCCCTTGTAATGACCCTCAGCAAGTCCTTGGAAGGAAGCGCGTCTCATTGGTTGTCTCAGACATGTTTTCCTGGCATAAACTGGATGCAGTTCAGGGAATTGTTTTTGCAATATTTTGCAGGAACAGAGACGTTGGCTGCAACAGTCATGAATCTGCTAAGTGGACGCCCTGCAGAAGGAGAGTGCTTGTCGTTATATGGAAGCCGAATGGTCACTTCACTAATGGCCAGATGGAAGACGCTGAACGTGGAACAAATAGCAGTCTCAGTTGTGCTGGCGCATACAGCTGGCATCGACAAGCGATTGAGACGTTTAGTTTTCACCAATAACATCAACACCAGGAATGAGCTGCAGCAAGAATTAAAGGCTTACTCGTTCGACGCTGGATCGAGCCAGTTTCTAAGCGGCAGTACATCGACGCAGCTAGGAAAACGAGCCAGGCCCTTTCTACTTAAATGTTATAATTGTGGAAAGTCTGGCCACAAGAGGTCGGAGTGTCGCTCAAAGGCAGCGGCAGCTCAGCAGCAGCAACCCGGCAAACAACACTCTGGCTACACAGCAGGAAAAGACCGATCAACCGTTACCTGCTACAATTGCGGAAAAGCTGGACATGTATCCACAGTGTGCCCTGATCGCCAGGAGCGTTCGTCATCCAACAGAAGCAACATAGTAAAAGATGTCAACATTTGTATGGTTCTCGAGCCGGTAGGAAGGTTGTTACAATCTGGTGAGTCGTTCCAATTTTGTTTTGACTCTGGAGCAGAGTGCTCGCTGATCAAGGAAGCCGCTTCGCAGAGACTATCCGGAACTAGAATAACCAACGTAGTAATTTTAAGAGGCATTGGTAGTAGTACTGTTTGTAGTACTTTGCAGATATTGGCAAGCGTTTTGATAGGTGAACATTCATTCGAAATATTGTTTCATGTAGTGTTAGACCATTATATAAAGTACGATGCTCTGGTTGGTCGAGATATTTTGAGCCAGGGAATCGGCGTGACAATTACATCAAATGCGCTTACTATATTTAACGAAAAATCTGTATTACCTGTTAAAGTTTCTGAGTGCAATCTTGATTTGGCTAGTGTTGACACTGACGTTCATGGACCGGATAGAGACCAATTGTTGTCAATCTTAGAGAAGTATTCGAGTTCATTTGTTGATGGTATTCCACAAAGCCGTGTGACTACGGGACAGTTAGAAATTCGATTGATTGATGAAAATAAAACGGTTCAAAGGCGCCCTTATAGATTGAGTGTAGAGGAAAAGGCAAAAGTTCGACTGTTGATTGAACAGCTGTTAGAGTCGCACGTTATACGACCCAGTTCATCCCCCTTTGCGAGCCCAATGCTACTAGTGCGAAAGAAAAACGGTACAGACCGCCTCTGCGTGGACTATAGAGAGCTTAATGCAAATACTGTCTCTGATAAGTACCCATTGCCGCTTATTTCTGATCAGATAGCTAGGCTGAGTGGTGCTAAGTTTTTCAGCTCTATAGATATGGCAAGCGGGTTTCATCAGATCCCAATTCATCCGAATTCAATTGAGCGTACGGCATTCGTTACGCCGGAAGGTCAATTTGATTATTTGACTATGCCATTTGGACTTAAAAATGCTCCTTCGGTATTTCAAAGAGCAATTAATCGTGCCTTAGGTGATCTTGTCTATTCTTATGCCATTGTTTACATGGATGACGTAATGATAGTTGCACGAACCAAGGAAGAATCTTTTGACAGACTGCGAGTTGTGTTGCGAACACTTACGGAAGCAGGATTTTCTTTTAATGTAAAAAAATGCTCATTTCTTAAATCGTGTGTTGAATATTTAGGCTTTGAAGTCAGAGCAGGCGAAATTCGACCGAATCCTAGAAAGATACGAGCCCTTACCGATTTGCTGCCTCCGCAATCCGTTACCCAGTTGAGGCAATTCATCGGACTAGTGTCGTATTTCCGGCAGTTTGTGCCAAAGTTTTCACAGTTACTAAAACCTCTTTACGAATTAACTTCAAAGAGCAAATCATTTGTATGGGAGCATGAGCACGAGCAAATACGCCAGAAAGTAATTTCTGTTTTAACTAATGAACCTGTTCTCACTATATTTGACCCACAATATTCTATCGAGCTTCACACGGATGCAAGTGCTGTCGGCTATGGTGCTATTTTGCTGCACCGAATTGAAAAGAAGCCTCGAGTTATCGAATATTTTAGCAAGGTGACGTCATCAGCGGAATCGCGTTACCACTCATACGAGCTGGAGACTCTTGCTGTTTATAACTCCATTAAGTACTTTCGCCATTACTTGCATGGTCGTCATTTCATTGTTTTCACCGACTGCAATTCGCTTAAAGCTTCTCGCACAAAAATAGAGTTGACCCCGAGAGTTCATAGGTGGTGGTCTTACATGCAATCTTTTGAATTTGACATCGAGTATAGACCCGGCGAGCGCATGGCTCACGTTGACTTTCTGTCTCGAAACCCAACACCAAAAATTGTTAGGAATCCAGCAGGTGTAGTCGAAATGCATATCAATTTAACAGAGATATCTGACAACTGGTTGTTGGCTGAGCAACAGAGAAATGAAGAAACTTCTTCTATCGTTTCGAAATTGCGAAGGGAAGAACTGTCTGAAGAGTTGGCCAAAACTTACGAACTACGTTCCGGGATTCTGTACAGAAAGATCCAAAGAAACGGAAAGACTCGTTGTCTGCCCATAATTCCAAAGCCATTCAGATGGTCTGCTGTTAACAATGTGCACGAGTCAATAATGCATCTTGGGTGGGAGAAAACTCTAGAGAAAATGTATGAATTTTATTGGTTTGATAAAATGTCCAAATATGTTCGCAAGTTCGTAGACAACTGCATCACCTGTAGATTGTCAAAGCCTCCGTCTGGAAAAGTTCAAGCCGAACTGCATCCCATTCCTAAAGTTGATATTCCGTGGCATACAGTTCATGTGGATATTACGGGAAAGCTCAGTGGTAAAAACGATCAAAAGGAATATATAATCGTGCTAATAGATGCCTTTACCAAATTCGTTTATTTGTCCCATACCATAAAGTTAGACACTGAAAGCTGTATTAAGTCAGTGAGATCTTTAATATCTTTATTTGGTGTACCTTCTCGATTGATCGCTGATCAAGGTCGTAGTTTTGCTAGCACAGCGTTTCGTGATTTCTGCTCAGCACAGAAAATGGATTTGCATTTGATAGCCACAGGTGCCAGTCGTGCTAACGGACAAGTGGAACGAGTCATGAGTACTCTTAAGTCAATGCTTACTGCGGTTGAAACAGGCCAGGGTTCTTGGCAGGATTCCTTAGGTGAAATTCAGTTAGCTCTTAATAGCACAGCCAATAGAGTGACTAAAGTCAGTCCATTAGAAGTTCTTATTGGAAAAGAAGCGAGACCGTTTGGTCTTGTACCGGTCGTAAATATTGAAAATACTGTTGACGTTGGTTTGGTTAGAGAAATGGCAAAACGAAATATGGAAAAGAATGCCAAAATAGATAAAACTAGATTCGATAAAGGTAAAGCTGCCATTGTAAGACACAAGGTTGGTGACCATGTTTTACTTAAGAATGAAGAGCGTCACCAGACCAAATTAGATCCTAAGTTTAAAGGTCCATTTTTGGTGATCGAAGTATTACCGGGTGATAGATATAGACTCAAAGCATTAAATTGTAACAGAACGTATAAATATTCCCACGAATTTCTGCGATGTATGCCAGGGAAGGGGATTACCACAGAGTTTGAAGATGAAGGCTCCGAAGAGGACGCCATGGATCAAGCCAGTGAGGGCTGTGATCCTGAGATTGATTAACGTTATAAAGGCCTCCGGATCAATACCTTGACGCGCTTGTTCGGACTTATGGGTGCCCGAGTTATGTGGTTCGCCATTTGTTCTGGATTGAGTTGTGATATTGGTGGCGATCGGTGGTATGTGATGGCTAGCCGGTTGAATGAGAGTAAACTGCGCGCTAGTGGAAAGTACAGACTGACCAGTTGAATGAGAGTAAACTGTGTGTGGTTGTATCGAATTGAAAAGAGAACGCTTTATGAGAAAGCTATGTGAATTTAAATCATTCAAACAAATGTTGGTGGTAATCCAGATCTCGTGGCTTGAATTAATTGTGGTTTGAATTAGTGATGAACTAAGAAATTAAAGCTTGAAAAGATTGTATTGTTTTGCTTTGAGGCTGTATTGAGTTGCCTTGTGATTTTAAAACTGTATTAAGTTGCCTTATGACTATAAAACTGTATTGAGTTGTCTTAAGACTTTAAAACTGTATTGAATTGACTTGAAACTGTATCAAATTTGCTTAAGAAATGTATTATGAATTGTAAACACACGAGGACGTGTGATGGTCAGGAAGGCCGTGTCGCAGATTATTTTTAATTTCAAAATATAACGAACTTGTACAAACGTTGACCGTTGCTTATTTGCTTTGTGGTGCATATTCTTTGCTGTCGCCGTCTGTGTATTCGAGCGTGGCAGAATACCGTTGTAGTTTCTGTCGATGTGGTCTGATGGCGGGCGTGAGCGAGTCGGCGATGTCTGTGTGAGCGGAGAGTCTGACTTGAGAATGAACACTGTGTGTTTGTATTGGTATGTGCAGAATAGATGATCTCTCCAAAGTGTGTCGGTATTGCGTCTAGACATTAGAACGGTGCATTTTGTCGCAATGCGCAATTCTGGTCGTGGTGCGTGGTAAACGCATGTTGGTCTGTTTAGTCAGTCGATTTATGATCTTGAACCGAAACAGTCATGCCGAGCTCCCGAATAAAACGCATCAGAACGCGTCGCGCCGAACACACAAAAGACAGCGACGCTGAGAACGAGCCATCTTCTGACGATTCGACAAGCACTTGTTGTTAAGTGTACGATCATGTCGTGTAACAAACAAACATTTATTACTTTTTATTACAGCTGTTTGCTTGAGAGATTTATTTTCAACCAATTAATAAAAAATTGTTAATTGAATTTTAAATAATTAAATAACAACAAAAAAAACAACATTTTAGTACATATATATATTTAACAATGAAATATAAAATCCAGATAAAAGAAACACACACAACGTTTTAAAACATGATTCAAATTAATAGAAATATACAGTTTTGTTGCAATTATGTTTATCAATGCAGCAAAACCAAAATGCTTGTGTTAATTAGAATCTTAATGTTAGATATAGTCGATATTCTGCAATTTAACTAGTTTAAACAAAAGTTAAAAAATGGAGTTTGAAAATGTGAATAACATAAGAGTGAAAAACTTTGATATGGATTGCTAATTAAATTTCTCTTTTCCTTGAAGTGATGTGAAGGTGGGGTAGTAACAGGAGTTACCAATTTTGGGAGTTTTCAGATAAATTATCTGCGTGCAAAAACTCAACGGAAGGGAGGGTTGTGACACGCTGCTGCTATAACAACAGTGCAACCGGTGCATTGCAGTCATACTACAGCTTAGTTTGCCTATTATTACAGTGTATCTTTTTGTCTTGGTTGATTTTATATATTTCTTTCTTGGTGTTTGTAAGTAGAATTAATCTCATACTAAAAAGGCAAAGGGACATAAACAAAATTATTATGTAACCTGAGGTTGAAGATTGAACAGGTCAAGAACCCCCCCACAGGCTGTTTTGCTAGTCCCAATCGATCTTCTTCTCTTTCAGCATAACTCAGGCAGTACCACTTTGTGCGAGGCCGTGGTATACATTACTTTATTTTTGGCATCCCGGAAGAATCAATATTTTTATAAGCTGTAAGGACAAATCACATTCTCTGTGAATGTCCACCCATTATTTGGCTAAGAAGAAGGCACCTGCATAGCGAGTTTCTAACAAACACGCAAATCAGGAATGCCTCGACAAGAGATGTGCTTGCTTTCATAGTGGAAACGGAACAGCTCTGGTCAATTTAGGGAACCACACTTTGGTACAAAAGGCCAATCGGTCGCAGTGCCTCCTTCTCTGTAATGACAATCCATCTATTTTTATACCCTGGACCCATGAAATATGTAAAAAGGGTATTGTAATAAGTTGTTATAAGTTGTATGCGTTCTCGTTGTGAACGGAATGGGTTTCACCAAAAGATGTCATAAGTTGTTCTTATCTGTTTATTGAATGAATCTTTACATTTTATATTTATCGTTCTTAGCTTAAGCTGCGCAACTTCGCTGCCAGTAAACGCTGGCAGAGACGTTGGCTTATTATGTATTACTTATATGCACAGCGCTGATATTAGCGAGAGCGCGAGAGAGAATGTTATATACATATATAAAGAAGGGACGGTCGCGCATGCGAGACATATATTTCTACTGCCCGTTGCATACTTGTGTGATCATATTACTTTTGCACTTGAGTTATGCTTGGGACTTTGGTTTACGTAAACATTGCAGCAAAGTGCTACAATGTGTTTGATATTAAAAGACACTGAGTACAGTGTGTATTATATGTATATGTATATTTGGTACAGTATATTACATCTCCCTCCTTTTGAAAAATAACGTAAGTTTATAAAGTTATTTTGTTATTGTATAGCAGATTTTACTTATATATATAATTGTTTTTCAAAAATGTAATGAAGGTTTTATGTAAAATTTTGATGTTGTTGTGCGCTTATTCATTGTATGAATTACAAAGTTTACTATTTACTTTTTTTTATATTATTTTTTTTTTTTTTTTTTTTATTTAAAGTAAAATTGAATATGCAAAAAGGTAAGGAAAAAAATTTGTTTTATTTAATAATATAAAAAATATACTTATGTATGGCCACACTAAAAATGCTTATGTAATAAAAATTTTTAACCTATCTTTATGAACTGTTTGTTGTTTATTCTTATTGTCTTCAATTAAAATGTTATTATTATCTTCTACTGATACTACTGTGTAGGGTCCTAAGTATTCTGGATCCAATTTATTGCCAGTTTCATTTCTTAATAAAACCTTATCTCCTATTTTTGCTTTTAATTCTATTACTTTTTTTGATCGTAATGGGTCTTAATTTTAATCTTAAGTTTGTTTAACATAATTCGTGCTCTTTTATATGCTTGTTCTAACCTAAACTTTGATTCCTTAGCATAGTTTTCTATATTGTATAGTGGTTCTATATACCCTGTTTTATTAAAATGTGTTGGCAAATTGTTTTGTTTGCCAAAAACTAACTCATATGGACAATAATTATGTGCCATAGAGGGGGTCGTGTTAAAACAGTATACTAAGTATTGAAGCCATACGTCCCAATCAGCTTTATCAACTGATATATATGAGCGTATGTATTCATTAAGTGTTCTGTGGCTTCTTTCTACTGTTCCGACTGTCTGATGATGATGTGCCGTAGACGTTATGTTGTCTATTTTTAAATACTTGCACAATTCGTTTATAATTTAATTCTTTTACTCTGTTCCCATGTCCGTAATGAACGTCTTCATTGGACCGTACTTCAGAATAAATAATTCAAATATTGCCTTTGCTACTGTATTTGCACTTTTATTTGCAATTGGGACGGCAACCAAGTATTTGGTTAAATCACATATTAGTATATAAATCGCTAACATCATATCTTGCAGTAATTTTCTTCCCATGTTTAAAGAAACATAGCATATTTTTTACATGCAAGGTGTACTTTACGTACATCGTCATTTTTAATGACTTCAAATACGTTGGGCTTTGAAGCTTTTTCTGAAGGTTGCATAGGCAATTCTTCTTTATCATCTCCTGTCTACTTTGGTGCCTGGTAGTGACTTTCAGGACTTTTGTTTGTATGTCTTTGAGTTCTTGAATGGTTATTCCTGATAACGCATCCGCTACATGATTATCTTTACCCTTAAGATACTCTACTGTAAACTCGTACTCTTATAAATCAAGCCTCATTCTGGTTAATTTTGATGTAGGATTAACCATTGAAAATAGGTAAGTTAACGGTCTGTGGTCTGTTTTGACTGTGAAATGTCTACCATATATGTATGGTTTGAAGTGGTTAATTGCTTAATGAATTGCTGATAGCTCTTGTTCCGTGGTTGACTTATTACTTTCACCTTTAGTGAAACTGCGAGATGCATATGCTACAGGTAATTGAAGACCATTGTAGTTTTGAGTTAAAACTGCTCCACATGCGTCTTTGCTAGCATCAGTGATTATGCAAAATTCTTTGGTAAAATCGGGGTAAAGTTGGATTCATTAATGCTGTTTTAAGATGTTCAAAGGCGTGCTGGCAATCAGCTGTCCATTCGAACTTTACATCTTTTTTACATAATCGTGTTATGTGACGTGAATAATCAGCAAAGTTTTTAATAAAACGTCTATAGTAGTTACAAAATGCAACAAATCTTCTAGCGCTGTCTGCGTCCGTAGGGACTGGGTATTTCCTAATAACATCATATTTAGTGTCGTCAGGCCATATACCTTTATCGGTGCATTTGTGTCCAAGAAAAGTGACCTCCTTCATGAAGAATGAGCACTTATCTGGATGCAACTTAATGTTGTTTTTTCTGCATAGATTGAAAACATTTGTGAGATTTTTGGTCATATGCTTTTTAGAACAACCAATGACAATCAAGTCATCCATGTATAGGAATGCTTGAGATGGTTGAAGACCAGTGAATGCTATTGTCATCATTCTTTGAAAAGAATCGGGCGCTATTTTTAAACCGTAAGGTAATCGTGTAAAACGACAAGAACCATTGTTCGTAGAAAAAGACGTTATATTTCTTGAATGTTCTTCAAGCTCTATTTGATGGAATCCAGACATTAGATCTAGGCACGAGAAATATTTTGCTCGGGCCAATTGATCAAGAATATCATCAATTCTTGGAAGCGGAAATTTATCAACTAATAATTTTTGTTAATTTGACGATAGTCTATTACTAAGCGCCATCTTTTCTCTGTTGAATCCGGTAAGGATTTTTTTGGTACTAATAGTAACGGGCTGTTATATTCAGACACAGAAGGTTCTACTATTTTATCATTAATAAGTTTAGTTACTTGTTTAGCTATTTCGGCTTGTTGTGAATGAGGAGTTCTATAGTTCTTAATGTAACTCGGTTCATCATCTTTCAATCTTAATTTCTGCTTGTAGAAGTTATTAGTTGTGATTGGTTCTGTTTCCAATCCAAAAATATCCGTATATTTTGAACATAATTCTGTCATTATTTTTTTATATGGTGGTGGAAAGTTCTTTTTTAATTTGTTGAGAATCGATTCTTTGAGAGTCGTGTGGGTCTGCTATTTGATAATCGGATAAAGGTTCAAAGTTTATTTCTTTTATATTTAAAATTTTATTACTGTTGGTTGTGTTTAATATTCGGACATATGCGTTTTTCGAATCGGAAATTGAATTGCCAACAGATATTCCTTCTCCTATCTCCTGATTAGGTATTAGGATTTGGTTATATTTAGTATTTATGTTAATTTTTCGGATTACTTCACAACGTGATGGTATTATTATTTCGTTGTTGTTGATACTATGGAAAACTGGTATTTTTATGGAGTGTGAAATATTATTGGGTCTTAAAATGAAACAGTCACTTTCTGTAGTGAAATTTAATTGGCAGTTGAATTTTTTTATGAAGTCTATTCCAATTATTCCGTCTCCAGGGATCGGAAAATCGTTTTGTACTATATGGAAATTATGTGGTATAATGAAGTTAGAAGATCGCATTTCGAGGAATGCTAAACCTAATGAGCTTAATGATCCTTTACCGATTCCTGTAATTTGGGTTATATTAGCATAATCAATATCTAAAAATTGATCAGAATTTTCTTTTATGACTGAAATGTCAATTCCTGTATCGATTAAAAATGTTAATTTCCTACCAGTATGTTCATTTTGTATGCTGATGAATATATTTAAATTAAGATTGATGGTGTGAACGGTTGTTATACTTTGATACCGAAGGTCTCATAGTATATTGGTTTTGTGCAATGTCCGTCATGGTGTCTGTCTGTCCGTCTGTCCGTCTGTCCGTCCGTCCGTATGAACGCAACTTTTTTCGACACCCGTAAAGCTGGAGACTTGAAACTTTGCAATTATGTTTATCTTTAGATGGTACAGATAAAGTGTCAAGATTGGGTTGCCACGCCTACTAGGAGGCTGGGAAATCGATAAATTCGATAACTGAAAACCGAAAAAACCAAATATTTCTCACATTCTTACAGCTAGAGTTACCAAATTTTGCACGCAGATAGCTAGTCATATCCCTGAAAAAACTGCATCATTTTGGATGCCACGCCCCCTGATCCGCCCCCATCATCCCTGCTCCTTGAAATTGGAAACGCCTATAGTTTTTACATTTTTTAGGCTAGAGCCACCAAATTTTGTGTCAAGATAGATATTGAAGTTCCCCAATAAAATGCATCAAAATTTTGGATGCCCCGCAACCTGACTCCGAACCCATCCCCCCTTCTCCGTGAAATTGGAAACGCCTATAGTTTTCATATTTTTTGGGCTAGAGCCACCAAATTTTGTGTCAAGATAGGTACTGACGTTTCACATCAAAACTTGGATGCCACGCCCCCTGATTCTGCCCCCATCCCCCCTTCACAAAGAAATTGGAAACGCCTATAGTTTTCACATTTTTTGGGCTAGAGCCATCAAATTTTATGTCATGATAGATATTGACGTTCCCCAAACAAATGCATCAAAATTTTGGATGCCACGCCCCTAATTCCGCCCCCATCCGCCTTCTCCATGAAATTGGAAACGCCTATAGTTTTCATATTTTTTGGGCTAGAGCCACCAAATTTTGTGTCAAGATAGGTACTGACGTTTCACATAAAAACTTGGATGCCACGCCCCCTGATTCTGCCCCCATCCCCATTTCACCAAGAAATTGGAAACGCCTATAGCTTTCACATTTTTCGATCTAGAGTCACCAAATTTGGTAGGAAGATATATGGTGACAACTTCAAGAGGTCTGCATCAAAAATTTGGATGCCACGCCCACCTCTGCCGCCCACTATTTAAAATCGGAAATTTCGATATCTCTTATAGTTTTTAAGCTAGAGCCCGTAAATTGGGTAGAAAGATAGAAGGCAGCATCTACCAAAGATGTGCATCAAAATTTTGAATGCCACGCCGACCTAAGCCACCCGCCTTATAAAATCGGAATCGGCTATATCTCTAACAGTTTTTATACTTTGATACCGAAGGTCTCATAGTATATTGGTTTTGTGCAATGTCCGTCATGGTGTCTGTCTGTCCGTCTGTCCGTCCTTCCGTATGAACGCAACTTTTTTCGACACCCGTAAAGCTAGAGACTTGAAACTTTGCAATTATGTTTATCTATAAACGGTACAGATAAAGTGTCAAGATTGGGTTGCCACGCCTACTAGAAGGCTGGAAATCAATAAATTCGATAACTGAAAACCGAAAAAACCAAATATTTCTCACATTCTTACGGCTAGAGTTACCAAATTTTGCACGCAGATAGCTAGTCATATCCCTGAAAAAAAATGAATCAAAATTTTGGATGCCACGTCCACTCACTCCGCCCCATCATCCCTGCTCCTTGAAATTGGAAACGCCTATAGTTTTCACATTTTTTGGGCTAGAGCCAACAAATTTTGTGAAGATAGATATTGACGTTCCCCAAAAAAATACATCAAAATTTTGGATGCCACGCCCCCTGATTCCGCCCCCATCCCCCCTTCTACTTGAAATCGGAAACGCCTATAGCTTTCACATTTTTCGAGCTAGAGTCACCAAATTTGGTAGGAAGATATATGGTGACAACTTCAAAAGGTCTGCATCAAAAATTTGGATGCCACGCCCACCTCTGCCGCCCACTATTTAAAATCGGGAATTTCGATATCTCTTATAGTTTTTAAGCTAGAGCCCGTAAATTGGGTAGAAAGATAGAAGGCAGCATCTACCAAAGATGTGCATCAAAATTTTGAATGCCACGCCGACCTAAGCCACCCGCCTTATAAAATCGGAATCGGCTATATCTCTAACAGTTTTTATACTTTGATACCGAAGGTCTCATAGTATATTGGTTTTGTTCAATGTCCGTCATGGTGTCTGTCTGTCCGTCTGTCCGTCCGTCCGTATGAACGCAACTTTTTTCGACACCCGTAAAGCTAGAGACTTGAAACTTTGCAATTATGTTTATCTATAAACGGTACAGATAAAGTGTCAAGATTCGGTTGCCACGCCTACTAGGAGGCTGGGAAATCGATAAATTCGATAACTGAAAACCGAAAAAAACAAATATTTCTCACATTCTTACGGCTAGAGTTACCAAATTTTGCACGCAGATAGCTAGTCATATCCCTGAAAAAACTGCATCAAAATTTTGGATGCCACGTCCACTCCCTCCGCCCCATCATCCCTGCTCCTTGAAAGAGAGCCACCAAATTTTGTGTCAAGATTGATATTGAAGTTCCCCAAACAAATGCATCAAAATTTTGGATGCCACGCCCCCTGATTCTGCCCCCATCCCCCCTTCACCAAGAAATTGGAAACGCCTATAGTTTTCACATTTTTTGGGCTAGAGCCAACAAATTTTGTGAAGATAGATATTGACGTTCTCCAAAAAAATACATCAAAATTTTGGATGCCACGCCCCCTGATTCCGCCCCCATCCCCCCTTCTACTTGAAATCGGAAACGCCTATAGCTTTCACATTTTTCGAGCTAGAGTCACCAAATTTGGTAGGAAGATATATGGTGACAACTTCAAGAGGTCTGCATCGAAAATTTGGATGCCACGCCCACCACTGCCGCCCACTATTTAAAATCGGAAATTTCGATATCTCTTATAGTTTTTAAGCTAGAGCCCGTAAATTGGGTAGAAAGATAGAAGGCAGCATCTACCAAAGATGTGCATCAAAATTTTGAATGCCACGCCGACCTAAGCCACCCGCCTTATAAAATCGGAATCGGCTATATCTCTAACAGTTTTTATACTTTGATACCGAAGGTCTCATAGTATATTGGTTTTGTGCAATGTCCGTCATGGTGTCTGTCTGTCCGTCTGTCCGTCCGTCCGTATGAACGCAACTTTTTTCGACACCCGTAAATCTAGAGACTTGAAACTTTGCAATTATGTTTATCTATAAACGGTACAGATAAAGTGTCAAGATTGGGTTGCCACGCCTACTAGGAGGCTGGAAATCAATAAATTCGATAACTGAAAACCGAAAAAACCAAATATTTCTCACATTCTTACGGCTAGAGTTACCAAATTTTGCACGCAGATAGCTAGTCATATCCCTGAAAAAAAATGAATCAAAATTTTGGATGCCACGTCCACTCACTCCGCCCCATCATCCCTGCTCCTTGAAATTGGAAACGCCTATAGTTTTCACATTTTTTGGGCTAGAGCCAACAAATTTTGTGAAGATAGATATTGACGTTCCCCAAAAAAATACATCAAAATTTTGGATGCCACGCCCCCTGATTCCGCCCCCATCCCCCCTTCTACTTGAAATCGGAAACGCCTATAGCTTTCACATTTTTCGAGCTAGAGTCACCAAATTTGGTAGGAAGATATATGGTGACAACTTCAAAAGGTCTGCATCAAAAATTTGGATGCCACGCCCACCTCTGCCGCCCACTATTTAAAATCGGGAATTTCGATATCTCTTATAGTTTTTAAGCTAGAGCCCGTAAATTGGGTAGAAAGATAGAAGGCAGCATCTACCAAAGATGTGCATCAAAATTTTGAATGGCACGCCGACCTAAGCCACCCGCCTTATAAAATCGGAATCGGCTATATCTCTAACAGTTTTTATACTTTGATACCGAAGGTCTCATAGTATATTGGTTTTGTTCAATGTCCGTCATGGTGTCTGTCTGTCCGTCTGTCCGTATGTCCGTATGAACGCAACTTTTTTCGACACCCGTAAAGCTAGAGACTTGAAACTTTGCAATTATGTTTATCTATAAACGGTACAGATAAAGTGTCAAGATTGGGTTGCCACGCCTACTAGGAGGCTGGAAATCAATAAATTCGATAACTGAAAACCGAAAAAACCAAATATTTCTCACATTCTTACGGCTAGAGTTACCAAATTTTGCACGCAGATAGCTAGTCATATCCCTGAAAAAACTGCATCAAAATTTTGTATGCCACGTCCACTCCCTCCGCCCCATCATCCCTGCTCCTTGAAATTGGAAACGCCTATAGTTTTTACATTTTTTGGGCTAGAGCCACCAAATTTTGTTTCAAGATTGATATTGAAGTTCCCCAAACAAATGCTTCAAAATTTTGGATGCCCCGCAACCTGATTCCGAACCCATCCCCCCTTCTCCATGAAATTGGATACGCCTATAGTTTTCACATTTTTTGGGCTAGAGCCACCAAATTTTGTGTCAAGATAGATATTGACGTTCCCCAAAAAAATGCATCAAAATTTTGGATGCCCCGCAACCTGATTCCGAACCCATCCCCCCTTCTCCATGAAATTGGAAACGCCTATAGTTTTCACATTTTTTGGGCTAAAGCCATCAAATTTTGTGTCAAGATAGATATTGACGTTCCTCAAACAAATGCATCAAAATTTTGGATGCCACGCCCCTAATTCCGCCCCCATCCGCCCTTCTCCATGAAATTGGAAACGCCTATAGTTTTCACATTTTTTGGGCTAGAGCCACCAAATTTTGTGTCAAGATAGGTACTGACGTTTCCCATCAAAACTTGGATGCCACGTCCCCTGATTCCGCCCCCATCCCCCCTTCTACTTGAAATTGGAAACGCCTATAGCTTTCACATTTTTCGAGCTAGAGTCACCAAATTTGGTAGGAAGATATATGGTGACAACTACAAAAGGTCTGCATCAAAAATTTGGATGCCACGCCCACCTCTGCCGCCCACTATTTAAAATCGGAAATTTCGATATCTCTTATAGTTTTTAAGCTAGAGCCCGTAAATTGGGTAGAAAGATAGAAGGCAGCATCTACCAAAGATGTGCATCAAAATTTTGAATGCCACGCCCACCTAAGCCACCCGTCTTATAAAATCGGAATCGGCTATATCTCTAACAGTTTTTATACTTTGATACCGAAGGTCTCATGGTGCCTGTCTGTCCGTCTGTCCGTCCGTCCGTATGAACGCAACTTTTTCGACACCCGTAAAGCTAGAGACTTGAAACTTTGCAATTATGTTTATCTATAGACGGTTCAGATAAAGTGTCAAGATTGGGTTGCCACGCCTACTAGGAGGCTGGGAAATCAATAAATTCGATAACTGAAAACCGAAAAAACCAAATATTTCTCACATTCTTACAGCTAGAGATACCAAATTTTGCACGCAGATAGCTAGTCATATCCCTGAAAAAACTGCATCAAAATTTTGGATGCCACGTCCACTCACTCCGCCCCATCATCCCTGCTCCTTGAAATTGGAAACGCCTATAGTTTTCACATTTTTTGGGCTAGAGCCAACAAATTTTGTGAAGATAGATATTGACGTTCCCCAAAAAATACATCAAAATTTTGGATGCCACGCCCCCTGATTCCGCCCCCATCCCCCCTTCTACTTGAAATCGGAAACGCCTATAGCTTTCACATTTTTCGAGCTAGAGTCACCAAATTTGGTAGGAAGATATATGGTGACAACTTCAAAAGGTCTGCATCAAAAATTTGGATGCCACGCCCACCTCTGCCGCCCACTATTTAAAATCGGGAATTTCGATATCTCTTATAGTTTTTAAGCTAGAGCCCGTAAATTGGGTAGAAAGATAGAAGGCAGCATCTACCAAAGATGTGCATCAAAATTTTGAATGGCACGCCGACCTAAGCCACCCGCCTTATAAAATCGGAATCGGCTATATCTCTAACAGTTTTTATACTTTGATACCGAAGGTCTCATAGTATATTGGTTTTGTTCAATGTCCGTCATGGTGTCTGTCTGTCCGTCTGTCCGTCCGTCCGTATGAACGCAACTTTTTTCGACACCCGTAAAGCTAGAGACTTGAAACTTTGCAATTATGTTTATCTATAAACGGTACAGATAAAGTGTCAAGATTGGGTTGCCACGCCTACTAGGAGGCTGGAAATCAATAAATTCGATAACTGAAAACCGAAAAAACCAAATATTTCTCACATTCTTACGGCTAGAGTTACCAAATTTTGCACGCAGATAGCTAGTCATATCCCTGAAAAAACTGCATCAAAATTTTGTATGCCACGTCCACTCCCTCCGCCCCATCATCCCTGCTCCTTGAAATTGGAAACGCCTATAGTTTTTACATTTTTTGGGCTAGAGCCACCAAATTTTGTTTCAAGATTGATATTGAAGTTCCCCAAACAAATGCTTCAAAATTTTGGATGCCCCGCAACCTGATTCCGAACCCATCCCCCTTCTCCATGAAATTGGATACGCCTATAGTTTTCACATTTTTTGGGCTAGAGCCACCAAATTTTGTGTCAAGATAGATATTGACGTTCCCCAAAAAAATGCATCAAAATTTTGGATGCCCCGCAACCTGATTCCGAACCCATCCCCCTTCTCCATGAAATTGGAAACGCCTATAGTTTTCACATTTTTTGGGCTAGAGCCACCAAATTTTGTGTCAAGATAGATATTGACGTTCCCCAAAAAAATGCATCAAAATTTTGGATGCCCCGCAACCTGATTCCGAACCCATCCGCCCTTCTCCATGAAATTGGAAACGCCTATAGTTTTCACATTTTTTGGGCTAGAGCCACCAAATTTTGTGTCAAGATAGGTACTGACGTTTCCCATCAAAACTTGGATGCCACGTCCCCTGATTCCGCCCCCATCCCCCCTTCTACTTGAAATTGGAAACGCCTATAGCTTTCACATTTTTCGAGCTAGAGTCACCAAATTTGGTAGGAAGATATATGGTGACAACTACAAAAGGTCTGCATCAAAATTTGGATGCCACGCCCACCTCTGCCGCCCACTATTTAAAATCGGAAATTTCGATATCTCTTATAGTTTTTAAGCTAGAGCCCGTAAATTGGGTAGAAAGATAGAAGGCAGCATCTACCAAAGATGTGCATCAAAATTTTGAATGCCACGCCCACCTAAGCCACCCGTCTTATAAAATCGGAATCGGCTATATCTCTAACAGTTTTTATACTTTGATACCGAAGGTCTCATGGTGCCTGTCTGTCCGTCTGTCCGTCCGTCCGTATGAACGCAACTTTTTTCGACACCCGTAAAGCTAGAGACTTGAAACTTTGCAATTATGTTTATCTATAGACGGTTCAGATAAAGTGTCAAGATTGGGTTGCCACGCCTACTAGGAGGCTGGGAAATCAATAAATTCGATAACTGAAAACCGAAAAAACCAAATATTTCTCACATTCTTACAGCTAGAGATACCAAATTTTGCACGCAGATAGCTAGTCATATCCCTGAAAAAACTGCATCAATATTTTGGATGCCACGCCCACTCCTTCCGCCCCCATCATCCCTGCTCCTTGAAATTGGAAACGCCTATAGTTTTTACATTTTTTAGGCTAGAGCCACCAAATTTTGTGTCAAGATAGATATTGAAGTTCCCCAAAAAAATGCATCAAAATTTTGGATGCCCCGCAACCTGATTCCGAACCCATCCCCCCCTTCTCCGGGAAATTGGAAACGCCTATAGTTTTCACATTTTTTGGGCTAGAGCCACCAAATTTTGTGTCAAGATAGGTACTGACGTTTCACATCAAAACTTGGATGCCACGCCCCCTGATTCTGCCCCCATCCCCCCTTCTACTTGAAATTGGAAACGCCAATAGTTTTCACATTTTTTGGGCTAGAGCCACCAAATTTTGTGTCAAGATAGATATTGACGTTCCCCAAAAAAATTCATCAAAATTTTGGATGCCCCGCAACCTGATTCCGAACCCATCCCCCCTTCTCCATGAAATTAGAAACGCCTATAGTTTTCACATTTTTTGGGCTAAAGCCATCAAATTTTGTGTCAAGATAGATATTGACGTTCCTCAAACAAATGCATCAAAATTTTGGATGCCCCGCAACCTGATTCCGAACCCATCCCCCCCTTCTCCGGGAAATTGGAAACGCCTATAGTTTTCATATTTTTTGGGCTAGAGCCACCAAATTTTGTGTCAAGATAGGTACTGACGTTTCACATCAAAACTTGGATGCCACGCCCCCTGATTCTGCCCTCATCCCCCCTTCACCAAGAAATTGGAAACGCCTATAGTTTTCACATTTTTTGGGCTAGAGAACCAACAAATTTTGTGAAGATAGATATTGACGTTCCCCAAAAAAATACATCAAAATTTTGGATGCCACGCCCCCTGATTCCGCCCCCATCCCCCTTCTACTTGAAATCGGAAACGCCTATAGCTTTCACATTTTTCGAGCTAGAGTCACCAAATTTGGTAGGAAGATATATGGTGACAACTTCAAAAGGTCTGCATCAAAAATTTGGATGCCACGCCCACCTCTGCCGCCCACTATTTAAAATCGGGAATTTCGATATCTCTTATAGTTTTTAAGCTAGAGCCCGTAAATTGGGTAGAAAGATAGAAGGCAGCATCTACCAAAGATGTGCATCAAAATTTTGAATGCCACGCCGACCTAAGCCACCCGCCTTATAAAATCGGAATCGGCTATATCTCTAACAGTTTTTATACTTTGATACCGAAGGTCTCATAGTATATTGGTTTTGTTCAATGTCCGTCATAGGGTCTGTCTGTCCGTCTGTCCGTCCGTCCGTATGAACGCAACTTTTTTCGACACCCGTAAAGCTAGAGACTTGAAACTTTGCAATTATGTTTATCTATAAACGGTACAGATAAAGTGTCAAGATTGGGTTGCCACGCCTACTAGGAGGCTGGGAAATCGATAAATTCGATAACTGAAAACCGAAAAAACCAAATATCTCTCACATTCTTACGGCTAGAGTTACCAAATTTTGCACGCAGATAGCTAGTCATATCCCTGAAAAAACTGCATCAAAATTTTGGATGCCACGTCCACTCCCTCCGCCCCATCATCCCTGCTCCTTGAAATTGGAAACGCCTATAGTTTTTACATTTTTTAGGCTAGAGCCACCAAATTTTGTGTCAAGATAGATATTGAAGTTCCCCAAAAAAATGCATCAAAATTTTGGATGCCCCGCAACCTGATTCCGAACCCATCCCCCCCTTCTCCGGGAAATTGGAAACGCCTATAGTTTTCATATTTTTTGGGCTAGAGCCACCAAATTTTGTGTCAAGATAGGTACTAACGTTTCACATCAAAACTTGGATGCCACGCCCCCTGATTCTGCCCCCATCCCCCTTCACCAAGAAATTGGAATCGCCTATAGTTTTCACATTTTTTGGGCTAGAGCCAACAAATTTTGTGAAGATAGATATTGACGTTCCCAAAAAAATACATCAAAATTTTGGATGCCACGCCCCCTGATTCCGCCCCCATCCCCCTTCTACTTGAAATCGGAAACGCCTATAGCTTTCACATTTTTCGAGCTAGAGTCACCAAATTTGGTAGGAAGATATATGGTGACAACTTCAAAAGGTCTGCATCAAAAATTTGGATGCCACGCCCACCTCTGCCGCCCACTATTTAAAATCGGGAATTTCGATATCTCTTATAGTTTTTAAGCTAGAGCCCGTAAATTGGGTAGAAAGATAGAAGGCAGCATCTACCAAAGATGTGCATCAAAATTTTGAATGCCACGCCGACCTAAGCCACCCGCCTTATAAAATCGGAATCGGCTATATCCCTAACAGTTTTTATACTTTGATACCGAAGGTCTCATAGTATATTGGTTTTGTTCAATGTCCGTCATGGTGTCTGTCTGTCCGTCTGTCCGTCCGTCCGTATGAACGCAACTTTTTTCGACACCCGTAAAGCTAGAGACTTGAAACTTTGCAATTATGTTTATCTATAAACGGTACAGATAAAGTGTCAAGATTGGGTTGCCACGCCTACTAGGAGGCTGGGAAATCGATAAATTCGATAACTGAAAACCGAAAAAACCAAATATTTCTCACATTCTTACGGCTAGAGTTACCAAATTTTGCACGCAGATAGCTAGTCATATCCCTGAAAAAACTGCATCAAAATTTTGGATGCCACGTCCACTCCCTCCGCCCCCATCATCCCTGCTCCTTGAAATTGGAAACGCCTATAGTTTTTACATTTTTTGGGCTAGAGCCACCAAATTTTGTGTCAAGATAGATATTGAAGTTCCCAAAAAAATGCATCAAAATTTTGGATGCCCCGCAACCTGATTCCGAACCCATCCCCCCTTCTCCATGAAATTGGAAACGCCTATAGTTTTCACATTTTTTGGGCTAGAGCCACCAAATTTTGTGTCAAGATAGATATTGACGTTCCCCAAAAAAATGCATCAAAATTTTGGATGCCCCGCAACCTGATTCCGAACCCATCCCCCCTTCTCCATGAAATTAGAAACGCCTATAGTTTTCACATTTTTTGGGCTAAAGCCATCAAATGTTGTGTCAAGATAGATATTGACGTTCCTCAAACAAATGCATCAAAATTTTGGATGCCCCGCAACCTGATTCCGAACCCATCCCCCCCTTCTCCGGGAAATTGGAAACGCCTATAGTTTTCATATTTTTTGGGCTAGAGCCACCAAATTTTGTGTCAAGATAGGTACTGACGTTTCACATCAAAACTTGGATGCCACGCCCCCTGATTCTGCCCCCATCCCCCCTTCACCAAGAAATTGGAAACGCCTATAGTTTTCACATTTTTTGGGCTAGAGCCAACAAATTTTGTGAAGATAGATATTGACGTTCCCCAAAAAAATACATCAAAATTTTGGATGCCACGCCCCCTGATTCCGCCCCCATCCCCCCTTCTACTTGAAATCGGAAACGCCTATAGCTTTCACATTTTTCGAGCTAGAGTCACCAAATTTGGTAGGAAGATATATGGTGACAACTTCAAAAGGTCTGCATCAAAAATTTGGATGCCACGCCCACCTCTGCCGCCCACTATTTAAAATCGGGAATTTCGATATCTCTTATAGTTTTTAAGCTAGAGCCCGTAAATTGGGTAGAAAGATAGAAGGCAGCATCTACCAAAGATGTGCATCAAAATTTTGAATGCCACGCCGACCTAAGCCACCCGCCTTATAAAATCGGAATCGGCTATATCTCTAACAGTTTTTATACTTTGATACCGAAGGTCTCATAGTATATTGGTTTTGTTCAATGTCCGTCATGGTGTCTGTCTGTCCGTCTGTCCGTCCGTCCGTATGAACGCAACTTTTTTCGACACCCGTAAAGCTAGAGACTTGAAACTTTGCAATTATGTTTATCTATAAACGGTACAGATAAAGTGTCAAGATTGGGTTGCCACGCCTACTAGGAGGCTGGGAAATCGATAAATTCGATAACTGAAAACCGAAAAACCAAATATTTCTCACATTCTTAGAGCTAGAGTTACCAAATTTGCACGCAGATAGCTAGTCATATCCCTGAAAAAACTGCATCAAAATTTTGGATGCCACGTCCACTCCCTCCGCCCCATCATCCCTGCTCCTTGAAATTGGAAACGCCTATAGTTTTTACATTTTTGGGCTAGAGCCACCAAATTTTGTGTCAAGATTGATATTGAAGTTCCCCAAACAAATGCATCAAAATTTTGGATGCCCCGCAACCTGATTCGAACCTATCCCCCTTCTCCATGAAATTGGAAACGCCTATAGTTTTCACATTTTTTGGGCTAGAGCCACCAAATTTTGTGTCAAGATAGATATTGACGTCCCAAAAAATATGAATCAAAATTTTGGATGCCACGCCCCCTGATTCCGCCCCCATCCCCCCTTCTCCATGAAATTGGAAACGCCTATAGTTTTCACATTTTTTGGGCTAGAGCCATCAAATTTTGTGTCAAGATAGATATTGACGTTCCCCAAACAAATGCATAAAAATTTTGGATACCACGCCCCTAATTCCGCCCCCATCCGCCCTTCTCCATGAAATTGGAAACGCCTATAGTTTTCACATTTTTTGGGCTAGAGCCACCAAATTTTGTGTCAAGATAGGTACTGACGTTCCCCATCAAAACTTGGATGCCACGCCCCCTGATTCCGCCCCATCCCCCCTTCACCAAGAAATTGGAAACACCTATAGTTTTCACATATTTTGGGCTAGAGCCACCAAATTTTGTGAAGATAGATATTGACGTTCCCCAAAAAAATGCATCAACATTTTGGATGCCACGCCCCCTGATTCCGCCCCCTTCCCCCTTCTACTTGAAATTGGAAACGCCTGTAGCTTTAACATTTTTCGAGCTAGAGTCACCGAATTTGGTAGGAAGATATGTGGTGACATCTAGAAAAGATCTGCATCAAAAATTAGGATGCCACGCCCAACTCTGCCGCCCACCATTTAAAATCGGAAATTTCGATATCTCTTACAGTTTTTAAGCTAGAGCCCGTAAATTCGGGAGATAGATAGAAGGCAACATTTACCAAAGATCTGCATCAAAATTTTGGATGCCACGCCCACCCAAGCCACCCGCCTTATAAAATTGGAATCGGCTATATCTTTAACAGTTTTTGAGCTAGAGCCACCAAACTTGGTAGGAAGATAGATAGTGACAGTTAAAAACATTTGATTCAAAAATTTGGATGCCACGCCCACCTCTGCCGCCAACCTTTTACATTTTGAAGTTAAGTGATCTTCCACAGCTTTTGAGCAAGAGTCACCAATTTTGGTAACACGATAGCTGGCGATGTTTACCACATGGCCCACTCCCTTCGCCCCTGCATTCCCCCTTATCAACCGTTCATTTACTGGTATCAAAGTATTCCGCAGTCGGTTGCGTCCGACTGCAACGTTTTTACTTGTTTTTCTTACATCTTGTGATTTCCTATCCAATTCTGGTTAGGTTGTCGGCTCTGCTTATACATGACTATCGTCAGAACCGAACCAACTCGTTTTTATACTTTGATACCGAAGGTCTCATAGTATATTGGTTTTGTTCAATGTCCGTCATGGTGTCTGTCTGTCCGTCTGTCTGTCCGTCCTTCCGTATGAACGCAACTTTTTTCGACACCCGTAAAGCTAGAGACTTGAAACTTTGCAATTATGTTTATCTATAGACGGTACAGATAAAGTGTCAAGATTGGGTTGCCACGCCTACTAGGAGGCTGGGAAATCGATAAATTCGATAACTGAAAACCGATAAAACCAAATATTTCTCACATTCTTACAGCTAGAGTTACCAAATTTTGCACGCAGATAGCTAGTCATGTCCCTGAAAAAACTGCATTAAAATTTCTCCATGAAATTGGAAACGCCTATAGTTTTCACATTTTTTGGGCTAGAGCCATCAAATTTTGTGTCAAGATAGATATTGATGTTACCCAAAAAAATGCATCAAAATTTTGGATGCCAGCCCCCTGATTCCGCCCGATCCCCCCTTCTCCATGAAATTTAAAACGCCTATAGTTTTCACATTTTTTGAGCTAGAGCCACCAAATTTTGAGTGAAGATAGATATCGACGTTGAACTTGCATTGCCAGTCATCTCAGTACTACAATGTATGTACTTACTGACGGCTTAATTCAAGGAAGTGAATGTACCTGCTTCAAGTATTGTTTTTAATCTGCCATGGTCACAATTTTTGATCACGATATTGATTGCCTCTTTAGTGCTGAACTTATCAGCATGCTCAGATGGTAATCCCTCATCGATATACGAAGATTCAAGCAATTTTCGTAAATTATCGATTTCGTTAGTAAATTGCGTGGCTGTTTTGCCTTTTTGATAGACATTTGTCATTTTCGCTTTTACTACGTCGGATGTTTCACACAATTTCTTTATTACTGCCTGAATGGTTGTCTCGTTTTGAACTTTGTAGAGGGTTGAACCAATTATTTTCGATTTAATTACCTCTATTGCTATCGCCTCGTATGATCCTTTTGTCATATCAATTAATTTCACTGCCGTGATGAATCTTTGTAGATGGATTTTTTTTCCATCAAATTCTGGGATTGCATGGCTGATTTCTTTTATGTACGCCCTTTGGGCGGCGGCTTCATCGGCCATGGTGCAAGTTGACGGTTCGTCGTCAAATAGCATTGAAGGGTCGAATGTAACTGGTTATGTTAACACCGAGGGTAAAAAGAGATGCAGGCTATGTTTGTTGTTCAAATGAACAAGTCCTGATCTCAATATGCTTAGATTTTCTTCAGCCTGTAATTTATGTTCACTAGTTAGTTAACTGCAATTTTCTTGAACGAGCTTTCGAAGTTCGTTGAATTGTTCGACTACTATTTGAGTGTGTTTGACAATTGTTATCGCCTTAATGGGGACATTCTTGTTCAGACATTTGTATAACTTGGCATATTCTGTCCGTATCCGAATGATCTGTTTAAGTATTTCTGACCATTCCATATGGGAGTCGAATAAAGTCTATTTTATTGAGTTAGTTGATTACCTGTACATCGGAATAGTCACTTTCTGATCTAAATGGTTCTACTTTGACAATTTGATCAACAAATATATCGTGAATTGGTATGGGCATCCTGACGTTTTGCCTTAACAAATTCTTGTATTTCAATATAATAATACGTTCTATCTGTTCATACATATGCACTTTAACTTTTTGATTATTAGTTATCCACTTTAGAATAAGTTTTAATTTTGGGTGCATAGACTCATGGTGTCTCAGAAAAACGAGAAACGGAACGTATTTAGCTAGAGATTTCAGCTCGACCATTTTGTCTTACTCAAAAAGGAAATTATCATTGTTTAATAAGAAAAATGTATTAACTTTACACTTTGTCTAGATCTATACCTCGACTCATATACTTTTTCTTAAGACTCCTATTGCGCATTTGGCAAGCTTTCATAAATAGATTTACGATCATTATAACTACAATGACAATAAGTAAGGCTGTTATTACCCACAAGTTAGGCGTTTCTACCTCAACTTTATTAATAACATTTACGGTGGAGTCCACCGTTTTTGTATCTATAAGGCCCATAGTGGCCAATTCTTTATCAAATATATTGGTGTTTTTTTTAAATTTAATAGTTATTTAAATTCCCAATTTTGAAAATTAAATGTAACCATTTATATCATTCATCATTATTTATTAATTGTTTTGTTTTCCTAAACGCTACCATGACAAGGGTGCTACCTAGTATTGGGTGTTCGTTTATTACAGATTTTACGTGTACACTGGGAATGGTGGTCAATACAATTGCTTTTTGAGTTTTAGTGCAATGTATTAGGGGTGAAAGCTCTAAATTAAAAGTATCCATATATAGGTATTCTAATTCATATATGCTTTTTGGAGTCGTTGAGACCAATTGCTGAATTCTTTCAGAAAAATATGCATTGCTTCTATTGTGGCCATATCAAAGTGTATTGTATGTTTTTTGAAATATTTAATTATTTGATATTCTTCTTTTTCTTTTTACATCTTGTGATTTCCTATCCAATTCCAAATTTGATTCAAAGAAAAGTTTTAAAAATGTTTTTGTACCAATGTACAAACGCACAAGGAAACTAAATGAGGTCGAAAAATAGTGTTAGTTTACATATGACTGATTTACAAAATTTGGATCGATATAATTCAATATGTCATACGGTTTTAGTTAAAGCCTAGCAGTTGTTAGTATTTTTCAAGTTGCACTTGTGGGTGCTTCAACTTGAGTAGTAATATTAAAATTAGTGGCATTGGGACATTCGCTTATTTGCAGCCCTTTTGGCGAAGTTGTTTGTTAATTGCTTCAATGCGCTCTTGGCAGCGCTTTTTATCGTCTTCCTCTTTGTATGATTTGCAGAGGTCCAGTTGCATTCGTCGTTGTTTTAACAAGCGCCGGATTCTTCCGCCGCGCTTTATTTTCTTTTTTTGTTTCTTCTCGTTGCGTCTCAGCTATTGTGAGTGGGCGTGGTCCATCGTTTGGATACACCTCTAAGGCCTCTTTTAGGCTTGGTGCATCCCTTTGCTCGATAGGAGCAGCCTCTTCCAGTCCAACGTTGTCCTTTGATGTCATATGTTTCCCTGTTTATTTATTATTTTTTTTCCAACGGTGGTGCAAGCGGCGGACTGCCTCTCACACTTTCATTATATATTTCTTAAGTTTTCTTCGTTATGTTTTATTATTCTGTTTTATTTTTGATTTAGTTCAGATATGTGTACATGTGAAGTGCACTTGATTTGTTGTATATATTAGTTTGGATTTCAATGTCATTCAACATTTAATTTATTCACTATGATTGACACATATTCTTGATGTGGTGGCTTTTTGCGATTTTAACAATTTGTTAATTGTGAGCGGTGGCTTTGTGTTTGTTTGAGAGCGTTTATTCATTGTTGCATTCTGGCGTTAAAGCCGATATTGACTGCAAGTGGGTTGATGCCACACCGCTGGATGTTTTTTTTTTTTTTTTTTTTTTTTGTGTATTTAATTTTCACTTTCACTTCACTTCCACTGCTCCTGCAGTCTTCGTGACCAAGTCACGGTCGCCATGTAATAAGTTGTTATAAGTTGTATGCGTTCTCGTTGTGAACGGAATGGGTTTCACCAAAAGATGTCATAAGTTGTTCGTATCTCTTTATTGAATGAATCTTTACATTTTATATATATCGTTCATAGCCTAAGCTGCGCAACTTCGCTGCCAGTAAACGCTGGCAGAGACGTTGGCTTATTATGTATTACTTATATGCACAGCGCTGATATTAGCGAGAGCGCGAGAGAGAATCTTATATACATATATAAAGAAGGGACGGTCGCGCATGCGAGACATATATTTCTACTGCCCGTTGCATACTTGTGTGATCATATTACTTTTGCACTTGAGTTATGCTTGGGACTTTAGTTTACGTAAACATTGCAGCAAAGTGCTACAATGTGTTTGATATTAAAAGACACTGAGTACAGTGTGTATTATATGTATATGTATATTTGGTACAGTATATTACAGTATAATGGTTTTGTGCAAAAGTATGTAACAGGGATATGGAAGCTTCTCCGACCCTATAAACTATATATATTCTTAATCAGCATCAAAAGCCGAGTCGATATAGCCATGTCCGTCTGTCCGTCCGTCTGTCCGTATTTATGAACGCGTAGATCTCAGAGACTATAAGAGCTAGAAACTTCAGATTTTGAACATAAGCTCATCTAAGTCCTAGGCAGTACAAGTTTGTTTCCGATATCGATAACTCTTTTCGTTTCCGATATACACATGTAATCGATAACAATAAAATACCGAATTTTGAAAATGTAAAATGTTTTTTAAAAACTTGATACAAAGTCATGAACATCTGCGAAAATTTCATCAAAATCGGCTAAGAAACACAGAAGTTATACCAGTTGAATTTTCCTGTTGACCAAGGTCCATAGCAGCAGCTGCAATCAGTATGTGTGAAGAGTACAGCATGATATGCGTGCACAGCATGCAGATATTTGCTGCGCAAAGATATCAAAGGACTTAATGCAGGTACATACATGCAAAGGTTTTTTGTAGGCACGCGTTTTTCGCGGGCCTGTGTTTTTTGTCAAATACATTTAGTTTTGAATAAAACCATCTGCTGCTTTAGATGAATGAAAACATGCGCCTTAGACTTTTTGGTTACCCTTTAGTACCTGTGGCTTACCAACCAACACTTTTACTACCCGACCTACCTGTTAGGCTGCTTAAATTAGCCTACTTAAGGGAATTTTTGCACCGAAGTCCTTTTATGGGAAAATTTGTCAATAAAAAGGTCAGCATTTGTGATCTTGGTATGAAATAATGTTAAAAGTAAGCCTTATTGAATGTCATTACTGCAGGCGTTGATTTAGTTAACTTCGAACTATTACATCGAACTGTTGTGTTTAAAAAATTTAATGTGCTATTTTTTGTGATTGTGACATAAAATTTACTGTGTTTTTTTACGTAATGGTTTAAAAGTAGTGCGTGTTAAATTCGCCGTCATCAAGGATTTGGAAAAACGCAAGTCATTTTTGATTTGTATACCCCTAACCCATAAAATGGGTAAAAGGGGTATAATGTTTTTGTGCAAAAGTATGTAACAGGCAGAAGGAAGCATCTCTGACCCCATAAGGTATAGTATTCTTGATCAGCATCAACAGCAGAGTCGATATAGCCATGTCCGTCTGTCCGTCTGTATGAACGCGTCGATCTCAGAGACTACATGAGCTAGAGACTTCAGATTTTGAATATAAGTTCTCCTATACCATAAGCAGAACAAGTTTGTTTCAAACTATCGATAACTATTCTGGTTTCCGATATACACTGTAAAGTAGTAATTTGGCCGGGGTATAAGACTCAGTCCGGCCAGGTCTAGCTTACAAGAATACTTGTATTTGCTAGGGACTATAAAGCGTCGGGGGTCACAAGGTTAGGGGTGGAATCCACTACTAAGAGCCACGACAGGGCATTAGCGGATGCGAAGGGTCGTGCCGCTTCACGCCTCTGGCCACACGCTCGGGATTATGGGTCGGTGGGATGGGTTCATAACCTCACACCGCACACGCTGGGGGGTTATGATGCGAGGGCACGTGCATGTGCAATTCAACGCAAAGAAATTAAAAACACAGAACACTTTCTTCAATAGTCGCGGAACTCTTCCAGCAATCGATTTATTAATTCTCTTCTTCACTATCAATCTATAACTTTCCTATATGTCTATAAAAACCGATCAAAGGGTGCTATTCCCGCTTACCTTTTTCCTTACTCCTTAGCTGCACGTTTACTTATTATTCTTCTTACTCGATTTTTACACGGCTCGGATTCACGCACGTGCGTTCGCTCCGACTCGTATCACGCAACTCCCCGTTCGGTCACTCTCCAGCCTCGGCGCAAGCTGCCTTTTTCTCACTCCCCACGTTTATCCGAGACTGTGGTGGATTTGCCGATCACAGCTGGCGCGCTGCGCTTAGCGACCCTGCGATTTTGGGCGGTTCCGTTTAAATCCCCTTAGGTCGTTAGGCATTTACTATTAATTTATTTTCAACCAGTTTTCTTTTAACTTAACTTTAATTCTAAGAATATTAATAACTCAAATTGATGGTTTTGGCGCTCCTTGCCTTACATACTAATAACGAAATTATAATGTTGAAAAATGATAATAATACAATAATACACTAAAAATGTAAAGGCGCTTCTTGCGCTCTAAAAACTACAATACAACTACGCTCCTTGCGTCGAATCAATTTAAGACGGGGTTATGTGAGGAGGCCTGTTCCGGCCTACTTCACACTCCCCCCTTTCTTTGGTAGCGTCACCGTTACCCTGCCGCTGGCGGTGGTTGTGACGTCGTAGACTTCCCCGTCGGCCGTCAACTTAAATCTGGAACGTCGGTCTCGTGTGCCCCTCTTCAAGGCTTCGGCGATTCTTTCCACGGCTGCCTCCGTCAGCCCGTCCTCCTCCGGGAAGACTGCCCAGTTTGCCGGGCGTACGGCCCACTTCACTGGCGTAGGATCCGGCTTCTTCCTTGTCGGCTCGGCCACCTCGGCAGGCTTCTCTTCTGCCAACACCGCTTCCAACCCTTCCTCCCATAGATTTACCACGTCGCACAGTGGTCGATTTGGCCAATCTGGCAGGCAATAATTAATAAATTGCAAAATAAATAAGTAATATTTTTTAAATTATTTTTATAATTTTGTATATATACGAAGGAAAATTTAAAGCACAAATTCAATTTTTTATTTTTTATGTTTAAAAAATATTAATATACATTTTTTTTTAATTTAAAAAATTATAAATTTTTTTCAGATGCTATTTCAATTAATTTAATGAAAAATAGAGTAAAAAAATACTTATTCAGCTTCTGAGTTGCTTAAGTCGGCGAAATTCTCTAGTAGTTTTATGACCTCTTCATCCAGTTTAATGTATTTTTTAGAGTACGATAAAGTACTTTTTGATATGTACGATATTAGAGGGTCTGATGTCAGTAACAGTGCATGCATTAAATCCTCCATTGTATTAGTACGCGAATTTTTTCGGGAGTGGTTAAACCGATAGTTGCGCATGTCCTTATTTCGCGCTTCAAGAGCTTCCTCAGACATCATGCCTATTGGAAGTGAAACATTTTTTATAATATCTGCCCCATGTATTAGAATTTTATGAATAGAGGAAGGCATGTAAAACCATGGGTATTCTTCTACAAATATTGTACCGGCTTCCCAAGCGTATTGGCGAAAAGCGTCCACATTTACTTGATAACCACATGTCATTGTGCGTAAAATAACGCTAAATCTTTTTATCAGGTCTAGATTCACACCTGTGACTGTGGATGCCAACGTTGGTTGATAAAATAGTTTCCTTGCTGTATTCCCATTATTGGTGTTTCCCGAACCTGCCATGTGAATATCGACCAAAAGGCCCATCCGCTTTCGGAGTTCATTTTGAATTACGAGCTTCCTTTGTGCAACAATTGCTTTATCGGCTCCGCGAACCTGCCACTTTTTTATTGGAAGTCGGTATGATATATGAATGATGCATTCAAAACATCGGACCCATGCATGAAGAGTTGATAGCTGCTGGTTCTAGTAATTCCATTCGATCATTCAGCCAATTTTCGTTTTTCTTCTCAAAACGTAAAAGGTGTCTTTGGCAATCATTCCACTTTTTGGCAACCTGGGATGCAAAATTTGACAATTTTTTATGTATTTGTCGACATTCCTCATCGATAAGATTGTTATTGTCAATGATGTTGAGAAAAACATGGTTTTGAATCGCTTCAACTTTTTTTTTGGGGCACTGCTTCTTTGAGCCATATCTTAAAGAGAGCGCCTCTCAACACTGACATTTTTCCTATAAAATTTAATAAACTAATAAGGCGCAGAAAGAAGCAGCTCATTTTGACACTGGACGATTCACAATGGATAATTTTAACAAACACATAAAGATTTAGGACCAATACGGGCCAATATAAAAAGTTCTACTTCACGAAAGTCGCGGGTATGTAAGTAACTATACACTAAAAGAAATGTTAAGTTCGACATCGATTTACCACTAATACATATAAGAACAGGACACACACACATATTTTTTATTAAGTACATACCAACTATAAATAATTAAAGATTTAACCAAATCGCAAAACTTTAACTTTCTCAGCCCAAAATAAAACACATTAAAAAGGCGCGAAAATGTTTTAGGTATGCACGCTCACGACATCGTGACTATCGATTAAAAAAATAAACAAAAATCTGAATAAATATTGGCGGGATGTTAGCATTCAAGAAAATAAAAAACATTTACAAAATTTTAATTTTTTAATTTGCATTTATTGCCTGCCAGATTTGCCAAATCGACCACTGTGCGTCGACCATGTTGGCCTCGTCGCCCTCGCCGTCCGGTCCTCCTATTGGCACTACAACTGCCGGGGCATCCCTGCTCGGAGGCCAGTCCACGGGTGCCTTCGCTGGTATCCTCCTCGGCGTCCTCGACCCTGACATTAGCGCTCTCCTCCTCGTCACTACTGATGACCAGGACTTCTCCTTCGTCGCTCATCTTGGGTATTCTGTGAATTTTATAGATACAAGCGATAAGTTGACTTAGCAAATTTGGCTCTTTTGATTCAGTTCTGGTTAGTATTAGTGAGAGGGAGGAAGAAAAACAAAATTATTAATTTAGATTGAGACTCGTCGGGCCATCGTCAGGCACTCGGTCGGATCGGTCGTCTCCCTCGGGTTCTTCACCCTCGTGATGGAACGGCTTCAGTTGTGCGATGCTGTCGAGTTTACTCTTCCGTTGCCTTCCTTTACCAACCGTACGATATTCGGTGATACGAACTTCTTTACGAGGAATGGGCCATCGTACTTGGGAGCGAGTTTTGACGGGAATCCCTCACTGGCCTTCGACAGTTGGTGTGTCCTCAGTAACACCAACGTGTTGAGTCCTGGTCGCCACTCTCTTCTCCTGAGGTTATAGTTTCTCCCCTGGTCTTTAGATGCCCGCTGTAGATTCGTTTGGACGATGCTGAACACTTCCCGTAGCCTCTTTGCTCTGTCCTCTGGCGCTTGCGGCATGCACCCCGACCCAGGTGTCTTCTCATCATATAAAGCGGCTGGTAAACGGGGCTCCCTACCCTGCATCAGGAAAGCTGGTGAGAATTTCGGGTAATAACTCGTCCCACGAACTTTGATGTCCCGATATAAATTGTGCTATCATCGTCTTCACGGTACGGTTCGTCCTCTCCGTCGGATTTTCCTGAGGGCAGTATGGGGCGGTGTGCTGCACTTCCACGCCTAGTGAGTTCAAATATGACCTAAAATTCCGGCTGGTAAACTGTACACCGTTATCGCATACGAATTTTCTGGGTATCCCAAATCGACATAATATGCGCTCCCGGAATGCTTTCTGTAGCTGGTCCGCTGTCGCTCGTTTTAGAGGGACCAGTTCCACCCATTTCGAGAACGCATCGTGGAATACTAAGAGCATCGTGTTTCCGTGCTTTGATCGCGGCAAGGGTCCCCGAAGTCGGCGCACAGTACAGCCTTAGGCTCTGCTACTTGCCGCGTCAACATCTGTCCTGCCGGCTTCACCTGTTCAGTCTTAAATTTCTGACAAGACTCGCAGCGTTTGACATACTTGGCCGCGTCTCGGAACATTCCAGGCCAGTAGTAGCGTTGGGATAGCCGCATTATCGTTTTCCGTACTCCTTGGTGTCCAGCTGTAGGCGCGTCGTGACATTCCAGCAGTGCCCGTTTCCTTTCCAAGGTATGTAGATGTCTGTAGAGTTGACCATTTTCTTCCATATAGTCCGCGTACTTAACTGGGTCCTTGGCTATCTTTTCCCTCATTTTCTCGATCCACTTGCCGGGCGATTTCTCCTGTACTGCTTGCTGAAAATCCTCCACGGGTTGCCGGGATAAGGCATCCGCCACTACGTTGAGTTTTCCACGCCTATACTGTACGTCAAACTGATACTGCTGGAGCTCCAGTGCCCAGCGTGCTATCCTTCCCGACGGACTCTCGATCGAGTTAAGCCACTTCAATGCCATGTAGTAGGTTATAACCTCGAATCGGTAACCTTCCAGATAGCATCTTAACTTCCTAATTGACCATACAATCGCCAGACACTCTTTCTCGGTCGCTGAATAATTTTCCTCTGCCTTATTCAGCTTCCGACTCGTGTAAGCTATGACGCGATCCTTTTGGTCGATTGTCTGTGTGAGCACCGCTCCGAGGCCAAAATCACTCGCGTCCGTCTGAAGGACAGACTTTTCCGAGAAATCCGGGCATGCTAGGACGGGTGCGGTAGTCAAATTGTGTTTGAGTATCTCCAACGCCACCTGTTGCTCCTCTCCCCACGACCATTTTCTTGACTTCTTCAACAAGGTGGTTATCGGCTGCACAACTGTAGCAAAGTTCGGCACGAATCGTCGATACCACGAGGCCATACCCAAGCAACGTCGCACCTCCTTGATGTTAGACGGGGCCTTCAAATTCCGGATCGCTTCTATCTTGGCGGGGTCTGTTTTGATACCATCGCCACTCACCAGGTGCCCCAGGTATACCAGCTCCCTCTGGAAAAATAAACACTTTTTCCGATTCAACTTCAAATTAGCTGCTCTTAGACGCCTAAAAACTTCCTTCAGCTTGGCCACATGCTGCTCCTTCGTCGCTCCGATCACGATGATATCGTCCAGATAGGCAAATGCGTGAGGCTCCATATCTGGTCCGATGACTGTGTCTAAGGCTCGCTGGAAGGTAGCATAGGCCGAGTGCAATCCAAAGGGCATCACACGCCACTGAAACAGACCTCTGCCGGGCACCGTAAAAGCTGTGCATTCCCGACTATCCGCAGCCATAGGAATTTGCCAGTAACCATGCTTGAGGTCGAGAGTTGAGATGTACCGCGCGTGCCTTAACCGCTCCAAAATGTGATGCATCGTGTGTATGCATCGGGTACGGAGTGTGCGTTGAGTTGCCTGTAGTCGATACACATCCGCCGGTTTTCTTCCTGACAAGCACGATCGGTGCGCTGTGCGGACTTCTGGTCATTGATCACCTTTTGTAACGCCGGATTTTTGGGGTAATACCTCTGTTTGATGGGCTTTTCAGCCTTCATGATGATCCTGTGCGCAGCTATGTGGGACACGCCTTGAAGCCCATCAAACAGAGCCAGTTCCGCCTTCAAAACTTCCTTGATCCCGGGTTCTAGATCCTCCGGACAAACCTGGTCTTCCAACGTGGCGCTCTCCGACGGTGTTGGTGCGGGGCTTGGTGTAACGTACCCTCCTACCTCGCCTAACCGTTGCGTTTCAATCCCTGGCGTTACGTCCACGCTGGCTTCCCTGACCGTTCCCACGGCGATCTCCGGCTGAGGTGCCCCCAGGACATCCTCCTTCTGCCTTGGCTCGCCGTCATCGTCCGGTCTTTCTGCAGCTGGCTCACGTTCCGCGGGGATCCGTTCCACCTCCGTATCCTGTACCTGATTAGTTTCTAAACTTAGCCTAGCCTCGCCACACTCGATGGTCGTCCCTACCCGGCACAAAAAGTCTATCCCTAGTATTACGTTGTCTAGCATCGAGGGCATCACGAGCATAATCATCGTGACCTCTGCCCCCGCTAGACCAACCTTTACCCTCAATAGCTTTTTCATCTCTAAGGTGGACCCATCAGCCAAGCGAATTTTCGCGCTGGCGGCCAACGTCTCACAGCTGTTGTCTACCTTGCGGGAGAATTCCTCACTAACAAAACTCCTAGTCGCCCCTGTATCTACCGTCGCCGTCACTACTTGGTCCCCGACTCTCACAGTAGCGACGATACGCCCGCCTTCCACTCTTAAAGGGTACTCTAGGTTCGGGACTGGTTTGCGCTGGCCCCCATCGGATCCCGTCCCAGATGGTGCCGCGGATCGTTTCCCGCCCGTGTTTCCCTAGACTGCCTACAACACTGGTTAGTGTTGACCCCCTTGGTCCCGCACTGACGACAAAACTGTACTCCCGGATTGGTACACTCCTTGGCAAAGTGCCCTTCCTGCGAACAGTTATAACATACCCTTTTCCCATCTGGGACTCTCGGACGCTCTTGACTGATCATGCCATTTGAAATTACCCCTGCCTGGGTAGTGTCTGGGTGTCTGAGCGGCGCCCCTGAAAAATTGTCGGTTGGGCCTGGCTGGGTTTGTGTCAGGAAAGGGTTGAAATGCCTAGCGGGGACTGCCTCGCCGGCTAACCCGTCGGAATACCTGCTTGCCTCTGTTCGGCTGCGGCCTGTGCACTCGCGGCTTTGCTGTCTTACATTCTCGTACTCGGCCGCCATCTGGGTTAGCTGTGCCAGAGAGGAGAAGTCTTTTCGGCGAATGTACAACCGGTATTCCGGTGCCAAATTCTCGTAGACTCTATGTAGCTCCTGCTCTAACCTGTACCCCGCATGGTGCATCATACGCCGAAGTTCGAGCAAATATTGTTTAAACGGCTCGTTGTCACGTTGCCGTCGTGCCCGGATACTGTCCTCTAACCTGTCGAAATACTGTGACGGTAAGAAGAACTCCAAGAATTCGGTTCTAAATACAGCCCACGTCACATCTCTGAGCCTGCTCACCGTCAACCAACTTGCTGCTTCACCCGTCAGAGATATGCTCATTGCCCGTGGCAACCTGTCTAAACTTATGTCATATGATTTCGCACTATCCTCAATTGCCTCTAAGAACACTAACGGGTCAGTACACCCATTGAAGCGGATATCCCACTTTCGACCCAAATCTGGGACGACCATCCCGTTTCTGTAGGCACCGCCACTATCGCTGATATGAAGAGGGTAGTTCGCCTGTCTCACCGGGGTACTGGCCTCCGGTGCTACAGGCGGATCTAACCGTATATCCGGGACAAAAGTTGTTTGGCGCGAGGCGTACTCACTATGGCTGGCGCCACTGGGAGGCGAGAGCAAGTTTCCCGTGACACCTGTCCGTATCGTGGGTACTACCGCATCGGATTCCGACTTCTGTCGGGGTCGGCTTCCTCCGACCGAGGTGGTGGTCAGGACAGGTGATACCGGGACCTTTGCGAACCGCACCTCCCATTCTGCCAGTCGGGTGCATACCTCCGTGGTGTGACCACCTCGCCTTATGGATGTACATACCAGCCTACGGTAGTCTGTTACCGTGGCGCACTTATCCAATCCAAAATCCCGGGCGATGTTTGGCAAATCCTCCTTATGGCAGTGGTAGACCGATTGCACGCCCACGCCAGGGTGGTTGCTGTCTCCGGCATCCATTCCGGAGGGTTCATTCGTCGCGGGTTTCTCCATTTTCACCTTTTCCAAAATTAAAAAAAAAAAAAAAAACAATAAACAAAAAAAACAACGAGATGTAAAACAAATTATTTTTTTTTTATACCGATTTCGTTTTTTCGCGAAATCAAAAATTTTTTATTTTTTAATTTTTTTATTTAGTTTGGTATAGTTTACGGGCACACAAAAAATATTATTTTTTTTGAATATTTCCCACTGTGCCACCAAAAATTTTCACACTGGCACAGTTGGACTTCCGTTTTTTCCGAAAGTCCAAAATCATTTTTTTTTACACAAAAAAAATTCGTCAACAAAAAAATTTTTTTCCCTCTGTGCACTTTCACGGTCAAGGCCCACTGTGCGGCGACTTAACGTTGACTCGTTACGGAACGCGCGATGGGACCCCGTCACACAAAAAATATTTTCACTTTTTCGCGGTTCTCGTCCCACTGTGCCACCACGACTTTTGCCCACACGTGTACCGACGACTCGCACGCTGGCAACACCGCTATGCGATCGGCTCGCACACTTTGCTGACACTTTCGTTGTGCCGGCAGATGTTCGCTACAACGACCGCACCGAACGCAAACCGTTATGTTGATCGGTGTATCCGTTTAAACCGTCAACTTCGTTGCGCCGCAAGCACTGTCAAATCCCGCAGACTCGAACGCGACCCGTTAGATTTATCGGTGAATATGTTTCAACCGTCAACTTCGTTGCGCCGCGACAGACTCATTCGGTGCTTATCCCGCTCTTTGTCGGTGCTCCCGTTTTCGACCGTTTTCGCTGTGCCACGACAAATGCACAGAACCATGCGCGCTGTTGTTGACCACCGTTTTACATGTGCTTATGTAAAACAGTGTATCAGAGGGTATACACGACACTTTTAAGTTTTACTTTTTTTTCTTATTAACCAAAAAAAAATTCCCTGTCACTTGTTAGTAGTGTTGCTGGGGCTTTAATTCCAGATCACACCACGCCTACACGCTTTAGGTCCCTGCTCGGGTGCCACTTGTAAAGTAGTAATTTGGCCGGGGTATAAGACTCAGTCCGCCGGCCAGCTGTACTAGGCTATAAAGGTCGGCGGGCGCAACGCTGGTTTTTTATTAAAATTGTATATATTAATCAAAAAATGAAAACACAGAACACTTTCTTCAATAGTCGCGGAACTCTTCCAGCAATCGATTTATTAATTCTCTTCTTCACTATCACTCTATAACTTTCCTATGTGTCTATAAAAACCGATCAAAGGGTGCTATTCCCGCTTACCTTTTTCCTTAGTCCTTAGCTGCACGTTTACTTATAATTCTTCTTACTCAATTTTTACACGGCTCGGATTCACGCACGTTCGTTCGCTCCGACTCGTATCACGCAACTCCCCGTTCGGTCACTGTCCAGCCTCGGCGCAAGCTGCCTTTTTCTCACTCCCCACGTTTATCCGAGACTGTGGTGGATTTGCCGATCACAGCTGGCGCGCTGCGCTTAGCGACCCTGCGATTTTGGGCGGTTCCGTTTAAATCCCCTTAGGCCGTTAGGCGTTTACTATTAATTAATTTTCAGCCTGTTTTCTTTTAACTTAACTTTAATTCTAAGAATATTAATAACTCAAATTGATGGTTTTGGCGCTCCTTGCCTTACATACTAATAACGAAATTATTATGTTGAAAAATGATAATAATACAATAATACACTTACAATGTAAAGGCGCTTCTTGCGCTCTAAAAAATACAATACAACTACGCTCCTTGCGTCGAATCAATTTAAGACGGGGTTATGTGAGGAGGCCTACTTCACAACACATGTAATCGATTACAAAAAAATTTGGAAATTGTTAAAATGGGGATTGAAATAATGGGTAACGATATAACTTTTCTGAAAATTTCATTGAAATCGGTTGAGAAACACCAGAGATATCGAAGATTGAAGTTTTGGTCACAGATGCATGCATACAATGACTGTACGCGTTAAGTATAGGGTTTCTTACTTGTTTATTATTATTATTATTATTATTATTATTATTATTATTATTATTATTATTATTATTATCATTGATTATTAAATCGGGACTATAGAACGTTGACCTACGGCGTGCGTGTGTCTCTTGCAAAGGCCACAAGCGTTTTAGGATCTTGGCTGCTCACTTCTTCAAGTAATGCAAGGAAGGGTGTGTGGAAGTGTCGAAATCGATTCGCTGCCAGTGCAGGGCTGGTGTAAAGCAGGTGTTTTATTAATATTCTGTTTTCAACGAATTTTTGTTCTGTTTTTTTTTTTTCTTAAGCAGATGTAAATTCAATAGCTCTTAAAACAGATTTATTAATGTGGGTCTTGTTCTTTTCTAAAACAAATGATGTCGGTATAATATGTGACGAGTCACAATTTTATAGGATAAATTAGTAGGTTAAGTTATATATATTTTGAGCTAGTTATAGACATAAGGCCCATAGTACTTGAGTATACTTGGGAAACGGGACCCATTTACAACAGAGAGACTACGAGGGAGAGAAAAGCCGCAGCAGCAGAATGGCACGAGCCAACCGGCGCGGGCATCGGCCATAGCAGAGGACAGCACAACCAGACGACGCCGACAGCGCAGCCACCCGCAGCAGCAGACTGGCACATGCCAAACGGCGCGGGCAGCGGCAACAGCGGAGAGCAGCGCAGCAGAGAGCGAGAGCGAAGCCACCCGCAGCAGCAGAATCGGCACGAGCCAAACGGCGCGGGCAGCGGCCGCAGCGACGGCATGCCGAAAAAGGGTTGACGATCGAAATCAAAACTCCAGAGCGATCAGTCTAGTTTTGGTGGCCAGAGCGAGGAGTCTAGTTTTGGTGGCCAGAGCGATCAGTCTAGTTTGGGTGCCCGTGGTGGTGAGTCGACACCAGTGCGAGTGCGAAAATAAGTCAAAGTAAGCTCGAGGAGAACACAGGAACAACCAAGGGAAGACAGCACAAGGACAACGAGGACTACGAGGAACACAATAACAAGCGGGTCAGGACAACGAAGGATACACACACACACTCGGACACCATAGGGCCAGCGTACACACACACACAAGCACGGCACGCTGGAGACACCGAACACACACACACACACACATAATTGTCACACGTGGTGCCAGGGTAAGCGAGTCCAAGCGACTATTCCCCCCCTTCTCACGACTTTGTCTGGTGTGAGTAGGTAGGGTCTAGGAAATCCTTGTGAAAGAAAAGAAATAAAGATCAAGAATAACAATGAAACCAGTGCGATCGGAAATTTATTCAAACGGGTCCAGCAAAGTGAGACAGTGATAGTGCCAAATACGGTGAGTGTGGCTTACCCACCGCTTGAGACTCCGCTGATTGTACGCCGGTCAATACCGCGACAGTCCGCAAAGTTTCCAAGCGGCGCATGTCTATCTCCGAACTTGGTGCAGCCTAGGTTAATACCAGGGGCATTCGAGTCGGAGTTGGCAGGGGTGGCTACACTGCCGCAACGGCACTGGGACGAATCACCGGAGCACCGGTGTCGGCCCTAACTTCACTACGCACTTCTCCGAGCACGGTGTCTCAGTTCCCCACTCTCTCGATCCCAGCAACCTACAAATTTCTTGTAAGGTGGCCCTGGAGAGACTGAACTACCTCAGCCATAGAAAAAGCTACCTTACAAATATTTTGTGATTTGTTTTAATCTTGGATTTGGATGACAAAATATAGATTGTTATTTTCTATTGGAAGGGCAAGAAGATTTTCTTGTGTTTGAAGTATTGAATTGTCTAGTGCCAAGAAGGTCATACAAAATAGCAGAGCAGCCAGACAACAACATCAACCGCTATTTTGGTCATAAATCAGTTTTACCGGCGCAAAAATATAAGAAAAATGTGGACACTGTATGACTTAATACATACACAAACAATTAGACATTTCAACTTGCGCACTAATTCTCTTAAAAGCAGATCTATACTTTTGTTTAAAACTTCATGCATGAGGCTGTATTTTTCTTTTGCATTAATTTGCTTGTTCTTCTATCTGGCGACGCAGACCCTCAGCTTGATCGACAATTTCAAAAAGTCACTGAACGAGCCCGACAAGGCTCGCGAGCCACTACGTGGTCATCGTAGGTAGTGCTTTCAGGTTTCGGTGTGATACTTATTAAAACCAATTTATTGATAATAGTAAAGCTGCTGCAGCTTATTAAGTGGCATATTTGTTAGTGCTCTTAACACCAGCGAGAAGGCTATTGAACTTGCCTTTTTTTATTATTAACCATTAAGCTCTATTCTTTGTGTGGGATAATGCAGGAGGCTTTTGTGCTTGGTAAAGTGGCATATGAAAGTTTTTCACCTTGTATGATTTTTTGTGGCTTACCGCTCATACAATAAATAAATGGGTAAACGTAGTTGTTAATTCATATACATATTTGATCCATTTTTTACGTCAGCTATATTAGAAATATAAGTTTATTTATTTGACTCATTTTCTTTGCTAGGAACTATTAATGGAGTGTGCTTTCTTAAAGTACCATTTTGTTAGTGTAAACATTTGGATTTTTATGTAATTTATTTCTTTTTTGTTTTTATTTTAATGAATTAACTGCCTTTGATTTTAAATGATTGCTTTCCAACACTTTAGCACCGAGAAGTAGGCTTTTTATAATGAATAGTGACTAGTTCCCATTTCATGAAGTGTATAATTTTGTTATAAAACATGTAAAGCAAATATATTCTTGATTAGCATTTTAGGCTGACTAGGTTTTTCCGTCAGTTTGTATGCAAACTTACCTACTACTTGTTAGCCAGTGATTAGGCATGTTTCACAAGAAGGGTTTTAAATCAAGCTTTAATATACCACAAATTTTTTTGTATTATCTTGTTATTCGACGTAGTCTATTTCCTTTATTAAATTGTTTTGTTTCTAATTTTTTCTATAAATTCTAAACTATTTTATTTAAAATCGCTAGTTTTTGAACAGTAATTACATTTTATATCAAAACATTGAGAATCGTGGTGCTCGTGTTCAGAAGGTTGATAGCCAGGTTCTTGAGGTTGTTGTGGAGTCTGTCAGCGTGCTCAGTCTAACAATTTCGTCTGTAACCCAACTGATGTTAATTTGGCTGGACATGGTGAACTTTTTGTGTGATGATCCGCAAGGCTTTGCTCTGGGAAAGTAGTTGGAAAAGTAGGTTTATTGTATTAAATATTCTCCCATTTGGCGTTTTAAAGATAAAATTTGCTTGCCTCTGCTTAAAAGTTATTCAGCTGAATTTCACCTTTCATTACTGATTATTTATTTTTTTTTTTTACCTCTTTATGATTATATTGATACTTAATACATCTTATAACTTAAAATTTATTTCCTTCTTTTTGTATCGCGTGGATGGTTTGATGTCTAGATTCTCTTTAATAATTTTGTTAACTGGCTGTTAAAGGCTTAAGTGTTTCCTCCAACTGATATTCATTCGCAGCTCTACCCAATTTAATACTTTGAAATTTTCTTTTCAGCGCATTCCTTGTTTTTGTCAGTTCCTTCAATATATTCTCATTCATTTTGAATACCGTGCTAAAAACCGGGAGCCGTTTTTGTTAACCGGGCTGATTTTTTTTTTTAAATGGGAGCTGTTTGCTGAAAACCGGGAGCCGTTGTTGTTAACCGAGGTCCATTTGCTGTAAGCCAGAGAGCTGTTTTCCTGTTTTACCGTGCTGTTTTACCGGGCTGTTTACCGGGTGGGATTAGTTAGTGTTCATCACATTAATCATTTATTAATAACCATAACTTTAATAGTACAATAAATTTTGAATAGAAAAAGGCGCGTGGTGCGTTTGTTCTTCCGAATGCTCGAGTTGTGTGTGTGTTCGTGTAATTGAGCTAGTTCAGTTCGTGTTGTCGAACTAGAGTATCGATTACAATAAGTGTGTGCCTATGAACTATCGTGACCGCCACAACCGTGCTGTTTTCACAGGTTGTTTTCCTGTTTTCCTATTTAACCGTGTTGATAACCGAGTTTTTAACCGTGTTGTTAACCGTGCTTCAGGGAGCTCACACTCACTATCCACGCAGTAAATGTTATATTTATTGTTAAGAATAAATAGAATAATCAAAATGCATACATCTTCTATGTATCTTTGGGCTTTTGAAACAGCTTTAAACATATATATATGTAAATGTGTATTCATCTATTTGGTCCAGGAATCTTGAAATGAAGTGAAGGGAGGAGACGTGATCAAAATGACGGAAATGTGTATGGTTAGTGGAAATGACATTGTGTAAGAGAAGAAAGTTTTGATGGAAATGTGTTCCACACTCTTAAAAAACTTTTGTTCTGTTAAATTTTACCGAAACATATCACAAAAAGACATCTACGTCAGACTTATACTACTTTATAAAGAACAAAAGCGGAAACTAAATTTAAATTAAGAAAAAATAAAAAAAAAACAACCCAAGAATGCAATAGTTGAATGTTGTCTTGGCAGACATTGAATGTGTATGTGTAGGAACTAATAAAAAACGATAAATAATTCTTTAAAATGTTATATATATGTCGCAGATTATTTTTAATTTCAAAATATAACGAACTTGTACAAAAGTTGACCGTTGCTTGTGTCTGTTCATTTGCTTTGTGGTGCATATTCTTTGCTGTCGCCGTCTGTGTATTCAAGCGTGGCAGAATACCGTTGTAGTTTCTGTCGATGTGGTCTGATGGCGGGCGTGAGAGAGTCGGCGATGTCTGTGTGAGCGGAGAGTCTGACTTGAGAATGAACACTGTGTGTCTGTATTGGTATGTGCAGAATAGATGATCTCTCCAAAGTGTATTGGTATTGCGTCTAGACATTAAAACGGTGCATTTTGTCGCATTGAGCAATTCTGGTCGTGGTGCGTGGTAAACGCATGTTGGTCTGATTAGTCAGTCAATTTATGATCGTCAAACGAAACAGTCATGCCGAGCTCCAGAGTAAAACGCATCAGAACGCGTCGCGCCGAATACACAAAGGACAGCGACGCAGAGAACGAGCCATCACCTGACGATTCGACATCAGAAGTGGGATCGCCAACACCTACTACAAGTAATGAAAGCAGTTTGTTAACAATTTTGGAGTCGCAAAATCGTACTTTTGCGGAACTGCTAAAGCAAGTGCAACACTCACAGCCGAAAGAGTCAATTGCCATCGTGTAGCCAAAGTTTAACCCAGAACGCGCAGGCTCAGACGCTCAGTCATGGTGTTCAACAGTGGAATATATTCTATCTAAAAACCAACTGGAAGGCAGTGCCCTTGTGATGACCCTCAGCAAGTCGCTGGAAGGAAGCGCGTCTCATTGGTTGTCTCAGACATGTTTTCCTAGCATAAACTGGACGCAGTTCAGAGAATTGTTTTCGCAATATTTTGCGGGAACAGAGACGTTGGCTGCAACAGTCATGAATCTGCCAAGTGGACGCCCTGCAGAAGGAAAGTGCTTGTCGTTGTATGGAAGCCGAATGGTCACTTCACTAATGGCCAGATGGAAGACGCTGAGCGTGGAACAAATAGCAGTCTCAGTTGTGCTGGCGCATGCAGCTGGAGTCGACAAGCGATTGAGACGATTAGTTTTCACCAATAACATCAACACCAGAAATGAGCTGCGACAGGAATTAAAGGCTTACTCGTTCGACGCTGGATCGAGCCAATTTCTAAACGGCAGTACATCGACGCAGCTAGGAAAACGAGCCAGGCCCTTTCTACTTAAATGTTATAATTGTGGAAAGTCGGGCCATAAGCGGTCGGAATGTCGCTCAAAGGCAGCGGCAGCTTAGCAGCAGCAACCCGGCAAACAACACTCTGGCTACACAGCAGGAAATGACCGATCAACCGTTACCTGCTACAATTGCGGAAAAGCTGGACATGTATCCACAGTGTGCCCCGATCGCCAGGAGCGTTCGTCATCCAACAGAAACAACATAGTAAAAGATGTCAACATTTGTATGGCTCTCGAGCCGGTAGGAAGGTTGTTACAATCTGGTGAGTCGTTCCAATTTTGTTTTGACTCTGGAGCGGAGTGCTCGCTGATCAAGGAAGCCGCTTCGCTGAGACTATCCGGAACTAGAATAACCAACGTAGTCATTTTAAGAGGCATTGGTAGTAGTACCGTTTGTAGTACTTTGCGGATATTGGCAAGCGTTTTGATATGTGAACATTCATTCGAAATATTGTTTCATGTAGTGTTAGACCATTATATAAAGTACGACGCACGGCGTGACAATTACATCAAATGCTCATACTATATATAACGAAAAATCTGTATTACCTGTTCAAGTTTCTGAATGCAATTCTTATTTGGCTAGTTTTGACACTGACGTTCATGGACCGGATAGAGACCAATTGTTGTCAATCCTAGAGAAGTATTCGAGTTCATTTGTTGATGGTATTCCATAAAGCCGTGTGACTACGGGACAGTTAGAAATTCGATTGATTGATAAAAATAAAACGGTTCAAAGGCGACCTTATAGATTGAGTGTAGAGTAAAAGGCAAAAGTTCGGCTGTTGATTGAACAGCTGTTAGAGTCGCACGTTATACGACCCAGTTGATCCCCCTTTGCGAGCCCAATGCTACTAGTGCGAAAGAAAAACGGTACAGACCGCCTCTGCGTGGACTATAGAGAGCTTAATGCAAATACTGTCTCTGATAAGTACCCATTGCCGCTTATTTCTGATCAGATAGCTAGGCTGAGTGGTGCTAAGTTTTTCAGCTCTATAGATATGGCAAGCGGGTTTCATCAGATCCCAATTCATCCGAATTCAATTGAGCGTACGGCATTCGTTACGCCGGAAGGTCAATTTGATTATTTGACTATGCCATTTGGACTTAAAAATGCTCCTTCGGTATTTCAAAGAGCAATTAATCGTGCCTTGTCTATTCTTATGCCATTGCTTACATGGATGACGTAATGATAGTTGCACGAACCAAGGAAGAATCTTTTGACAGACTGCGAGTTGTGTTGCGAACACTTACGGAAGCAGGATTTTCTTTTAATGTAAAAAATGCTCATTTCTTAAATCGTGTATTGAATATTTAGGCTTTGAAGTCAGGTCAGGCGAGATTCGACCTAATCCTAGAAAGATACGAGCCCTTACCGATTTGCCGCCTCCGCAATCCGTTACCCAGTTGAGGCAATTCATCGGATAAGTGTCGGTACTTCCGGCAGTTTGTGCCTAAGTTTTCACAGTTACTGAAACCTCTTTACGAATTAACTTCAAAGAGCAAATCATTTGTATGGGAGCATGAGCACGAGAAAATACGGCAGAAAGTAAATTCTGTTTTAACTAATGAACCTGTTCTCACTATATTCGACACACAATTTTCTAATGAGCTTGAGTGCTATTTTGCTGCACCGAATTGAGAAGAAGCCTCGAGTTATCGAATATTTTAGCAAGGTGACGTCATCAGCGGAATCGCGTTACCACTCATACGAGCTGGAGACTCTTGCCGTTTACAACTAGTACTTTCGCCATTACTTGCATGGTCTTCATTTCATTGTTTTCACCGACTGCAATTCGCTTAAAGCGTCTCGCACAAAAATAGAGTTAACCCCGAGAGTTTATAGGTGGTGGTCTTACATGCAATCTTTTGAATTTGACATCGAGTATAGACCCGGCGAGCGCATGGCTCACGTTGACTTTCTGTCTCGAAACCCAACACCAAAAATTGTAAGGAATCCAGCAGGTGTAGTCGAAATGCATATCAATTTAACAGAGATATCTGATAACTGGTTGTTGGCTGAACAACAGAGAAATGAAGAAACTTCTTCTATCGTTTCGAAATTGCGAAGGGAAGAACTGTCTGAAGAGTACAGAAAGATCCAAAGAAACGGAAAGACTCGACCAAAGCCATTCAGATGGTCTGCTGTTAATAATGTGCACGAGTCAATAATGCACCTTGGGTGGGAGAAAACTCTAGAGAAAATGTATGAATTTTATTGGTTTGACAAAATGTCTAAAAATGTTCGCAAGTTCGTAGACAACTGCATCACCTGCAGATTGTCAAAGCCTCCGTCTGAAAAAGTACAAGCCGAACTGCATCCCATTCCTAAAGTTGATATTCCGTGGCATACAGTTCATGTGGATATTACGGGAAAGCTCAGTGGTAAAAACGATCAAAAGGAATACATAATCGTGCTAATAGATGCCTTTACCAAATTCGTTTATTTGTCCCATACCATAAAGTTAGACACTGAAAGCTGTATTAAGTCAGTGAGATCTTTAATATCTTTATTTGGTGTACCTTCTCGATTGATCGCTGATCAAGGTCGTAGTTTTGCTAGCACAGCGTTTCGTGATTTCTGCTCAGCACAGAAATTAGATTTGCATTTGATAGCCACAGGTGCCAGTCGTGCTAACGGACAAGTGGAACGAGTCATGAGTACTCTTAAGTCAATGCTTACTGCGGTTGAAACAGACCAGGGTTCTTGACAGGATTCCTTAGGTGAAATTCAGTTAGCTCTTAATAGCACAGCCAATAGAGTGACTAAAGTCAGTCCATTAGAAGTACTTATTGGAAAAGAAGCGAGACCGTTTGGTCTTGTACCGGTCGTAAATACTGAAAATACTGTTGACGTTGGTTTGGTTAGAGAAATGGCAAAAAGAAATATGAAAAATAATGCCAGAATAGATAAGGCTAGATTCGATAAAGGTAAAGCCGCCATTGTAAGACACAAGGTTGGTGACCATGTTTTACTTAAGAATGAAGAGCGTCACCAGACCAAATTAGATCCTAAGTTTAAAGGTCCATTTTTGGTGATCGAAGTATTACCAGGTGATCGATATAGACTCAAAGCATTAAATAGTAACAGAACGTATAAATATTCCCACGAATTTCTGCGATGTATGCCAGGGAAGGGGATTACCACAGAGTTTGAGGATGAAGGCTCCGAAGAGGACGCCATGGTTAAAGCCAGTGAGGGCTGTGATCCTGAGATTGATTAAAGTTAAGAAGGCCTCCGGATCAATACGCTTGTTCGGACTTATGGGTGCCCGAGTTATGTGGTTCGCCATTTGATCTGGATTGAGTTGCGATATTGGTGGCGATCGGTGGTGTGTGATAGCTAGCCAGTTGAATGAGAGTAAACTGAGTGCTAGGCTAACAGGAAGAAACAGCTAGACTGACAAGGAACCAGCTAGCCAGTTGAATGAAAGTAAACTGAGTGCTAAGCTGACAAGGGCCAGCTAGACTGTAAGGAAGATAGCTAGCCGGTTGAATGAGAGTAAACTGCGCGCTAGTGGAAAATACAGACTGACCAGTTGAATGAGAGTAAACTGTGTGTGGTTGTATCGAATTAAAAAGAGAACTCTTTATGAGAAAGCTATGTGAATTTAAATCATTCAAACAAATGTTGGTGGTAATCCGGATCTCGTGGCTTGAACTAATCGTGGTTTGAATTAGTGATGTACTAAGAAATTAGAACTTGAAAAGATTGTATTGTTTTGCTTTGAGACTGTATTGAGTTGCCTTATGATTTTAAAACTGTATTGAGTTGCCTTATGACTTAAAAACTGTATTGAATTGATTTGAAACTGTATAAAGTTTGCTTAAGAAATGGATTATGAATTGTAAACACACGAGGACGTGTGATAGTCAGGAAGGCCGTGTCGCAGATTATTTTTAATTTCAAAATATAACGAACTTGTACAAACGGGGACCGTTGCTTGTGTCTGTTCATTTGCTTTGTGGTGCATATTCTTTGCTGTCGCCGTCTGTGTATTCAAGCGTGGCAGAATACCGTTGTAGTTTCTGTCGATATGGTCTGATGGCGGGCGTGAGAGAGTCGGCGATGTCTGTGTGAGCGGAGAGTCTGACTTGAGAATGAACACTGTGTGTCTGTATTGGTATGTGCAGAATAGATGATCTCTCCAAAGTGTATTGGTATTGCGTCTAGACATTAGAACGGTGCATTTTGTCGCAATGCGCAATTCTGGTCGTGGTGCGTGGTAAACGCATGTTGGTCTGTTTAGTCAGTCAATTTATGATCGTCAAACGAAACAGTCATGCCGAGCTCCCGAGTAAAACGCATCAGAACGCGTCGCGCCGAATACACAAAGGACAGCGACGCAGAGAACGAGCCATCACCAGACGATTCGACACATATAACAATTGTTTAATAAGAACACACATCAATATAAAAGAAAGACTGAAATGCTATTGTTAATTTTCATACTTTGATACTGAAAGTATCATAGTATATTGGTTTTGTGCATTGTCCGTCATGGTGTCATTCTGTCCGTCTGTCCGTCCGTATGAACCCAACTTTTTTCGACACCCGTAAATCTAAAGACTTGAAACTTTGCAATTATGTTTATCCATAGACGGTACAGATAAAGTCTTAAGATCGGGGTGCCACCACGTTAACTAAAAACCGATAAAACCAAATATTTCTCACATTCTTACAGATAGAATTACCAAAATTTGCACGCAGATAGCTAGGCGTGTCCCTGTAAATACTGCATCAAAATTTTGGATGCCACGCCCACTCCTTCCGCCCCCATTGAAGAGTACAGTTATAGTTTTATTTTGTGGAAAAAGAGAGAGAAAGATTTTGTTTCTTAACCCTGAAATTTAAAATTTGAATTTCAATATACGTTAAGCGCGGCTTATGATATTCAAATTAGCAGAGGTCAGCACCAATGTAGCAATCGCCGATCAAGCACAGTGCAACTTCGCGCGCTTATGTTTCGGTAAAGCACGAAGGTTGACGGCTTAACGTTTGCAAGGCTTATGGTTAGATCCGGTGGCATGGATTGTTCTTTTCAATTCTGACCACACATCGAGACAGACACACATTTGGATTTTAAAATCACATCTGACTTGAAGTTTCGCCACGCCTGCAAATATCTAAGGAAAAATCCTCCTTTTTTTCGTCACATCATTGCAAATAATTAAGCTAAAATAAGCTAATTGCAATTGAGTTTTTAATTACTTTTTGCGATGGTAAATATTTCTGCAGTACGATTGGTAAATCGTTTCTAATTTTTATAAAATTTTTTGGTATATTTGTGAAGGGAAATTCGTTGTACCTGGTGCATATAAACGCAATTTCGGTTTAAATGTTTAAACGCTTGTGTAGCGGTGGCTACCACAACCACAAAAATTGCAATATATGTATGGTTGGTGCATACGATCATCGATTGCCTATCTGGAGCAACCAGACGTTTTGGAGCTAAGCATATGTTCGGCGGCACTCAGCAACGAATTCGGGGTAAACGAACATAAGGGGTATCGAGTACAAAAGGAGAGAGGCAGTTTTTTTTTTTATCAAAATAAATATCAATAAGCAAAGAACTAATATAAAAAGGTGCGGAAAATCGTGTTAATCTTATACCTGTGTAATTAAAAACCTTTGTTTTTTATACGAATATTTCAAATTACATATTAAAACAAAACATTAACAGTGAATCTTACAAACAAACAGTGACAGTATGAAAAGGACATGTGTTGAAAGGTAATTGCAAGCCAATATCTGTACACGCATATGCAACAAACACAACAAAAACTTTTAGATATTATAAAAAGAGAAAAAAAGAGAAACAGTACATGTGTAACTACTAATGCATATGCCGTCAAACATAAATCATGCAAATTAAAATTAAAAAAACTGACACCAAATACACCCTACTCCAAAATTTAATCAACACCTACACAACTGGATCATCGTGAAGGCCTTCATCGAAATCTTGTATGGGGTGAGTGCAACCAAAGAAAAACCAGGAAATCACAAAGTAAAATTTACAAATTGCAAAGAACATAATAAAAGAGCTAAGGTCAATAAATAAAATAAAAATAATTGCTTAACCCTCTCATGCCCGCTGTTGCGTATATGCAACATTGTGTTTATAAGCGTCTAAGTACCGCAATTTTAAATATTTTTTTTTAATTCTTTCGCAAAAAAGTTAAATCATATGTTGTTTAAGCTTACAGCTGACTGGTTGGTAATCAGCTGTGCTCGTGTTCAGTTGATAGGTATTCTCACGAGAGCAAAGTTAACAAATTCATTTTGCAAAAAAACGTTGTTATAAAAAAGTGTTAAAAACACTAATATAATAAACTTATCCTAAAACCAAGTTCAACAACTAACTAATGAAAGGTAAGTGAGCAATTTAAAAAAAACCAGGCATAAAAATATTATGTTGTTTGTCTGTAATAATTTTGTAAATGTAGTGTTGCGTATATGCAACTTTGGTCTATTGTTGTAATTGTCGAAAACTAAAAACTTATTTTTGTTTGCACATTCTAAGATGCGCCCAAAAGGTCTGACTCAGGCAGAAATTGAAAAATTTGCCAACTTTGATTGGGATGATTCGGCTGACGAAGAAAATGAAGAAGAAGAAGATGCAGATATTGAAAAAATTATAGAAGAAACTTTGGAAAATTTGGATAACAGAGATGAAAATATGCAAGTTGGTTTGATTGAACAAATTATTACAGCTGAAAATGATAAAGATTTGAATGAAAATGAAAAGTTGTACAGGATGTGATGTAAAAAATTGATTTACATAGTTTGAGGTGGAGGAGTGCAGAGTGTATGGATAGCGAGACCTGCTGGAAAAGTAAACTATGCAGCAATGCGGTGAAAACACCCATCGAATATTTTAGTATTTTCTATGCGGATGAACTGTTTCAGAAAATATGTGACGAAACGAACTTATATGCCATGCAAACAAAGGGCATAGAATTGAAATGTACTGTGCCTGAAATAAGAAGGTTTGTTGGCATTCTACTTTACCTTGCAGTTGTGAAAATACCAACATATAGAATGGCGTGGGCGGCCAATTTCAAACTAGCGGCCGTTGCAAGTGCATTACCAAGAAACAGATTCGAAAAAATCAAACGGTTTTTCAACTTGAACAATAATACTAAACAGCCTCAGAAGGGAACACCTGTGTACGACAAGTTGTACAAAGTTCGGCCTCTGTTGGACTCCATAAAGAAAAAATTCAATGAAATTTCACAGGAAGAATGCCAAAGCATTGATGAGCAAATGCTTGCATATAAAGGTATAATTTTATTTGGCAGTCGGCCGTCAGCCTGTGTAGGGGGACTAAAGTAGGAATGGTGGTCCATGCTCCGTGGTCGACCCGTCGACCGCGAAGTGTGGAGCCCCGCTCCTGCTCCGTAACTGCCAGACTGTCGGAAGTGCAACTTATACCTCCTCGTGGTGGCTGCTGGTAACAGGGTCCTGTGTAGGTCACATTTCTGGCAGGATACCTGGCTAAATTAAGTTGGGCGAAAGAGAGTAAACTCTTTTTAATAAAATCCCCAATCTAATGGTGGAACAGCATATGCCAAGAGATGCGTGGCTAGGGGGGTGCCTAGTTACTAGTATGCGGACTTGTAGTACGGTGGCGCGGCCTCGTTTTAATCTGCCACACTACGGTACGGCACGGCGTAGTGTTTACCGGTTGCCATCTTACTCGTGGGATCAAAATTGAGAACCAAATTATACAAAAACCCGATGTTGAGGAGGAGAGTGGCCCGAAGGGACACAACACAGAGGTGACAACACCTCAAAACCAACAACACCAATGTGTATGTGCCTCAGTGGTGGAACCACCACAAAGCACTAACCACCGACAGTGTTGTTGGCCCCAAATTGCCAAAATTTAGCGGCGCTGGCAAGAAGAGACTGGTGTTCTTTCTGCGGCAGGGACTTAGTAAAGAAGAGGCCTACTCCAAAGCTTTGTCCCCAATGGAGAAGAGAGGGGAAACAGCATGCCACAAACGCCAGAGGTCAACAAATCAAAGTTCAGAGGCAACCGTCAGCAAAAAGATGAGGGATGACAAGCCCTCCACCTCCAAAGCCGCAGGCAAGGTAAATGAAAGGCAGACCTCTGCCTCACATCACCAAGCCAAAGCAATTGTGAATAAGGAGCGTGGCTCAGTGACGGATAAGGGAGCAACACGCACCAAGGCCGACAAAAAACAGCAGAATGCTAAACCAAACGAGGCTGGTATTGGAATCAAACTGGCGGTATTGGCAAAGGACTATCCCAAATCGGACCTAACAACCGCGCAAATGGATTCCTTATCCAGCGCAATTGAGGATCAGGTACTGCAGCATATGGATGGGCAGATAAAACCGGCCTTCCTAGGCTCCACCTACAAAGCTGGGTATCTCGCACTTCTCTGTAAAGACTGCGACACAGCTGAGTGGGTAAAGGCGATGGTGGGCAAAATGACGCCGTGGGAGGGTGCTGCACTCTGGTCGACAGCGGAATCAAAGATTCCTCACTCCAGAATTGCAGTCGGCTACTTCCCCAAATCCGCAGGAATGGAAACGGCCAAAGTGCTAAACTTCCTACAGGCACAAAATAAAGGCCTAAACACCTCAAACGCAATGTTAGTGCTGGCTGTTGATCAGAGTTCGGCAGCTACAATCGACGAATCGAAGGGAAGGGTTAATTTCCTCCTTGGACAAGTCAACGTAAAAATCAAGGGTGAGGACACCACAGAGGAGGACCTCATCAACCAGGTCAGGGTGATGGAGATTGAAGAGAGTACGCTAAGCTCTCCAAATGCCTCCGGTGCTTATCCGCCGTCAAAATAAGATGTCTGCAGGCAAACCGTCATCACGCTAAAGCGGCGACGGCGGAACTTAGCAGAAGGTTTGCAAGCAACACCAAGGACATCGGGCTACTACAAGAGCCCTGGTTCTTCAAAGGCCGTATTAGAGGCCTAAATACTAAAAACACACAGGTAATATATGATAGAACAGCGGCCAAACCTAGGGCAGCAATACTCATAAACACTGATATTAAATTTCTACCTCTCACAGAATTCATAGATAACGACACGGTGGCCATACTACTGGAGCTGGAAATCGAAGGGGGTAAGAAAGAGGCTGTACTGGCCTCGGCTTACTTCCCTGGTGACTCCGAAAGGGCAAAAATGAAAAGATCCTCGCGGACCTCATGCAAAGGGCACTTGATCAAACGGTAAATGGGTGTACCTCAGAGGGGCTCTCTATCAACCCTAGGAAGACCATCATAATCCCGTTCACCAACAAAAGGATTCTTGAGATTCCAGATATAAAGGTTAGTGGCACAGTTGTGTCTCTGAGTACAGAGGTCAAATATCTAGGGGTAACTCTGGATAGCAAACTCACTTGGAATGCACACCTGAGAGCGGTAACCACGAAATCAACTCGATCTCTCTGGACTGTCAAGCAGATGCTTGGCTAGTCATGGGGGCTTTCTCCAAAAATGGCCCACTGGGCGTACACCCAGATGGTTAGACCGATGATTCAACAAGGTACAAAGGCTAGCTTGCCTTAGTATTACAGGGGCTTTGAGGACGACTCCGACATCAGGACTGGAAGCAATTCTAGACCTAACTCCCTTACACCTAGCAATAGAGGAAGAGGCTGTAAAGCAGACTTTGGTACTCTATCTTAGCAACAAGTACCAGAAGGGCAATCTTAGAGGACACTTGCGTATATTGAATAGGGTAGAGGACATCCTCGACAAGACCAAAACGCTAGACCAAAGCCAAATTATCCTTAGTTTCACGAAAAACTACAATGTTATTTTTCCAACAAGAGAGCAATGGACTTCCAATCCATCTTGGATAAATGACGATGCACAAAACTGGTTCACAGATGGATCCAAGACAGCATCAGGGGTAGGAGCAGGCATAGTGGGTCCTCGCACACACATCTCTCTTTCACTGGGTGCTGAATGCACCGTTTTTCAGGCAGAGCTCTTCGCTATTTTACAGGCGGTATACAGACTGAATAGCAGACAATTGGTAGGAGTTAACATTCGTATACTCTCCGACAGTCAAGCAGCTCTTAAAGCACTAAACAGCTATAGCTACAATTCAAAACTCATATATGAATGTCACTGTGAGCTAAATGTTCTGGCAACCAACAACAGGGTCTCTCTGGTATGGGTCCCAGGACATGAAGGTCACTCAGGTAATGAGGCTGCGGATGTAAGGGCTGAATTAGGAGCGGAAGCCCTATTTATAGGCCCAAGTCCGATGTTTGGTTATTCAAACAACAGACTCAAATCTGATATAGATAAATGATTAGAGAGCAAGAAAACAATGCACTGGAACAATCTAGAGGGTCTCAGACACTCAAAAAGATTTGTGTGCCCTACTGCAACAAGAGCCAAGGATGCTCTATCCTTAAACAGGACACATCTAATCACTAAATGCCCAGCCCTGGCACGTAGTAGAGCAACGCTGTTAGGCAAAGACATTCTCAGTGAAGAGGACCTGATGCATATCCCGCAGACTGGTCTGACTCAGTTTCTGAGAAAACTAAAACTGAACTAGTGGTAAGGGGCACAATAGATCCATGTGGGTCGCAGTGCTGAAGGGCGCAAGCCCACCCTCGTTCGACATTACATTACATTACATTACATCATATTATTTGTGAACATATTTTATATAATTCTAAATAATACAATTATACATTCCGTTCTTAGGTCAACATAGTTTGAAACAATATCTTCCAATGAAGCCCCACAAGTGGGGTTTCAAAATGTTCACTAGAGCTGGTTTATCTGGGATTATTTATGATTTTACTCTCTACATTGGAGAAGGAACGTGCAAGTCTTATGGCTTGGGAATATCATCAGACATTGTGCTATTTTTATCATCCAATATGCCAGTAAACCAAAATTTCAAACTGTTTTTTGACAATTGGTTTTCTTCAATAAGCTTGATGATTGCGCTGAAAGAAAAAGGCATATTAGCCGTTGGTACAATTAGAAGCAACCGATTGAAAGATTGTACTCTAAGAAGTGAGATGGAACTTCAAAAACGAGGACGAGGATCAAGCAATTTCAAATATGAAGCAACTCACAACTTGATTGCTTGTCGTTGGTATGATAATAAGAGTGTACAATTGGTTTCAAACTATATAGGTAGAACCCCATGAGTGAATGCAAGAGATGGTGCCAAAAAGAGAAGAAGTTTATAACTATGCCTCGTCCACGTATAGTAGAATGCTACAACAAGCACATGGGAGGGGTTGATCTTGCGGACATACTGCTTGAACTGTACAAAATCAACCACCGCTCAAATAAATGGTACATGCGTATAGTGTACTGGTTCATAAATTCGAGTTTAGTAAACAGTTGGTTGATGTACCGCAGAGACAACACACATACAGACGGCGAATTCAAGCATATGCTGCTCATAAATTTTCAATTGGATATTGCTAAAAAAGAGAGGTCGTCCATCGTCACTTATTTTGACAATGAATTCAGGAACTTCATCACCTTCTCCATCGACTCCGTCATCACCAGCTCCATCATCACCAGCTCCTTCTACGGGTTCTGAATCAAACACCTACAAAAGAGCATATGTTGCAGAGCCTGCAAAATCCCTACGATTTGATGGTAATAATCATTGGGTGGAATGGGGAAAAAGGGGCAGATGTAGGCTATGCAACACTGGGTTTCCAAGCAGTAAATGCAGCAAATGCAATGTGCACTTGTGCTCCAATCCTCAAAAAAAATTGTTTTATATCCTACCATACATAAAATGAAATAAACGGCATTTGGAAAAAATCAACTTGTATTAAAATTTATAACACCATTGCCCAATGTTGCCTTTACGCAACATCCTGTAGCTCTTGAACCAGGACACCTAGGACATTGAAATTTTTGTCAGTTGATATTGAGGTCAACTCTAACTTATATATCTACTCAAAAAAAATTTAGCCACACCCATTTTAATTCGGGCATGAGAGGGTTAATAAAAGTGAGTTGCTTAAACAAGCAATAGACATACCGACTCTTGTTAGAGAAGGGTATCGTGCTACGCGAAGATAAGCTTAAGCTAAGGCTTGATTCAGCAATTATCATTGCTATGTTTTGCGCAATCGCTTTACGCATTGTATGCATTCTTTATCTTTCTATGCATATTTGATATTCTCGCGAAAGCTTTTGTTCGGCAGCTTGTGTTTACGCCCACGTGTATATTGAGCATATTTTGGATTTTTGCTTTTATCAGAAATCGTAACGTAACCATGAGCACGGCTTGTTAAGTTTACGATCATGTCGTGTACATACAAACATTTCTTACTTTTTATTACAGCTGTGTGTTTGAGAGATTTATGTTCAACCAATTAATACAAAATTGTTAACTGAATTTTAAAATAATTAAATAACAAAAAAAAAACAGCATTTAAGTACATATATATATTTAACAATGAACAATGAAAACACACACAACCGTACGTTTTAAAACATGATACAAATTAATAGAAATATATAATTTTGTTGCAATTATGTTTTTCAATGCAGCATAACCAAAATTGGGAGGGTGGGTGCGTGGCTGCAGCTCGGGTGCGTGTGTGTAGCGTGCGTGCCCGTGTGTACAGGTGTGCGTGCCGTGTGCGTGTGGGTGTGTGCCGTGTGTTCGTGAGTGTGAGTGTGTGTATGACTGCCGGTGCGTGTGTGTATGGCTGCCGGGATGTGCGTAGCGTGTGTGCGTATGTGCCAAACAACTTCCCCGTCACTTGCACTTTTCACTTTTCACGCTCCCTCACTTCACTCCTGTTCACTTTTCTCGCTGCTACTCCTGTCGTTGTTGCCGAGGGGCTGCTGACGCTTCCACTGTGCCTGTTTGTTGTTGTTGCTGCGGGGTGCTGTGGTTGTTCACTCTGCAGTTGTTGTTGTTGCTGCAGTTGCTTCTGCTGTGGTTGCCGTTGTCGCTGCGGGGTGCCGCGGTTGCTCGCTCTGCAGTGGTTGTTGTTTCTGGCGTGGCTTCTCGTTGTTGTTGTTGCTGTGGCTACGCTGGCCGTGAAAGCTGCCGTAGCGTGATCGTTTTTGTTGTTGCTGCCAGTAACTGCTGTGTCGGTGACTGCCGCTGCTATGGCCTTTGTTGCCGGCCCGTTGGCTGCAGGTGGTCGCTGTTATGGCTGTTGCTGCGGTTGTTGTTGTTGCTTCTGGGGTGCTGCGCCGGTCGTTGTTGTCGTTGTCGGTAGCGTCGTAGCTGGCTGCGTGCCAAAATCCAACTCTCCTTTTTCAAAGCTGGCAAAATCGCTTTCTCATTCCCCTGTCTTACGCGAAGACGGCGTCTAGTGGGCTGTCATGTCAAGTGCCCTCTTGCTCACTTTTGCGTTAGGGGCGCGTAACGATCAGACCGGTCGCTCTCTTTTGGGCTATGAGGGCTCGCAACGATCAGATCGATCGCTCACGCTTTTGCGCGTAAGTGGCTGGCCACGGTACGACGCCTTTTGTGGGGTAGCCAGAATGCTACCTCACACCCCCCCCCTTACTTCGGGTGGCGATGGCGGACGGTGACCTTACCGGCCGCGGACACCTTCACCTGGAAGCCCTGGTTGTCTACCTCCATAAGATACTTCACCCCTCGGTGGGTGTTGTGCTGGACGCTTTCCAGGACTTCCTGCGGCAGTAATCCTCCGGTTGCAACCACTCGCCATGCTTTCGGGGCCATCACCCAATTGATACTAAAAAGGGGGAGGTCGTCCAGCCCGATATCATCCTGCGTGCTCGTCAACACCTCGTCCATAGCGCTGACTTTCCGGGTCTTCCTCGTCATTGTCTGCGTGGATCGGCTTTAAGTCTGCCAGATTGGCAGCGCGACGTCCTTTCATTTCTTCATGTCTGATCCTTCCGACATTTGGGGAGACGAATTTTACGACCTGATATGGCCCGTCAAATTTTGGAGCCAGCTTTGCGGCAAACCCTTCCGCTGCGTTGGATAGTACGTGGTGTTTGGCCAAGACCCGTGTACCCAGGGTAGGTCGCCAATCCCGGCGACGGAGGTTGTACTCCTTCGCCTGGTCCTGAGAAGCCCTTTGTGTATTTTGGTATCCCTCGACGTACTGCGCCAGCATTGTTTTAATCGTCCGTTTCGCTCTCTCCGTGGGGTTTCGCTGGGGACTGTAGGGGGCGGTATGCTGCAACTCGATCCCTAGCTTTTTGCAGAATCGGGTGAAGGACCGGCTCGTGAACCGGCACAGGATACTTTCCCTGAACGCCTTTTCCAGGTAGGCCGTTGTTGCTTTGCGCAGGGGTACCAATTCGACCCACTTAGAAAAGTGGTCGAAGAACACTAGCAGCATGGTGTTCCCATGTTTCGACCTGGGTAATGGTCCGACAAAATCTGCGCAGAGCGTTGCGAAGGGTTCCTCCACTTGTCTTGTCAGCATTCTCCCGGCCGGTTTGAGCTGGCTCACCTTGTCGGTAGTGGATGTCGAACTGGTACTGCTGCAGCTCCAACGCCCACCTTGCGATTCGGCCAGTCGGGTTGTCTATGCTGTTCAGCCACTTGAGCGCCAAGTGGTCCGTCACTACGTCAAAGCGGTAGCCCTCTAGGAAGCATCTCAATTTGCGAATGGCCCAAACGATCGCGAGGCACTCCTTCTCCGTCGCCGAGTAGTTCTCCTCGGGCTTAGACAGTCTCCGGCTCACGTACGCTATGACTCGTTCAGCTCCGTCTATTTCCTGTGTTAGCACAGCCCCTATACCAAAGTCGCTGGCGTCGGTCTGTAGCACGAACTTGGCCTCAAAGTCGGGACACGCCAGGACAGGGGCCTCCGTAAGGCGCCGCTTGAGCTCGTCGAAGGCTGCTTGCTGTGGTTCTCCCCCCTATGCCCAGGCATCGTCGCAGTTCCCGAATATTCGTAGGGGGTGTTAGGTTTCGGACGGCGGAGATCTTGTCTGGATCGGTATGGATAGCCTCCCGCAACCGTCGAAGGACCTCTTGCAACTTTTGTAGATGGTCATCAATGTCGGACCCAGTGATGATAATATCGTCCAGGTAGGCGAAGGCGTACGGTTCCATGTCCGGTCCGATGACTCCATCGAGAGCCCGTTGGAAGGTGGCTGGGGCGGAGTGGAGGCCGAAAAGCATGACCTTCCAATGGAACTGTCCTCGTCCCGGTACCGTGAAGGCGGTGTACTGGCGACTATCTCGGGCCATCGGAATCTGCCAGTATCCACTTTTCAAGTCCAAGGTGCTGATGAACTTCGCATTCCGCAGCCGTTCCAAGATGTGCTGGATGCGGGGCAAGGGGTAGGCATCAGGGATGGAACGTGCATTCAACTGCCGGTTGTCGATGCACATCCTGATGTCACCCGTCTTCTTCCCTACCAGCACGATGGGGGCGCTATGGGGTGACTTGGAGGGCTCTATGCATCCGTTTAGTAGTTCTTCCACTTGATCAAAGATGACCTTCTGCATGGCGGGGTTTTTCGGGTATTATCGCTGCTTGATGGGTCTCTCGTCCCGCATGGTAATCACATGCTCTGCAATGTGAGAGACTCCCTTCAACTCATCAAACAGCGCCAGCTCCCGCTCCAAGAATGCTTGGAATCTGGGGTCAATCTCCTCGTCGGCTTCGGTCGGTCTCTCCGTTGGGTCCTTTACTACGGGCAGCTGGTAAACTGCTACTGCTTGCGAATGCCCGGCGGCCACCTCGCGGCTGCAGTCTTCGGGCGCCTTGGCAGTGCCTGCGTCATCCTCCCTTGGAGTGGCTATCGGGGGCGGTACTAGTTCCGTGGGTGGGGCTGGATCTTCCGTAGTAGTCCTTCGTTTCCGGCTTCCGGCTGGGCTCAGGAACAACTCCTTCGTCATCTGCAACTCAGATGATCCGAATGTTAGAGTGGCCTGTATCGCGCAGAAGAAGTCGATGCCCAGGTTAAGCTCGTCCAGGACAGTAGGCATCACCAACAGCGGCAGGCGGATGCGCTTGTCTCCGAGCTCGACCTCCGTGATGCATGCCTTGGTGATGGTCGTGCGCGATCCATCCGCCAAACTTACCCCTACCTGGATTTTCCTGAGCCCCTCTGCCGATAGCTGTTGGGCGACCTTCTCGCTAACAAAGCGGCGCGTTGCTCTAGTGTCGATAGTAGCCAGGAAGGGTTTGCCTTCCATGCTAACCCTGGCTAATGCTAATGGCTCCGTTTGCTTCCGTTACTTTGTGGTCGCCACTCCCCCCTGGTCCGGAATCTAGGAGGGAGGCACTTCGTTTCCCAATGTCCGTGTGCAGCACTCAATTGTTCGGACACCTCGCCGCCCACACTGCCAACAGTGTAGCTGTGGGCGGGGTGTCCCGGTTGTCCGCATCTCCGGCATGCGGTACGTACGTCGATTGGGGTATCATCGGCCTGTGGTGGGTGGGCCTCTTGTGCCCGAGGCGCGTGGTCCCGGAAGGGGTTGTGGTGTCTTGGGGCGGACGGGGTCTCTTGTGGGCTAGGCGCGGGAGGTCGGGGGGCCTGTCGTCGGCTTCCTTCGAGTTTGTTGTTGTTGGGTTTCCCTCTCCCTGACCATCTCATTGGGTAGCCAGCTGCGTCAGCTGGCTCAGGCAGGTTACCTCATGCCTCCTTATGTATAGCTGGTATTCCGGCAGCAGATTCTCATAAAGGCGGTCCAACTCTCGCTCGCTGGAGTATCCTGCCCGTTACATCATCAGCCGCAGCTGCACCATGAAGCGTTTAAATGGTTCGCCGTCGCGCTGCATATGGTTCCGGATTTCGTCCTCTAGGCGTTCGTAGTACCGTGGGGGCAGGTAGAACTCCAGGAACTCCTTTCTAAACCGCGTCCAGGTCTCCCCATGCATCCGGTTGATCCGGTACCAGCTTTCGGCCTCTCCGGTAAGGAGTTCCGAGATCAGGAGGGGCAAGCTGTATACGTCGATCTGATGGATCGCGGCTCATTCCTCCACCCGCTCTATGAAGTTCAACGGGTCGGTGGACCCATCGAATGTTAGGCCCCAGCGTTGCATCTTCTCGGCCAACATGCCATGTGAGGGTTCCGGTCGGTTTATCCTGAGTGGGGAGTGGTGGCGTAGGCGCGATGGTGACCTACCGGCGAGTCGGGTCGGGTCGGGTCCAGGCAAGGCCCCGTCTGTGTTCGTCACTGCAATGACCGGCCTTGTTGTAGGTGGGGTACTCATCTACGGTTGGGTTGGGCTCGGCGTCCGTGACCGTGCCTTGTTATCCTTGGATGATGGTGATTGGTCCCGATACTTCGCTGCCAGTTCCTCGAAGCGGGCTAGAAGTGTGTCCGGGTGCTCACTTCGGCTGATGAAGCTGGCCACTCGGCTCCGTAGCTCGGTGACGGTCCCCTTTACGTCGAGCCCGAACTCGCTTGCCAAGGACACAAGTTCGTCCCTCCGGCGGTAGTAAACCCAACTCACCGCTGGTCTTTCGGTCGCCGTCGTTTCGAGGTCCTTGAGATATTACCCTTCGCGGAGGATCGTTGCTTGGATATCCTTCGAATAGGATCGTTGCTGGGATGTCCTTTGAATTAGGATCGTCGCTGGGTTATCCTCGACGAGGATCGTTGCCTGGATATCCTTCGACTAGGATCGTTGCTGGGTTATCCTTTTCAAAAGGATCGTTGAATTATTTTTTTCACTGCTGGTGTGTTCAGCTCGGAGGCTGGAGTTAGACTGATATCCTGGTGCCAGTAGCCGGCCTTATATACACAAACGGCCTCTCTGCCAGCACCAACAGCGACGCTCTGCCGTCGTCGGCATCGAGGGTCCCGTCGGCAGCGCGGCGACGCAGCCTTCGTTCGCCGGCTGCTGCGACGCGTTCCAAAACACGAGTTTCGGGGCAGAGGGGGGGTGAGATGGGTTCGGGGTAGGGTTTTTGCGTAGGACATTGGGACTTGGACAAAACTTTCTATCAACAACACGGTAAAGCGTAAGGACATGGTGCAGACAATAACAGACAACACTCTGCGCACTGGAATCGATCCAGGACCCCCCCTTCTGTACGACTATTGTACAAGTGGTTCTTTAGGCCACAAAAAGGGGAGCGGCTCCTTCTCAACGGAGTCTTCCAGAGTCCCTGCTCGGGTGCCTTCTGTAAGGACGTTTCCTAGCCGAGGTCGGCGTCTCAGTCGCGTCCGGGGTTCCTTTACAAATAATTTGTAAGATACTGGGACCTTGGAGTGAGCAGCTCCTGTATCGAACACCAATACGCAGACATATAGGGGGGGGGGTCAAAGGGGTCGTACTGGCGCCCGGGTCGACATCTTCAGAGCGGGCTAAGGGATGGGGTTATTGGTCCAGGATGATCACCCGGAAGACTCCTCTACTCTTCCCCTCATACCGCCCCTCGTCATCGACTAGGCGTAAAACCTTGGGCTTCGGGGACGCGACGAGGATCGGGGCCAAGCATTCACCTGGTTCAGCTGAGGGAGAAACCCGGAAGCCTCACCAAGTGGTCACCTTGCCACGTTCGACTCGCTCTCACCTCACCGGGCGCGTCTAGGACGCGTGCGGTTGGCCTAGGCAAGGATCTGGGATGCACAGAGTAAGACTCGGAATGCATCCCAGCTTCCCCTACCCAAGCCCGGCACAACCTGCAACGCACGGGTATTACCCGGTTGTCGCTACACACGGAACCGGCCAAGAAGCAGACATGGCAAAATCTGGAGTAAAACTCGGGAGATTCGCTAGTCTGTAGGAAGTTATATGGTGACATCTACAAAAGATCTGCATCAAAAATTTGGATGCCACGCCCACATCTGCCGCCTACCATTTAAAATCGGAAATTTCGATATCTCTTACAGTTTTTAAGCTAGAGCCCCCAAATTTGGTAGAAAGTTAGAAGGCAACATCTACCAAAGGTCTGCATTAAAATTTTGGATGCAACGTCCACCCAAGAATCGGCTATATCTTTAACAGTTTTTGAGCTAAAGCCACCAAACTTGGTAGGAAGATAGATGGTGACATTTAAAATCATTTGATTAACAAATTTCGATGCCACACCCTCCCTTGCCGCCCACCTTCTAAATTTGGAAGTTCAGTTATCTTCCACAGTTTTTGAGCTAAAGTCTCCAATTTGGCAAGCAGACTCCTTACCATCCGTTCTTTTACTGGTATCAAAGTATTCCGCAGTCGGTTGCGTCCGACTGCAACGTTTTTACTTGTTAAAGTCGGTTATTGTTTGGAAACGAGCAAAACTCATAGGCATTCATAAGTGAAGATATCTGTAAATGTGTAAAGTGTAGTGGGTTCGGTACTATGTAACTTGACCTTCTGAATATGCCAGTTGAATTAAATTTTTGAGTACATTGAGTACTATGCTGCTTTGTGTTTTAATAAAGTCTTTGATGGTTAGATATTAAAATTTTGATCTGTCAAATTTTCACCGAATACTTCTTATACGTCAATTATTCATGTTTTGTTGGTGTTATAACAAATAAAGATGCGCTCATTGCAACGTAGGTGCGAGCAATAGAAATCGTTGGAGTTAAAAGCGTAGCAGAGTTAAGCTAAATTATTAAAAATCGAAGAATAGCAAATAAAGTTAAAATTAAGAATGTTACAATAATAATAAAAATAAAAAAAAAATAATAATAAAAAAAAAGACACGTGGAAATAAGACGGCTACAGGCAAGCCGTTTCCAAATTGTATATAAATGAGAATGATGGTCCAGTGACCCAATTGATCCCATTAACGCATATAGGTCGCAGTGAAAAGACCGAGTTGCGCTTAGCTGTGGGGCCGGATGAGGAGATGTAGGTGTTCGAGTCTTAAACGAAAGTTAGCGCGCCGAAGTCGAAAAACGAACCCTATATTTAACGCGTACAGTCATTGTCTGCATGCATCTGTGACCTTAACTTCAATCTTCGATATCTCTGGTGTTTCTCAACCGATTTCAATGAAATTTTCAGATTGCAAGTTAGTCCGAAAGTGGGGAATCAGGTTCGATGGGTGCGCTGATCCGCTAGCCTTCTTGGAGGCTATAGAGGACAGGGCTTTATCCTACGACATAGGTCTAGATCGGTTGCCCCGGGCGATGAGCGAAGCGTTAACCGGCAAAGCAGCACGGTGGCTAACCGTGAGTAGGCTTAGGGACTCGACATGGGCAACGTTTAAATCGGAGTTTTTAGAGTTCTTTCTACCCCTCAATACTTTGACCGGTTGGAGGACAGTATCCGGGCGCGACGACAGCGCGAAGACGAAACGTTTAAGGACTATCTGCTAGAATTAAGGGGTATGATGTACCAAGCCGGTTACAGGGGGGACCAGGAGCTGCATAGGGTGTACGAGAACCTGGCGCCCGAATATCGCTTATACATTCGTAGGCATGACTTCTCCTCGCTAGCACAGTTGACACAAGTGCGTTAGAATATGAGAGCGTACGGCAACAAAGTCGTGAATGTGCAGCACACAGTCGGGCGGGGGCTCCTAGGTACCCAGATAGGGTAGTCGGCGAGGCCCACCCCCCGAAGCATTTTAACCCGTTTAGGGCACAGCCGCAGCCCGGGGTAAGCGGCAATAACACGGGTACCCCTTCTTTCCTACCGACGGGGGTGATCACGAACGGTATGATCGGTCAAGACCAGCCAAGAGTGCTCGAGGGAAGACGGGTATGTTATAACTGCTCGCAAGAGGGGTACTTTGCCAAGGGATGTCCCAACCCTCGAATACTATTTTGTAGGCAGTGCGGGGCGAAGGGTGTCAGTACCGGCCAGTGTTGTCAGAAGACGGGGGCGGGAAACGGTCAGCGGCACCATCTGGGACGGGATCCGGTGGGAGACGACGCGACCCAGTCCCAAAGTTAGAGTATCCCCTTAGAGTGGAAGAAGGGCGGATAGTCGCTACCGTGAGCGTAGGTGGTCAGGTAGAGACCGCGGCAGTAGACACGGGGGCTACGAGGAGTTTCGTTAGTGAGGGATTCTCAAGCAGGGTGGCCAACGGGGGTAAGATGTTGGACGCCAATGCGAAAATTCGCTTGGCGGATGGGTCGACCTTAGAGGTCAAGAAGCTATTAAGGGTAATGGTTGGTCTAGCGTGGGCAGTGGTCACGATGGATATGCTCGTGATGCCCTCGATGCTAGACAACCTGATACTAGGGATAGACTTTTTGTGCCGGGTGGGGACGACCATCCAGTGTGGCCAGGCAAGGCTAACTCTCGAATCGATAGAACTACCAGACACGGAACCAGACCAGACCCGAGCGGAACTTAAGCCGACAGCAGAAGGATCGGAGAGCAGCGGGAGTCCGAGGCCAAAGGAGGGAGTCCTGGGGGCACCTCGGCCGGGCCTCGACGCGGGGGCGATCCAGGAAGCCAGGCGGGATGCGGTGTCCGTCGTGGAAGTGCAACGGATAGGCGAGGTAGGAGGGCGCGATATGACCGGCCCCACAGCGACCGGATCGGAAATTGTCGCCGCCGAGGAAGAGGAGTGGCCAGTAGATTTGGAACCAGAGATCAAGGGAATCCTGAGGGCGGAACTAGCTCTCTTCGACAGACTCAAGGGCGTGTCTCATATAGCGGAACACCAGATCATCATGAGGGATGACAAGCCGATAAAACAGAGGTACTACCCCAAAAACCCAGCGATGCAGAGAGTAATTAACGAGCAGGTGGATGAGCTACTGGAGGCCGGGGCGATAGAGCCGTCGCGGAGTCCGCACAGCGCCCCGATTGTACTCGTCCGGAAGAAAACAGGCGAGTGGCGGATGTGCATAGATTACCGGCAGCTCAATGCACACTCCTTACCGGATGCATACCCCGTACCCAGGATTAACTACATTTTGGAGCGACTAAGGCACGCACGTTATATCTCGACGCTCGATCTTAAGCACGGATACTGGCAAATTCCTATGGCTGCGGATAGTCGGGAATGTACCGCGTTCACGGTACCCGGCAGAGGTCTATTTCAGTGGCGGATGATGCCTTTTGAATTGCACTCGGCCTGTGCTACTTTTCAACGAGCTTTGGACACGGCTATCGGACCAGACATGGAGCCCCATGCGTTTGCCTACCTGGACGACATAGTAGTGATCGGAGCGACCAAGGAAGAGCACTTAGCGAACCTCAAGGAAGTGCTTAGGCGGCTGCAAATCTGAAGTTGAACCGCAAGAAGTGCTCGTTTTTCCAGAAGGAGCTGGTATACTTGGGACATGTGGTGAGTGGCGATGGGATAAAGACGGACCCCGCCAAAGTAGAAGCCATCCGGAATCTGAAGGCCCCGGCAAATTGTAAGGAATTGCGACGTTGTCTGGGGATGGCCTCGTGGTATAGGCGATTCGTGCCGAATTTCGCGACAGTGGTGCAGCCGATGACCACTTTATTAAAGAAGTCGAGGAAATGGTCGTGGGACGAGGAGCAGCAAATAGCGTTGGAGACCCTTAAGCATAGTCTGACAACTGCCCGTGTACTGGCGTGCCCGGATTTCTCAAAGAAGTTTACCCTGCAAACTGATGCAAGCGATTTCGGTCTTGGAGCGGTGCTGACCCAGACGATTGATCAGCAGGAGCGTGTGATAGCTTATACGAGTCGGAAGCTGAACAAGGCGGAGGAAAACTATTTAGCGACCGAAAAGGAGTGCCTAGCAATCGTGTGGTCGATCCGAAAGCTGAGATGTTACCTGGAAGGGTACCGTTTTGAGGTAATAACCGACTATATGGCGTTGAAGTGGCTGAATTCAATCGAAAGCCCTTCGGGACGGATCGCGCGTTGGGCCTTAGAGCTCCAACAAAACCAGTTTGACGTACGTTACAGGCGGGGGAAGCTCAACGTGGTAGCGGACGCTCTCTCGCGGCAACCCTTGGAAGCAGTACAGGAGAAATCACCCGGCAAGTGGATAGAGGCAATGAAAGAGAAAATCGCGAAGGAATCGGTAAAGTACCCGGATTACATGGAGGAAAATGGCCAGCTATATAGACATCTCGGACACCGCGCGGACGAGGACGACTACATACCGTGGAAACTGTGCGTTGGTGAGGATCAAAGGAAAAGAGTCTTACTGGAGTGTCACGACGCACCGACGGCTGGGCATCAAGGGGTACGGAAGACGATAATGCGGCTGTCACAAAGGTATTAGTGGCCCGGGATGTTCCGAGATGCAGCCAGGTATGTTAAGTGCTGCGAATCATGCCAGAGGTTCAAGACGTTGCAAGTCAAGCCGGCGGGACAGATGTTGACGCGTCAGGTGGCCGAGCCTATTACTATACTTTGCGCCGATTTTGTGGGTCCGTTTTACCCCGATCGAAACATGGGAATACCATGCTCCCAGTATTCCATGACGCATTTTCGAAATGGGTAGAGCTTGTCCCATTAAAGCGAGCGACGGCGGCACAGCTACAGAAAGCGTTCCGGGAACGTATCTTATTTCGATTTGGGATACCCAGAAAATTCGTGTGTGATAACGGTGTCCAGTTCACAAGTCGCAGTTTCAAGGCATTCTTGAAGTCGCTGGGGGTGGAGGTGCAGCATACCGCCCCTTACTGCCCGCAGGAAAACCCGACCGAGAGGACGAATAGGACCGTGAAGACGATGATCGCCCAAATTTCGTTGGCGGTTAATTCCAGTGTGGCAGATTCGACGGGATTTTCAAACGCGTTCCTGATGCAAGGACGAGAGCCCCGGTTGCCGGCCGCCTTATATGACGAGAGCACGGCCGGATCAGGAAGCACACAACAAGCGCCAGAGGACAGGGCGAGGAGGCTGAAGGAGGTGTTCAGCATAGTCCAAACCAACCTACAACGTGCCTCGAAAGATCAAGGAAGGAACTACAACCTCAGGCGGAGAGAGTGGCGGCCAGGACTCAACACATTGGTCTTGCTAAGGACGCACCAGCTGTCGAAGGCCAGTGAGAGGTTTGCGGCAAAGCTCGGCCCTAAGTATGTCGGACCGTTCTTGGTGAAGAAGTTTCTGTCGCCTAACATCGTACGATTAGTAAAAGAAGGTCATCGGAAAAGCAAACTCGCCAGCATCGCGCAATTGAAACCGTTCTATCACGAGACAGAGGAATGGGAGGAAGGCGACCAACCCGATCAAACAGCCCTGCAGTTCTAATGCGTTTTATGTTCCCCCTTCGAATTCGCTTAGATAACACTAACCAAATTTCAGAGCATCAGAACCGTTTCGACGATTAAGACTAATCATTGCATTTCTTTTAAATTCCACAGATAAAACCACACATAATGAGCGACAATACTCAGCCAAGGGAGTCGAGGGACCCAAGATCCCGCCACCCGCGTTATAGGGAAAACCGGGAAGAGCGCCCGCCATCGTGCCGCCACTCTGTCTTTGCCCGCCGCGACTCCTCCCGACGATTATCGATGGAGGTGTCATCCTAATGACGGTGGAAACTACCACCATCTTCGTCGCCGAGCCCAGTTTCCGGGCCCCCCCGCCCTATGTGGAAGAGCCACCGTCGCCGCCCAGCGCGGGGTACCCGTCCCGCCCTCCGAAATCGAACCGGCATGGGACTCGGAACGACGATGATAACACGGCAAGTCAGACGGAGGACGTGGTAGACCTGTGGGAAGAAGGCTTGGAGGAGGGGTTGGAGGCAACATTGGAGCCCGAGGGGCCGGCCGACGCACAGCCGGAACCGAACCGGAGCGTACCGCCGAGGAGGTGGGCGGTACGTCCGGCAAGTTGGACGGTCTTCCCAGACGAGGACCTGCTGACGGAGACGGCCGTGGAGGAGATCACCCAGGCGATCAGGAGGTGCTGCAAGGTGACCGTCGAGGGAGAGCTTTATGGGGTGACGGCCTACGCCAATGGATGCGTTACCGTCACCCTCCCGAAAAAGGGGGGGGTGTGAAGTAGGCTCCAGGCCTCCCTCACAGCATCAGTTTGTAGATTTAGTTTGTTGTCAGTTAAGTCCAGAATTTGTAGATTTTAATTTGTAGCATATAAGAGAAAAGGAATATTTTGATTTTTGATTATGATTTCGTTAGTTTTGTTATTATTTTACCGGACCGCGAGGAGCTAGGAGTTTTTGATTTGTTTTTATTAAATTAAAATATATAATGTATATCTTTCACAGGAAAGGAGCGCCGCTAGGTTAAGATAAAAGGAAGTATTAAATATGGATTTAGATGAGAAGATTAGTTTAATTAATATGTTTGAATGGACCGCCAGAAAACGCTCGCGAACGTGCGTGGTGAGTTTGGCAACGGCAGCTCTGGCCGAAGCTGAAGCGTGGGCGACTCGGGATTAACATATTAACATATAACCCCGACCGCTTGACTCTTGGAGTGGTTGTGGTTCGCCTTTCCGCGCCCCCCGTCATTTTGGAGACATCTCTAGTTTAGGCCCACTAACTTTCACACTCCTCTCTAAACTGTACTAAACCCCGTTTTTACAATCTCAGCAAACTACAAATATTCTTGTAAGTTGAGCCTGGCCAGACTGAGATCTGTACCCAGGCAAATCACTACTTTACAAGTGGCACCCGAGCAGGGACTAGTAAAACGTGGGTGCGGTGTGAGCTGGAATTAAAGCCCCAGCAACACTACTAACAAGTGACAGGGAATTTTTTTTTTGGTTAATAAGACAAAAAAGTAAAACTAAAAAAAAAGATGTCGTGTATACCCGCTGATACACTGTTTTTCATAAGCGTATGTAAAACGGTGGTCAGCAATAACGTGCGTGGTTTTTGTGCAATTGTCGCGGCACAACGAAAGTGTTCGAAAGCGTGTGCACCGAGAACGAACGGGATCGGTACCGGTTGAGACTGTCGCGGCGCAACGAAGTTGACGGTTGAAACGAATCCACCGATCAACCTAACGGGTCGCGTTCGAAAGCGTTTGTGTTAGCGAACATCTGTTGATGCGACGAAAGGACAGCAGTTCATACAAGCGGTCGTTGAACTGTGTTGCCAGCGCGTCGAATCGCCAGTACACGTGTGGGCAAAAGTCGTGGCACGGTGGGACAAGAACCTCGAAAAGTGAAAATATTTATTTTTGTGTGTGGCGGTGTCCCATTGCACGATTTCGATAACGAGTCAACGTTAAGTCGTCGCACAGTGGGCCTCGACCTCGAAAGTGCACAGTGGGAACAAAAAAAAAAAAAAAAATAATATATTTATTTTTTTGCGTTGCCCAAAGGGAGCACTGAGGGACAAAGTGTGCGACACGGAACAAAAAATATTTTTTTTTGGAAAAAAAACGTGGAAAACAATGACACACGGTACCAAGTGAAGTGAAAATATTTTTCGGTCGTGGTACAGTGGAACAAAGCTGATAATATTCGAACAAAATAAAAAAAAAATTTTTGTGAACAGAAAATCGCTTTAAACGATACCGGACTAAATAAAAGAGAAAACAAAACATTGTTTTGATTTCTGTCATACAGTGGGACACCTACGGTCCAAATGTTTTTTTTTTAAGGAAAAATTTCAATTTTTTACTGGTTTTTTTGTTTGTTCGCGCGTGGTTTTTTTTTGAAAAGATTCTTGTTTTTTGAACATGGAGAAAGCAGCGACGAGTGGATCCGACGGAGTGGAGGCAGGAGACAACGGTAACCCCGGCGTGGGTGTTCAATGGGTCTGCAACTGCCGCAAGGAGGATCTGGAGAGCATCGCGCAGGAGTTCCAGTTACAAAAGTGTCCCACGGTAAACGAGTACCGGAAGCTGGTATGTAGTTTCATAAAGTCAGGTGGTCATACCACCGAAATATGGACCCGACTGGCCGAGTGGGAGTTGCGTCGCCTGCACCGACCGATACTTTCGTCGGCGGGGTGCAAAATTCACAACAGAGGTCGGAATCCGATACGGTAATCCCCGCGGTACGTGCAAGCGGCACAGGGAACCTGCTCTCGCCATCCCACGGTGCCACCTACCCCGAATATACTCCGCGTGTCCCTGATATACGTATCGATTCGCCCCTTGCATCCGGGGAAGACACCCCGGTGAGACGGGCGGATCAACCTTTTCCACTTCAAAGAAAATAACAGTGTCCCCAGGAGTGGGATGGTCGTCCCCGAGTTAGTCCGAAAGTGGGGGATCAGGTTGGGTGCGCTGATCCGCTAGCCTTCTTGGAGGCTATAGAGGACCGGGCTTTATCCTACGACATAGGTCTAGATCGGTTGCCCCGGGCGATGAGCGAAGCGTTAACCGGCAAAGCAGCACGGTGGCTAACCGTGAGTAGGCTTAGGGACTCGACATGGGCAACGTTTAAATCGGAGTTTTTAGAGTTCTTTCTACCCCCTCAATACTTTGACCGGTTGGAGGACAGTATCCGGTCGCGACGACAGCGCGAAGACGAAACGTTTAAGGACTATTTGCTAGAATTAAGGGGTATGATGTACCAGGCCGGTTACAGGGGGGACCAGGAGCTGCATAGGGTGTACGAGAACCTGGCGCCCGAATATCGCTTATACATTCGTAGGCATGACTTCTCCTCGCTAGCACAGTTGACACAGATGGCGTCAGAATATGAGAGCGTACGGCAACAAAGTCGTGAATGTGCAGCCCACAGTCGGGCGGGGGCTCCTAGGTACCCAGATAGGGTAGTCGGCGAGGCCCACCCCCCGAAGCATTTTAACCCGTTTAGGGCACAGCCGCAGCCCGGGGTGAGCGGCAATAACACGGGTACCCATTCTTTCCTACCGACGGGGGTGATCACGAACGGTATTATCAGTCAAGACCAGCCAAGAGTGCTCGAGGGAAGACGGGTATGTTATAACTGCTCGCAAGAGGGGCACTTTGCCAAGGGATGTCCCAACCCTCGAATACTATTTTGTAGGCAGTGCGGGGGCGGGAAACGGTCAGCGGCACCATCTGGGACGGGATCCGGTGGGAGCCGACGCGACCCAGTCCCAAAGCAAGAGTATCCCCTTAGAGTGGAAGAAGGGCGGATAGTCGGATAGTGAGGGTTTCTCAAGCAGGGTGGCCAACGGGGGTAAGATGTTGGACGCCAGTGCGAAAATTCGCTTGGCGGATGGGTCGACCTTAGAGGTCAAGAAGCTATTGAGGGTAAGGGTTGGTCTAGCGGGGGCAGTGGCCACGATGGATATGCTCGTGATGCCCTCGATGCTAGACAACCGGATACTAGGGATAGACTTTTTGTGCCGGGTGGGGACGACCATCCAGTGTGGCCAGGCAAGGCTAACTCTCGAATCGATAGAACTACCAGACACGGAACCAGACCAGACCCGAGCGGAACTTAAGCCGACAGCAGAAGGATCGGAGAGCAGCGGGAGTCCGAGGCCAAAGGAGGGAGTCCTGGGGGCACCTCGGCCGGGCCTCGACGCGGGGGCGATCCAGGAAGCCAGGCGGGATGCGGTGTCCGTCGTGGAAGTGCAACGGATAGGCGAGGTAGGAGGGCGCGATATGACCGGCCCCACAGCGACCGGATCGGAAATTGTCGCCGCCGAGGAAGAGGAGTGGCCAGTAGATTTGGAACCAGAGATCAAGGGAATCCTGAGGGCGGAACTAGCTCTCTTCGACAGACTCAAGGGCGTGTCTCATATAGCGGAACACCAGATCATCATGAGGGATGACAAGCCGATAAAACAGAGGTACTACCCCAAAAACCCAGCGATGCAGAGAGTAATTAACGAGCAGGTGGATGAGCTACTGGAGGCCGGGGCGATAGAGCCGTCGCGGAGTCCGCACAGCGCCCCGATTGTACTCGTCCGGAAGAAAACAGGCGAGTGGCGGATGTGCATAGATTACCGGCAGCTCAATGCACACTCCTTACCGGATGCATACCCCGTACCCAGGATTAACTACATTTTGGAGCGACTAAGGCACGCACGTTATATCTCGACGCTCGATCTTAAGCACGGATACTGGCAAATTCCTATGGCTGCGGATAGTCGGGAATGTACCGCGTTCACGGTACCCGGCAGAGGTCTATTTCAGTGGCGGATGATGCCTTTTGAATTGCACTCGGCCTGTGCTACCTTTCAACGAGCTTTGGACACGGCTATCGGACCAGACATGGAGCCCCATGCGTTTGCCTACCTGGACGACATAGTAGTGATCGGAGCGACCAAGGAAGAGCACTTAGCGAACCTCAAGGAAGTGCTTAGGCGGCTCAGAGCTGCAAATCTGAAGTTGAACCGCAAGAAGTGCTCGTTTTTCCAGAAGGAGCTGGTATACTTGGGACATGTGGTGAGTGGCGGTGGGATAAAGACGGACCCCGCAATGCAATGTAGCGGTACCTCGTACCTTTTTCCCCCTCCCTAAGATGAATAAAATAAAAGGAGACAAATGATCTTTTGAATAAAAATAAATAAATGTTCAAGTGTGTGTTTTCTTTGTGTTGTCTCGCACTCCCCTTCGCCCACCTTTCTTTTCAGCGGGTAGTCGAAGCCTCGGGCTTCGGGTCGCCTCACCGTACGGCCCACACGGGTCGGACATGAGGGGTGGGATAGCGAATCTTCCGGGTCTTACCCTAGATTCTGCGATGCCTGCTCCTTGGTCTAGATCCGTGTGTAGCGACAACCGGGTAATACCCGCGCTGAAGCTGTAGCGGGCTTGGGGGAAGTAGTTTGCAGACGCATTCCGGGGATTACCCTGTGCGCCGCAGATCTTCACCTGGGCCATCTACACGCGTCTAACGACGCGGCCGGTGAGCACGAGCGAGGTGGGTGGGGCCAGGTGGGCTGCTGGAAAGGCTTCCGGGTTTTACCCTGGCCTAACCCGCTGCACGCTTTGCCTCTCACCCCTTCGTGTCCCGAAACCTCTGGCTTTACGCCGGAACTAGCTGGGGCGAGTGCAGCAGGATATCCGGCTCGAAGGACCAATGTTTGTAGCGGAGGCTCCAAAAAAGATAAGACACAGTGGTGGTGTTGTAATGTGTAAAGTGTCGCGTTTTATTCAGTATATGTTGTATTCGTATAGTAGCTTCCAATAGCGTGTAGAATTATTCTGTAGGTTTAGTTCCAATAGCGTAAGGCTAATTTTAAGTTAGTTGTAGTACTATTTGTAGGAGTTAACGTAGACACTTCTGTTCGTTCATGTATAGAATTTTTGACTGGTAACAACTGTTGAAGCTCTGTTAATGTTAACTGAAACTTCAACGGGACATTTGAAAACTCAATAGATAAGTAAAATGTTAGAGATTCGTCATGGTTCTGAGTCGGTTACCTTATCTGGCATCAACACCCGGTTTTCAGCAAACAGCTCCGCGGTTAACAACAACAGCTCCCGGTTCATATATAAAACATCAACCCGGCTAACAACCACGGCTCCCGGTTTTCAGCACGGTATTCAAAATGAATGAGAATATAGTGAAGGAACTGACAAAAACAAGGAATGCGCTGAAAAGAAAATTTTAAAGTATTAAATTGGGTAGGGCTGCGAATGAATATTAGTTGGAGGAAACATTTAAGCCTTTAACAGAGCCACGTAACAAAATTATGAAAAAACAAGTAAAAACGTTGCAGTCGGACGCAACCGACTGCGGAATACTTTGATACCAGTAAAATAACGGTTGATAAGGGGGAATGCAGGGGCGAAGGGAGTGGCCCATGTGGTAAACATCGCCAGCTATCATGTTACCAAATTTGGTGACTTTAGCTCAAAAACTGTGGAAGATAACTTAACTCCCAAATTTAAAAGGTGGGCGGCAGAGGTAGGCGTGGCATCCAAATTTTTGAATCAAATGTTTTTAGCTGTCACTATCTATCTGCCTACCAAGTTTGGTGGGCATTTGGATGCAGGTCTTTGGTAGATGCTGCCTTCTATCTTTCTACCCAATTTACGGGCTCTAGCTTAAAGACTATAAGAGATATCGAAATTTCCGATTTTAAATGGTGGGCGGCAGAGGTGGGCGTGGCATCCTAATTTTTGATGCATTTTTTGGGGAACGTCAATATCTATATTCACTCAAAATTTTGTGGCTCTAGCCCAAAAAATGTGAAAACTATAGGCGTTTCCAATTTCTTGGTGAAGGGGGGATGGGGGCGGAACCAGGGGGCGTGGCATCCAAAATTTTGATGCATTTTTTGGGGAACGTCAATATCTATATTCACTCAAAATTTTGTGGCTCTAGCCCAAAAAATGTGAAAACTATAGGCGTTTCCAATTTCAGGGAGAAGGAGGGGGGATGGGGGCGGAACCAGGGGGCGTGGCATCCAAAATTTTGATGCATTTTTTGGGGAACGTCAATATCTATCTTCACACAAAATTTGGTGGCTCTAGCCCAAAAAATGTGAAAACTATAGGCGTTTCCAATTTCTTGGTGAAGGGGGGATGGGGGCGGAACCAGGGGGCGTGGCACCCAAGTTTTGATGGGGAACGCCAGTACCTATCTTGACACACCATCTGATCTCTTGCCCAAAAAATGTGAAAACTATAGGCGTTTCCAATTTCATGGAGAAGGGGGGATGGGGGCGGAATAAGGGGGCATGGCACCCAAGTTTTGATGGGGAACGCCAGTTCCTATCTTGACACAAAATTTGGGCTCTTGCCCAAAAAATGTGAAAACTATAGGCGTTTCCAATTTCAGGGAGAAGGGGAGATGGGGGCGGAATAAGGGGGCATGGCATCCAAATTTTTATGCATTTTTTGGGGGAACGTCAATATCTATCTTGACACAAAATTTGGTGGCTCTAGCCCTAAAAATGTGAAAACTATAGGCGTTTCCAATTTCAGGGCGAAGGAGGGGATGGGGGCGGAACCAGGTGGCGTGGCATCCAAAATTTTGATGCATTTTTTGTGTGGAACATAAATATCTATCTTGACACAAAATTTGGTGGCTCTAGCCCAAAAAAATGTGAAAACTATGGGCGTTTCCAATTTCAAGGACCAGAGATGAGGGGGGCGGAAGGAGTTGGGCGTGGCATTCAAAATTTTGATGCATTTTTTTGGGGAACGTTAATATCTATCTTGACACAAAATTTGGTGGCTCTTGCCCAAAAAATGTGAAAACTATAGGCGTTTCCAATTTCAGTGAGAAGGGGCAATGGGGGCGGAATCAGGGGGCGTGGCATCCAAATTTTAATGCATTTTTTTGGGGAACGTTAATATCTATCTTGACACAAAATTTGGTGGCTCTAGCCCAAAAAATGTGAAAACTATGGGCGTTTCCAATTTCAAGGAGCAGAGATGAGGGGGGCGGAAGGATTGGGCGTGGCATCCAAAATTTTGATGCAGTTTTTTCAGGGACGTGATTAGCTATCTGCGTGCAAAAAAAAAGCTGTAAGAATCTGACAAATATTAGGTTTTATCGGTTTTCTGTTATCGAATTTATCGATTTCCCAGCCTCCTAGTAGGCGTGGCACCCCAATCTTGACACTTTATCTGTCTCGCCTATAGAAAAACATATTTGCAAAGTTTCAAGTCTCTAGCTTTACGGGTGTCGAAAAAAGTTGCGTTCATACGGACAGACGGACCGACAGACAGACGGACAGACACCATGACGGACATTGCACAAAACCAATATACTATGAGACCTTCGGTATCAAAGTATAAAAATCAAGACATCAAACCATCCACGCGATACGAAATAGAAGAAATAAATTTTAAGTTATAAGATGTATTAAGTAAGAATATAATATTAAAGAGGTAAGAAATAAAAATAAACAAGTAAGAAGGCTCTAGTCGAGATTTCCCGACTAGGAGATACCCCGAACCCAATACTTAACGCATACAGTCATTGTCTGCATGCATCTATGAACTAAACTTCAATCTTCGATATCTCTGGTGTTTCTCAACCGATTTCAATGAAATTTCCAGAAAAGTTATATCGTTACCCATTTTTACATTTTCCAACTTCGAGGTTTTTTAGGAATCGATTGCATGTGTTCATCGGAAACCAGAATAGTTATCGATAGTTTGAAACAAACTTGTTCTGCTTATGGTATAGGAGAACTTATATTCAAAATCTGAAGTCTCTAGCTCTTGTAGTCTCTGAGATCGACGTGTTCATACAGACGGACAGACGGACATGGCTATATCGACTCTGCTGTTGATGCTGATCAAGAATATATATACTTTATGGGGTCGGAGATGCTTCCTTCTGCCTGTTACATACTTTTGCACAAAACCATTATACCCCTTTTACCCATTTTATGGGTTAGGGGTATAAAAATCAAAAATGACTTGCGTTTTTCCAAATCATTGATGACGGCGAATTTAACACGCACTACTTTTAAACAATTACGTAAAAAACCACAGTAATTTTTTTTTTCATACCAAGATCACAAATGCTGACCTTTTTATTGAAAAATTTTCCCTTAAAAGGACTTCGGTGCAAAAATTCCCTTAAGTAGGCAAATTTAAGCAGGCTAACAGGTTGGTCGTGCAGTACAAGTGTTGGTAGGTAAGCCACAGGTACTAAAGGGTAACCAAAAAGTCAAAGGCGCATGTTTTCATTCAAACCCATTTCGGATAACACAGGTACTAAAGGATCATCTGAGGCAGCAGATGGTTTTATTAAAAACTAAATGTACTTGAGAAAAAACACAGGCCCGCGAAAAACGCGTGCCTACAAAAAACCTTTACATGTGTGTACCTGCATTAAGTCCTTTGATATCTTTGCGCAGCAAATATCTGCATGCTGTGCACGCATATCATGCTGTACTCTTCACACATGCATGCCTACATGTACTATACTGATTGCAGTTGCTGCTATGGACCTTGGTCAACAGGAAAATTCAAACTGGTATAACTTCTGTGTTTCTTAACCGATTTTGATGAAATTTTCGCAGATGTTCATGATTTTATATCAAATTTTTAAAAAACATTTCACATTTTCAAAATTCTGAATTTTATTGTTATCGATTGCATGTGTATATCGGAAACGAAAAGAGTTATCGATACTCGGAGACAAACTTGTACTGCATATGACTTAGATGAGCTTATGTTCAAAATCTGAGGTCTCCAGCTCTTATAGTCTCTGAGATCTACGCGTTCATACATAGGGACAGACGGACGGACAGACGGACATGGCTATATCGACTCGGCTTTTGATGCTGACCAAGAACATATACATATACTTTATAGGGTCGGAGATGCTTCCTTATCCCTGTTTCATACTTTTTCACAAAACCATTATACCCTTTTTACCCATTTCATGGGTTCAGGGTAATGCTGGGAAAAGATCGACGCTTGCGTGAATCGATCTTTAGTATATCCCAACATCGATACTATCGATACATTTACTCATATTGCTAAAAAAAAAAAAAACATTTTCATATTTACACTTATTAATAAATAAAATTATTAACTTTTGAACCAAAAAATCCGTGTATTCATATTTAACACTTATAACTAAACAAAATCATTTTCATATTAACTTATTGCTAAAAAAAAAATAAAATCATAAATTTTTAAACCAAAAATACAACACTTAAAATAATGGTCGGTTGAGATCTTCATATAGCTCATTTACATTTATCTAAAATGACTATTGTTTTGATATCCATTCATTCTTATTAATAAAAAGCAGCATATCTACTTGCTGCGCTTTTAAACAGCTGCTTCTCTCATTTATGACGAATCCAGCTTCGTTGAACATTCGTTCACTTTCTGTGGACGTTGCAGGGACGCACAAGTATGGTATTTCTTCACACAGCACTTGAAATAATTGTCAGTTGAGATCTGTGAAAAAAATATATTTTAAATAAACGTTGTTATACTTGTATTTTGTGTTTTACCTTCCAGTAATTTAATGGACACATGTTTTCATCTAAATTTTCCATGTTAAAGTATTGACTCAATCCCAAAATTGAGTCAACTCGACTGCTTCGTGTTTTTTGTGATTTTTTTTCTTGAAGAAAATTGAAAAGTGGCTGTTGCCTTGTAGGTTCTGTTGATAATGGTGCTGGCAGGCTGGAGGAAGAAGGACGTGGTCCGGACATGGCATTGACAGCAGATAGTTCGTCCTCTAGGAACTTTGCAGCTTGAGTTACATTTAACGGCGATAAGAATCCATCCTTTTTGAATCGGGGATCCAGGAGCGTGGCGATTCTTGTGCTAGAACGTGTCTCGTATTTAAATAGCCTTTCTTTCGTTCCATTTATTAGGATTGTACACGCAAGCTTACCCTCATCTGTGGCCAGGTTGGCCTTGATATTTTCGAGATTGTCAAGTAGTCCACAGCAAATTGGAATGACCATTGACACTGTTACCAAGTTGCTTGACGATACTTTCACAGTTGCGTGCTCAAGCGGAGACAGAATATTTTCTAAGTCTTCTAGGATGGCAATTTCGTCGGCAGATAATGGCGTTAAGGCTTTTGGAGTTTTGATTAGAACCTTGCAAATAGCATCTTTTGTTCGCAGAAATCGTTGAAGCATGTGAAATGCACTATTCCATCGCGTTGGGCATTCTTGTTTCAAGCTCAACGGGTTTTCTGTATTTTGTTCATCTCTGAACTTTGCGTAGGCAATGGTACTGCTCTTGAAAAAAGCCACAATTTTTTTGCATTTCCCCAATAAATTCTTAATACTTTCATTTGATAAGCAGTCCTGGACAACCAAATTTATGGTATGCGCAACGCATGGTACATTTCTTTTTGAAAGAATTTGGCAAGCGCTTTTCATATTTGATGCGTTGTCCGTGACGATGGCAGTTATCTTGTGGCTTATTCCCCATTCATCAAATACGCAGCGCAAAGAACTGGCAATGTTCTCTGCGGTATGATTGGTTTGATCCTGTAATTTCGTTGTTGACAGAACTGCTGTCCGCATATGAAAAGTATTAGTTATAAAATGACAAGTCACTGTCAAATAACTTTCATTGGCTCTTGAAGTCCAGCCATCAGTAGTAATAGCGACGTAGTCTATCTGTTCAAGGATGGTGCGCAATTTCTCTTTCATGCCTGCGAACATAGTTGGCAACAATACATCGCTCAGTGTTTTTCGCGATGGCAGCTGGTAGCGTGGATCAAGTTTGTTTACCAAATGGCGAAAGCCCTCGTTCTCAACCACAGAATATGGCCGAAGGTCAGTCGTTATGTAGTAAGTCACTGCACGGTCCAGTGCCTGTTTTTTTTTTGCCGATAATGCATCGTATTTGGCTTCCATTAGTGTTAAAATGGAGCCAGCTGCCTTTGGTGCTACAATCTCAGTGGTACTCAAATTGGGATGCATTCGCTGTAAATGCTTTTTCAATTTTGTCGTGTTACCTTTTGTTTGGTAAGTTTTGCCACACTTTAAACAAACAGCGCTTTTGCCATCCGCTGACTTTTTAAAAAAGTCCCACACTGCCGACATCCCATACTTTGTCCGTTTTCGTGGAGCTTCATCCTCTTTCCTAGAATTGTCGCCATCTATACACGAAAACGTGATTATAGCATTAGTTGAATATGCAAGAGGTGCAGCCCCACAAGGCAACAAAACGACATAAAATAATATTTACCTTTGCCTTTGTTCTTGTCTATTAGAAACTTGTCCATTTCATACTGCACTGCCAGCACCAAAATCCTAAATTTAAAGGCGTATTACATTAGTATTTTATTTTATGTTTTTTGATAAAATTTTCAAATTACCTCAGCCTTATTCCGCGTTTTTTCTCAAGTGATGGGTAAATTGTCTAGGGATGGCGATATATCGAAGATCGAAGTTTGCAGCCTCGATACTTTCGATATTTGTGTCAGCATGGATATATCGATGTTAGATCGATGATATTCCCAGCACTAGTTCAGGGTATACAAATCAGAAATGAAAGGAGAAATTCAGCTGAATAACTTTGAAGCAGAGGCAAGCAAATTTTATCCTTAAAACGCCAAATAAGAGAATATTTAAAACAAGGAGATCAAATTAAGTGCAAATTGGTATTATGGATAGCGTTTATGTAAAGATTATAATGTAATGCGCAATAAAGGCTTTGGAAGTTATTTAAGTGAAATTTTTATCTACATGTTTGTGCATCTTAAAAAACGAGTTTCAAAGTAGGAAAATGGACGGAAAAAACATTTATTAAAATGATAACAATAGCAGATAACTATTTCAAATGCAAAATGAAGTCTAGGTCTTAGACTTTAGGAAAATTACTTGTTTTGGAGCTGCTGCATTCAAATATGGTGTACTGCTTACCTCTTCAATTAACCTGCTGTTCCAACTACTTTCCCAGAGCAAAGCCTTGCGGCCCACAGTAGTTGCTTACATTTAGAAACGGGACCCCCTTTAACAGAGTAAATACAGAAGAGAGAAAAGCCGCTACCACAGCACAGCAGAGTACAGCGCAGCAGAGAGCGAGAGCGAGAGCAAAGCCACCCGCAGCAGCAGAATGGCACGAGCCAAACGGCGCGGGCAGCGGCCATAGCAGAGGACAGCACAACCAGACGACGCCGACAGCGCAGTCACCCGCAGCAGCAGAATCGGCACGAGCCAAACGGCGCGGGTTGGCGATCGCCATCGAGCGATGAGTCTAGTTTGGGTGGCCGTGGCTGGAAGTCCGAAAAGTTACGCGCAAGAGTCAAGACAAGGAAAAGAAACAAAAGGATAGCCAAGGGAAGACAGCACGAGGACAACGAGGACTACGAGGGAACTACGAGCAATACGAAGAGCAGGACAACGAAGGATATACTAGACAAGGATGCTGTAGTATGCATACATATTAAATATCTACTGTACCAAGAGTACTTAAAGTGAACACACTGTAATACTTTGTTGCAGTGTTTACATAAACAGAGTCCCGGTCTTAAACCCGTGGCCGAAATATGAGTCAATCGGCGCGCTCACAGAATGTGCAAGTGTCAGCATTCTGTTACACTCGCCGACCACTTGACCGAACTCAAGTGTATGCATATGCCCTAGCGCTTCAGCTTAAGAGAGCATAAATACACATATAATATACATACATATGTAATATATAGAATATACATAACCGTCTCTCTCTCTGCTGCCCAACTGTGGGCAGCGCAGCAATGAGACTTAGGCTTACTTAGAACCTAAGGAAAATGTTTAAGATCAGATTCAACTGAACGTTGGAAGCGGCACCATTGCTGCTTCCATAATTAATAAAGAATAACCTTTACAACCATTACATGGCGACCGTGAATGTGAAATCTACAATCTTCGGATAGTTGAAATAAAGTCCTGCATCCTGCGCGTGAATGTGAAATCTACAATCTTCGGATACTTGAAATCCTGCATCCTACGAAATTCAACTGGATTAACAAAATCAACAACAACAACAGAAAATGGAATCCTAAACTGGATCTTGCACGTGAGATGTGAACTATATCAACGACAACAGAAACAACAACAAATGAAATCTTAAACTGGATCTTGCACTTTTAATTTGGCGCAACTATGCTGGACAACAACAACATCAGCCGCAACTAATCACGCAACAAGCACGCACGACCTACGTACGCCAGAAGACTCCAACGGCAAAGAACAAAAAGAATAATACAGAGTGAGTAGAGTGAGAGCATGGTTAAAAAAAGAGGCGGTGTACAAAACAAAATCAAAAAGAGGGTAGCTAGCCTAAATTGGCAGCTATATACCCAACAACCTCCACCAGCCTGGTCAACAGCTCAGAAACTACAAGCGGAGCTTGACCATTTGCGAGAATACTTGCAAAATAGCAAGAAAAAACCATGTTCCACTCCCTCACATATATCAAATATAAGCAATACTAAAAAAATTCAACCTCCATCCCAAAAACAAATACCAAAGAGGACAAAGGAGTGCCCAAAGGACTGTGAGGGAATCTGGAGTCCGTACTGCATCGGCACATGTAAACATTGTAGAGTGCAAACACCGGCGGAAAATAGCAACACAGCCTGTGCGATGACCAGCACCGGCACCGCCTGAGCTCATAGGCCGCGGACAACAGCAGCAGCAACAACGACAGCAGCCACTGAAGCAGCAATAGAAAACAGCAACCGCCAGCAAAGATAAAAAGACATATTTCTACTATATTTTATACTATAACAATTAAGCAAAATTTTATAAAACTTTTGTAATATTGAGCGGAAACACCTTCGCCCCCAATGAAACAGTACGGCCTGTAAAGTCGTACGGAAAAATAGGAAATAATATAAAAAAAAAAAAAAACAAATAATTTTTTGAAAATTAACTAAAAGTATATGTCAATAGAAACAAATAAAATAAGTAAATTTGACGAAATAATTAAAAATTTTGATAAAATGGGTATTGTAGACGTTAAATCAGTAGATTCAACAGCCAATGTAATTAATAAAGTAGAGTCAAATAGTAATGACTTAGAATTAATACACACATTATTAATAATAATTGTTGTTATAATGTGCGCAAATTGTTTCTATAAATTACATAACAAATGTTTAAAAAAGAAATATATGAGCCAGGCAAATGATCCGGACAAAATTTAAAAAAAAAAAAAGCGAAAACAACATTGAAAACAAATAACACAATATGTAAGTTTGTAACTTTAAGAAAATAAAACAATTTAAATACAATGAATTACAGATAAAACAAAAATATATTAACTAAAGTATGGCTAAACTAAAGGCAATTGGAGAAACATATGATAGAGTTCAGTTTACCCTTATCTTAAAGAAAGAGTTCATATCCATAAAATAATGGAATGGAATGAATTATATAAAGAAATAAATAACATAAAAATTGACTTTGATAAATCATATAAGTCACTTACACAAAACAGACCAATTCAAAGAAATACTATTAAGAAACATGTAGAAATACTAGTAAATTGCTTTAATGAAGCACGTATACTAATATATGGCCAGAGAGAAAAATTAAATCAAGATCATTGGTCCCAAGTATCAAAATTTTTGATCAGACTACGATCTAATTTAATATCCATTAAGCTAAAGTTCAATGTAGATATATCAGTACCAACCATACTTAACTCTTCTCTAACAATTGAAACTGGTGATGAACCGGAATCAACAGAACAAACTGACACTGACCAAATAGAGTCAGAAGAGCTTGAGACAAACCCTAAAATAGAAGAACAGGATTTAAATAATCTTACTGTTCCAGCTGTTTTGATGTCAGATCTGGATAATTCTACAGATTCTGATACTTCTTCAAACATAATAGAGAATAAACCAGGCAACAATATCACAATGGCACAAACTAATATTGATTTTATTAATACAGCAACTAAGCTTATACCAGTTTTTGATGGTAAAGCTGAAAACTTACAAAGTTTTGTTGATGCATTACAAATATTGGAGTTAATAACAGGCGAACACGAACAATTAGCAGTTTCGATAATAAAATCAAGGCTAAAAGGTGTCGCCAGAAATTTAGTCGGAAATGAAACAACAATAACTGAAGTCATTTCCAGATTAAAAAGCAATGTCAAAGGCGAAACTGTAGAAGTATTGTCAGCAAAACTGATGAACATACAGCAACGCAATAAAACTGCCAACCAGTACACACTAGAGGTTGAGCAGATGACAAAAATGTTAGAAGGTGCATATATAACAGACGGCTTACCCCTAGAGTTAGCCAGAAGTTATTCCACTCAGCATGCAGTCAAAGCAATGACTAAAAATTGCACAATCGATAAGGTAAAACTTATCATGCAAGCTGGTACCTTCAATACTATGAATGAGGCCGTATCAAAATTTGTAAATTGTTGCACAGAGGCAACCGGACAGCCAAACACTGTCCTATATTACAAAAATAATCCACAGCGCGGCGGAAACCGCGGACGCGGAAATTATAGAGGTAATTTTCGCAGTCGCTACAATAATTACAACAACAATAATTACAACAACAATAATTACAATAACAATAATGGACGAGGCCAATATAGAGGAAACTCAAGAGGCCGTGGCAACTCGAATCGAGGCCACAACTATAATAACCCAAGCAATGTCAGAGTAACCAATAATACATCGGAAAACTCGCAGACCCCTTTAAATGTTCAACAGTAGAAAATGCAAGGGTTCATACCATTAATCTCAGTCAGAACATATTTGTATCATTCAACCATGTGGCTACAGGAAAAGAACTTGTCTTTTTAGTAGACACAGGTGCAGACATTTCAATAGTTAAAGAAAATTCTGATGTCTTTCATGACATAGAAGGCAATTATATTATAGACATAAAAGGAATAAGTCAAGAAGTAACCAAATCCAAGGGGTTAACTTCTATTGAGATACAGACCACTAAGTACATAATCCAACACGATTTTCATATCGTGGATCTACAATTCGCTATTCCTTGTGATGGCATATTAGGAATCGATTTTATTAAAAAATACAACTGTCAATTAGACTTCAAGCCATCTGAAGATTGGCTTATAATTAGACCTAATAACTTAAAATTTCCAATTTATGTTCCAATAACATACAGTTCTGGCAACAACTCAATACTTCTGCCAGCAAGATCCCAAGTAATTAGAAAAATCGATCTAAATTCAAAAGAAGACAGTGTATTGATTCCAAATCAAGAAATTCAGCATGGTATTTACATAGCAAGTACCATAGCAACATCTAAAAACGCTTTTATAAGACTACTCAATACAACAAATAAAGATCAAGTAGTCAGTACAAATAATTTAGCGTATGAATCACTTTCGAACTACGAAGTAGTCAAAACTAATCTAGACAATAGAAAAAATCTGTATTAACTCAACTAAAAAAAAACTTTCCTCCACAATTCAAATCACAGCTTTCAAGCTTATGCACCCAATATAATGATATATTCGGATTGGAATCTGAACCAATTAGCACAAATAATTTTTATAAACAAAAACTGAGATTGAAAGATGATGAACCAGTGTATATAAAAAATTATAGAAGCCCACACAGTCAGGTGGACGAAATACAGAAACAAGTTGGAAAATTGATCACCGACGGGATTGTCGAACCATCTGTTTCTGAATATAATAGCCCATTATTACTTGTCCCTAAAAAACCATCTCCAGGTTCAGAACAAAAGAAATGGCGATTAGTGATTGACTATCGTCAAATTAATAAAAAATTACTGTCCGATAAATTTCCACTCCCAAGAATTGATGATATTTTGGATCAACTTGGACGAGCAAAATATTTTTCATGCCTTGACTTAATGTCAGGATTTCATCAAATTGAACTCGAAAAAAGTTCAAGAGATATAACGTCATTTTCAACGAGCAATGGCTCGTATCGCTTCACGCGATTACCATTCGGACTAAAAATAGCGCCTAATTCATTTCAGAGAATGATGACTATAGCATTCTCTGGATTAGAACCTTCACAAGCATTCCTTTACATGGATGACTTAATAGTTATAGGTTGTTCCGAAAAACATATGCTTAAAAACTTAACAGACGTTTTTGAGAAATGTAGGAAATACAATCTAAAGTTACATCCTGAAAAATGCTCATTTTTTATGCATGAGGTGACTTTTCTCGGTCATAAATGCACTGATAAAGGAATACTTCCGGATGACAAGAAATATGATGTCATTATGAATTACCCTACGCCGCACAATGCGGACAGCGCTAGACGTTTCATAGCATTTTGCAATTATTATAGACGTTTCATTAAAAATTTCGCCGAATATTCACGGCACATAACAAGATTATGTAAAAAGAATGTTCCTTTTGAATGGACAGATGAATGCCAAAACGCATTCCAATATTTAAAAACAAAACTCATGGAACCTACTTTGCTTCAATATCCTGATTTTAGCAAAGAATTTTGTATAATTACTGATGCAAGTAAGCAAGCGTGTGGAGCGGTTTTAACTCAAAACCATAACGGACTCCAACTTCCCATTGCATACGCATCAAGAGCTTTCACTAAGGGAGAAAGTAATAAGTGTACAACTGAGCAGGAATTAGCTGCAATTCACTGGGCAATATTACATTTTCGACCATATATTTATGGAAAACACTTTACAATCAAAACAGATCACAGACCATTAATATATCTATTTTCAATGATCAATCCGAATTCTAAACTGACACGTATGAGGCTAGAATTAGAAGAGTATGATTTCACAGTTGAATATTTAAAGGGAAAAGACAATTATGTAGCTGATGCGTTATCAAGAATAACCATTAAAGATCTACAAAACATTACAGGAAATATAATGAAAGTCACTACTAGATATCAAAATAGACAGAAAATCCGCGCGGATAAGAAAGAAATAGAATTGCCTACGCAATCTATAGAGAAAGCTTCTAAGCCCAACGTATATGAAGTCATAAACAATGACGAAGTACGTAAAGTAGTGACCTTGCATGTAAAAGATACGCTATGTCTATTTAAACATGGTAGAAAAATTACTGCAAGATACGATGTTAGCGATTTATATACCAATGGAATCCTAGACTTAGGTCAATTTTTCCAAAGGCTTGAAATGCAAGCCGGTATAAACAAAATCAGCCAACTCAAAATGGCACCGTGGGAAAATATCTTGAACATGTTTCAATAGATAATTTTAAACAAATGGGCAATAAAATATTGAATACATTAAGAGTAGCGCTACTCAACCCGGTGACCCTTATAGAAAACAAAAAGAGAAAGAAGCTATACTGTCTAAATTCCATGACGATCCAATACAAGGAGGTCATAGCGGCATTGCAAAAACCTTGGCCAAGGTCAAAAGACACTATTTTTGGAAAGGTATGACTCGAGATATTACTGAGTACATACGAAAATGTCAAAAATGCCAAAAAGCTAAGATAACCAAGCACAATAAGACACCATTAATAATAACTGATACGCCAATAAATGCTTTCGACAGAGTGATAGTGGACACTATTGGTCCACTACCAAAATCAGAAAATGGCAATGAATATGCAGTCACACTAATATGTGACCTAACTAAATATTTAGTTGCCATACCAGTTCCAAATAAGAACGCGAACACTGTCGCTAAAGCAATTTTTGAATCATTTATTCTGAAGTACGGTCCAATGAAGACGTTCATTACGGACATGGGAACAGAATATAAGAATTCAATTATAAATGATTTGTGCAAATACCTAAAAATTGAAAATATAACATCTACGGCACACCACCACCAGACAGTTGGGACAATAGAACGTAGTCATAGAACTTTCAATGAATACATACGCTCATATATATCGGTTGATAAAACTGATTGGGACGTATGGCTTCAATACTTCATTTTCTGTTTTAACACGACCCCCTCAATGGCACATAATTACTGTCCATATGAGTTAGTATTTGGTAAAACAAATAATTTACCAAAACAATTTAATAGTATAGATAATATAGAAACCATATACAATATAGATGACTATGCTAAGGAAAGTAAATATAGATTAGAAGTAGCATATAAAAGAGCTAGAATAATGTTAGAAGAAAATAAGAAAAATAATAAGAAATTATATGATCAGAAAATAAACAACATAGATATATCAGTAGGTGATAAAGTCTTATTAAGAAATGAAACAGGTCATAAGTTAGATTATAAATATACTGGTCCGTATAAAGTAACGGAAATAGGAGATAGAAATAACATTATAATAACGAATAATAAAAACAAAAAACAAACAGTACATAAGGATAGGTTAAAAATGTTCATTTCATAATTGTATTTAGTATGGCCATGCTAAAACAAAAATACTTCCTTAAATTTGAATATTAATTGTAATTTCATATATATATAAAAAAACCAAGAAAAAAAAGAGAAAAAAAAAACAAACAAAAAAGAAACAACACAAATCTATTGAATAAAATATTCATTTGTTAATTAAAAATTAATCTTTTAAGTAAAATCTTATAAAAATAACTTCATAATATTACGTCATTTTTCAAAAGGAGGTAGATGTAGTATGCATACATATTGAATATCTACTGTACCAAGAGTACTTAAAGTGAACACACTGTAATACTTTGTTGCAGTGTTTACATAAACAGAGTCCCGGTCTTAAACCCGTGGCCGAAATATGAGTCGATCGGTGCGCTCACAGAATGTGCAAGTGTCAGCATTCTGTTACACTCGCCGACCACTTGACCGAACTCAAGTGTATGCATATGCCCTAGCGCTTCAGCTTAAGAGAGCATAAATACACATATAATATACATACATATGTAATATATAGAATATACATAACCGTCTCTCTCTCTGCTGCCCAACTGTGGGCAGCGCAGCAATGAGACTTAGGCTTACTTAGAACCTAAGGAAAATGTTTAAGATCAGATTCAACTGAACGTTGGAAGCGGCACCATTGCTGCTTCCATAATTAATAAAGAATAACCTTTACAACCATTACAATGCACACACCGCAGCCATAGGGCCAGTGTAAACACACACATAAACACGGCACGCTGGAGAGACCGAACACACACACACACACACACACACACACACACACACACACACACACACACACAGAATTGTTACACGTGGTGCCAGGGTAAGCGAGTCCAAGCGACTATTCCCCCCCTTCTCACGACTTTGTCTGGTGCGAATTAATTCTAACGGGTCAAGCAAAGTGAGAAAGTGATAGTGATACCCACCGCTTGAGACTCCGCAGACTGTACGCCGGTCAATACCGCGACAGTCCGCCAAGTTTTCAAGCGGCGCATGCCTATCTCCGAACTTGGTGCAGCCTAGGTTAATACCAGGGGCATTCGAGTCGGTGTTGGCAGGGGTGGCTACACTGCCGCAACGGCACTGGGACGAATCACCGGAGCACCGGTGTCGGCCCTAACTTCACTACGCACTTATCCGAGCACGGTGTCTCAGTTCCCCACTCTCCTGATCCCAGCAACCTAAAAATTTCTTTTAAGGTGGCCCTGGAGAGACTGAACTACCTCAGCCATAGAAAAAGCTACCTTACAGGTGGCGCCCGAGCAGGGACTCTGGGATTGTGGTGTTATATATATATATATATTTTTCGGAAAGGGACACCGAAATAGTCTAAAAAGCTTGAGCGAGGAAAAGCGTGCATAGGTAGTGATTTTTTTCAGCAGAAAATCAGTAGTGGTGGTCCTGCAGGGGTACGCATTAGGCAGTGGTCCAACAGGGATATTAACATAGCGGGTCCATACAGCTGCATATACACACGTACACATATTGCAAGGCGGCCGGGAAAAACGCCGTTAGCCTAGTCTGTTGTCGTTTTCTATTGTAAGGACGTTTTCTATGGCCGAGGTCGGCGTCTCAATCGCGTCCGGGGTCTTTTACAGATTATTTGTAAAATGCCGGAACACTGGAGTGAGCCGCACCGAGGTCGGGCACCAAGACGCAGACATATATGGGTCGGAGGGGTAGTACCGCCGCTCGGTTCGACTCCTTCAGAGTGGACTAAGGGAAAGGCTGAGGATCCAGGGTGATAACCCGGAAGACTCATCAGCTGCTTTCCTCAGACCACCCTTCGGCGTCGACCCGGCGTAAAGCCAGTCTTCGGGATACGAAGGAACGGGAACTAAGTACTCATCTGGCTCGGCTAGGGTAAGACCCGGCAGCCTTGCCAGCTGACCACCCGGTCCCGCCCACCTCGTTTTGCTCACCGGCCGCGCCATCGGACACGTGCAGGTGGCCTAGGTGGCGGCCCGGGGCGCACAGGGTAAGACCCGGAATGCGTCCCAAACTACTCCACATAGGCCCGCTACAACTGCAACGCGCGGGTATTACCCGGTTGTCGCTACACACGGATCGGGCCAAGAGGCAGACATCGCAGAATCTAGAGTAAAACTCGGAGGATTCGCTATTCTGCCCCTCATGCCCGACCCACGTGGGCCTTATGGTGAGGCTACCCGAAGACAGAGGCTTCGACTACCCGCTGAAAGGGAAAAGAAAGGGTATAGTGGAGTGACAACAAAGAAAAACACACACCAAGTATAGATTCTAAGGTTTTATTCCATGTGTGTGTGTGCGGGGGTGTAGCAGGTGTGTTTGTGTGCAGCGGGTGTGAGCGTAGCGGTGTGTCCGTGGGTCCGTGTGTATGCTCCGGCGTGTGTGCCTGTGTGTGCGTGTAGTGTGTGTGTGTGTGCGTGGGTGTGTAGCGTGTGTGTGCGTACGCTCGCCCAAAACGACTACCGGTACTGTCACTTGCACTATTACGTTACACTTGCACTTGCAGTCACTGCCGATCACTGTTGTTGTTGTTTTACATTGCCGTAGCCGTTGCTGTTGTTGTTGTTGTTGCAGGGGACTGCGCTGTCCGTTGCTGTTGGTAGCTGCTGCTGGCGTTGCTGTGTCCGTTGCTGTTGTTGTTGCCAAGGCTGGCGCTGCGGTGTCCGTTGCTGTTGTTGCCAATGCTGGGGCTGTTGTGACCGTTGCTGTTGTTGTTGTTGTGACCGTTGCTGTTGTTGTTGTTGCCGATGCCTTGCGTTGCAGTCGCGTGCGTACCCGCCGGCGCGTAAAACTCGACTCCTCGACCCAAATAAAAATCTCCTTTTCCAAAAGTCTGCATCATAATGCCAGCTGCCGTAAGTGTTGAGCAACGATCAGTCTGGAGCATTTCGCGTTGCGCACTGCATTTTGCGCATCGATCGAGCTTTTTGTCGTTTACGCGCTCTCCCCTTTTGCGCATTGACCGAGTTACCAACACAACGGTCACTGACGACTCGCAGCTTTTGAAGAAGTAGCAAAATGCTACTTCACAACACAAATCAGTGATTTAACCATGACTGCAGGAATAAAAGTTTTCCCAAACGTTTTGTGGTTAATCTGTTTCTTTTAAGAGTAGCTGTTGCACCTGCTTTCGAAAACAGTCTCTCCCATTAAATGGCAATATTTGTTGGCAAGAGTGTAAAGCTTTGGGTAGACTGATCTCATTTCCAAGCATCAATGACATTGCGGTTTAGTTCCAGATTTTGTCCGTTATGCTGGGGGTGTGGCAATATATGTAACCAAAAGACTGAACTGTAGGGTAATATTAAAGCAGCCTAATGAAAGCCCTATAGAATATATATTTATAGAAATTCTTAGCCTCAATGGTAATACAAAAATGCTCATTGGCTGCCTATACAGACCTCACAAAAATATAGACTACTCTCCTATAACAGATGTAATCGCAAATCTAAAAATGAGGTACACTGACATTATACTGACAGGAGACTTCAATAGCAACATACTTACTGAACGACACCTTCTGGACGACATGGAGTCTCTTGGTTTAGAGCCAGTGAACTCTACATTACCGACGCACTTCACAAAGAATTTAAGTACTTTACTTGACCTAATATTTGTAAACAAAAAAGAATGCACACTACTTTGCGACCAGATTCCCATACCGGCCTTCTCCAAACATGATCTTATATTTCTGACCTATGACATTCTACCCAACTATTGCAATCTTAAAATAACATACCGTGACTTTATTAACATAGACCTAGCTGGATTACATGCAGATAGCTGTACAGCTGAATTAGACCTCATATATTCTCTCCCTACAGTTGACTCCCAAATAAATCTTGTACAATACTATATGGAGTATATGTACAATAAATACGTGCCAATTAAAAGCAAGGTGGTCAGGCCTTCTACAAAATCCTGGTTTAATAACGATATAAAGTGTGCAATAAATGTTAGAGACGCGGCCTATCGGAGATGGAAAAGATATAGGACCGAGGCACTTCATAAGCAATTCATAACTACCAGACGGCATGTTAACTTCCTGATCCAAAGAGCCAAACGCGAATATTTTAGTGATAGGTTTAAAAATGCAATATCCGACAGTCAAACATGGAAAGAAATTAATAACATGGGAATAGGCAAAGTACGTGGTGCAGTTAGTGAAGATGTGGATGTTAATGATCTCAACAACAAATTTGTTAACCTTAATGTTTGTTGTAATAGTTTTGATTTTATTTGTGTAAATCAATGTGATGTGTATCTGTCTATAAGTAAAATGAAGTCCAACGCAACTGGCATGGATGGTTTAAATCCAAAGTTTTTTAAAATTCTTCTGCCGCTAATTATTGGCTATGTAACTCATATATTCAATACAGCCCTCACAACGTCTACGTTTCCCGACCAGTGGAAAATTGCAAAGGTAATGCCAATCCCAAAATCTACTCATGAGTTCAGGCCAATCTCGATTTTGCCATATCTATCTAAAATATTTGAGCACCTTTTGCCTCTCAAATTAACAAGTTCCTCTCAATAAATCGACTATTAAATGATAAACAATCAGGTTTTAGGACTGGCCGAAGTTGTACTACGGCGATAATCAAAGTGGTCGAGGATATAAGATCAAAGATGGATAACAGTGAGGTCTCACTATTGACGCTTCTTGATTTTAGTAAAGCATTTGACACGGTTAACCACGATATTCTACTGACAAAGCTCAATACCATGTATAATTTTAGCCAAACTGCTACTAAACTCATATCCTCTTACTTAAGTAATCGTAGACAAGCCGTTGTTATTCCTTCTAAAACGTCCGAGTTCCTTGTTGTCCCTCGTGGGGTCCCGCAAGGATCAATTTTAGGTCCACTGCTTTTTAGTATGTATATCAATGATTTACCAAGTGTTTTGTCTAAATGTAACATCCATTTGTATGCTGATGATGTCCAATTGTATGTAAGTCGTCCGCTTAGTAAAATTAACGAATGTTTCCAGTTATGTAATGAAGACTTGTTGCGTGTTAGTCAATGGGTCAATGTTAATGGTTTGTGTATTAACCCGTCTAAATCCAAATGTATCTTAATTTACAAAAAGCACCTGATTACTGACAACATTCCCAAGCTGCAAATAGATTCGACAGTAATTCACTACTTAGATAAAGCTGAAAGCTTAGGAATCACCCTGAACAGGACCTTATCATGGGATAGTCAGGTGAATAAAGCTGTGGTAAAAACGTGTGGCGTTTTAAGGCAACTTTGGCTCACCCAGAAATTCCTACCCCTTAACATAAGAATATTGATCGCGAAATCTTTAATATTGCCAAAACTTTTGCATGGCATTGAAATTTTTGGCAAATGCGACGCTGCAAGCCAAAGGAAGTTGAGGGTAGCGTATAAAAATGTAGCCCGTTGGCAGACCACGTAACGGGTTACGCTAATAGACTGTTGGATCTAGATCTAACGTCTTTAAACAGTTAACATCGTCCCAAGAAATAAAGATCAAGAATAACAATGAAACCAGTGCGATCGGAAATTAATTCAAACGGGTCAAGCAAAGTGAGACAGTGATAGTGCCAAATACGGTGAGTGTGGCTTACCCACCGCTTGAGACTCCGCTGACTGTACGCCGGTCAATACCGCGACAGTCCGCAAAGTTTCCAAGCGGCGCAAGCCTATCTCCGAACTTGGTGCAGCCTAGGTTAATACCAGGGGCATTCGAGTCGGAGTTGGCAGGGGTGGCTACACTGCCGCAACGGCACTGGGACGAATCACCGGAGCACCGGTGTCGGCCCTAACTTCACTACGCACTTCTCCGAGCACGGTGGCTCAGTTCCCCACTCTCTCGATCCCAGCAACCTACAAATTTCTTGTAAGGTGGCCCTGGAGAGACTGAACTACCTCAGCCATAGAAAAAGCTACCTTACAGGTGGCGCCCGAGCAGGGACTCTGGGATTGTGGTTTCATATATAAATAGGTATATATTTTTCGGAAAGGGACACCGAAATAGTCTAAAAAGCTAGAGCGAGGAAAAGCACAGGTAGTGATTTTTCAGCAGAAAATCAGTAGTGGTATTCCTGCAGGGGTACGCATTAGGCAGTGGTCCGACAGGGGTATGAACATAGCGGGTTCATGCAGCTGCATATACACATTTACACATATTGCAGGGCGGCCGGAAAAACGCCGTTAGCCTAGTCTGTTTTCGATTTCTATGCAGCTGCATACGCGGTCACGTAGGCACAGTTTTACAAGCAATGGCAGTCATGGTAAATGCGCATATACATACAGGGTGCCCATATTCGCTTTCGCTTAAGTTTTGTTTGGTAGTATTCGCTACCGTTCGCTGGTCCGTTTACACAAAGTGCACTTTGAAAACGCTGTCACGTGGGCACAGTTTTGCAAGCACCGGTAACAACCGTGGGCAAAACAAGGCCACATTAGTCTTTTAGTCGACCGTCCCGGTCGCAACATTTGGTACAGTTTTATGCACAGTTTTTAGGTACAGTTGAATGAGCACTGTGAAAACCCACGACACGTGGGCACAGTTTGAAAGTCACTGGGATTTTTTTTGGATTCTTTATTTTTGCACAGGGGTGTCGGCACGTTTTTTTTGCAGCTTGTACCGTTTGGCAAGCACTGACATGTACCGGGTAAGGGTATGCGCGCGCTAACATACATATTTATGGGCAGACCCAAATAAAATTTTAAATAAAGAGAACAAAAAATAAATATATATGAAAAAAAAGGGGGTTACTGCCGATAAATATGTGTGTGTGGACGTATTAATTTTTGGAAAAAAAAGGGTAAACCGGTACATGCAGGAAAATGAATCAACAGGAGTAAACGTGGTCCGGTTAATAGTTTTTTTTTTCGAGCACACGAGGCGATGCAGCGTACGGGTACATAGACAGCGCAGAGGTACATATATTTAGGACAATATATATGTTTTGAATACCTACGACGAGGAGCAGAGAGAGAGCAGAGAGAGAGAGAGGAGTTTTGTCGCATCTGCAAATGACAGAGGAGGGAGGCGGACGACGCGAAGCTCGTGAACCCTCGGTCGCGATCATTCGTGGGCGACCAGAATAGTATAAATTGAGCCATCACGGCACAGTAGAGGGGAGTCGACCCAGAACCTTCAAAGTGTGAACATCGTGCCTAGTATTCATTTTTTTTATCTAACGAGTCTACCAGGAGCAAAGGACACAGAACCTGAAGATACTGAAGATACTACCAGGGATCAAAGGACACAGGACTAACACTAGTACAACAGGGATACTAGTCGGGTAGTCACAACCAGGCACAGGACATCGCACAGGACTAACACTAGTACAACAGGGATACTAGTCGGGTAGTCACAACCAGGCACAGGACATCGCACAGGACACGCACTAGTACACAACAAGGATACTAGCCGTGCATCAGTAAACAAGGCATAGGACATCGCACAGGACCTACATCGGCACAACTGGAACCAGGACCCAGGGGCAGGCTACGCAGAGCAAGCATGGTTGGAGTAGCATGGATATCGTACAGGCGGAAGGCGGAACTGGAGGCATTCGCTGACGAATTTGGATTCGGTCGTGAAGGCACCGTGGAAGAACTTCGAGGCCGTATGTCTGCGTTTGTGGGTCGTGGTGGCCACTCAGCGACCATCCAGGCACGCTTAGAGGAACTCGAAGCCGTTTTTGGAAAAGCCCGGACGCCCGACACCAAGCCAGACACCCAACAACGATCTCGGAGCCTGTCGCCTACCACAAGTGGGAACGGATCCCATGCAGGAAAGAACACGACGAGTTTACCGGAGCAACGAGTGGCACCTAGCAGGTCTCCGCCACGGGAACCAGGCAGCCCGGGTATGCAGTACCTTAGCATACCGGGGCCGGTTCAACACCAGCGCTTGGCACGAACACACGAGAGGGTAACATCGGCGATGGTACCCAGCCGACACGACGTCTCTGGAGCCATGGGAGTAGAACGCATGCAGCGCTGGGGAGTCACGTTTGACGGTACCACAGACCCTTTACGATTTATCGAGCGTTTGGAGGAGCGAGCCATATCACACCGCGTGGACACCCGAAACTTGGCCCAGGGGGTACCAGAACTTTTACACGTTACCGCCGAGGACTGGTTCCGCACAAGCCACTTGCAGGGTGAGCCATGGAGCGTGTTCCGGAGGGAATTTCTGGAATTTTTCCTACCACCGAGGTATTTCCACAGGTTAGAAGACGAGATCAGGATGCGCTACCAGAGGGAAAACGAAGGCTACAAACAGTATCTAGTGGACATTCGCCTCATGATGAACCGCGCTGGTTACTCAGAAGCCCAAGAACTAGAAAGGGTGTATGAAAACCTTCTGCCGGAATATCAGTTGTACGTGAGACGAATGGACTTCCGCACGTTTAAACAGTTGACCCAACTAGTGGTCAATTTTGAAGTCACCCGGGAACGAGAGCACCTACGTCAGGCAAGGAGCAAAGCAAGCAACGAGCGGATAGGTCGCTCAACTGGACCAGTAGGCGGTGCCAAACGGGAAACAGCGGCAAGTCTTAAAACGGACACGCCATGGGCGGCTTCGCAACCTACAGCGCTTTCAACGGAAGGGAACCAGGAAAGTACATCAGGCCCGGTCAACCATGAACAACCTGTGGACACACGTAGTGCTTGTCGGAACTGCGGAACAGTTGGTCACTTCGCGAGGGAATGTCGTGGAGCGCGAATCCTATTCTGTTGGAACTGTGGTCGCTGGGGAGTGAGGACCGTTGACTGTTGCCAAGTACAGGGGCCGGGAAACGCCCAGCGCCTCTCATCAAATCCGGAACAGGTGAGAGTGCCGACGAGCGAGTTCCGGAACTAGCGGGCGTTATCCGATTGAAGGATGGCCGGCTTGCTGCAGAGACGCGCATCGAGACCGAGGCGATGACAGCTACGCTGGACACGGGTGCCACGAGGAGCTTTCTCAGCGTACAGAAAGCGCGACTTATCGAGACCCCGGCTAACAGACGAGCGGTGAGGACGGTGATAGCCTTGGCAAATGGGACAAGGATGGAGCTAACGCGGGCGATCCAGGCCGAAGTACGACTCGGGCAAGCACGGGCTAGCATTCTGATGCTGGTTTTACCATCGGCCCTCGACGATGTGCTGCTCGGGTTGGACTTCTTCAGCGCCATCAATGCCAAGTTGCAGGTGGGAGGCCTACTCATCCCGTTGAGCATACCAAATCCGAAGTCTGCAGAGCATCACCAAGCAACCGATCCGAAGCCAAACAACGAACCCAGCCGGGTACCGAGCAGTGGTAGCCACCAAGGGGGCGATGTCGTCCAGCGGGCAACACAGCGAGCCACCAGGAAAGACACAGCGAAGCACAGCCAGGGCGACGCCTGCAACCGCGAGGCGGTCGCCAACATAAGCACAGAGGGAACAAAGACGACGAAGCACAGCCAGGGCGACGCCTGCAACCGCGAGGCGGTCGCCAACACAAGACCAGAGGGAACAAAGACGAAGAACCAGAGCAAGGGCGACGCCTGCAACCGCGAGGCGCTCGCAACCACAAGCACAGAGACTACGAGGAACCAGAGCCAGGGCGACGCCTGCAACCGCGAGGCGGTCGCCAACACAAGCACAGAGACAACGAGGAACAAGACCAAGAGCGACGCCTGCAACCGCGAGGCGCTCGCAAACGCAAACAGCACAGAGACTACGAGGAACCAGAGCAAGGGCGACGCCTGCAACCGCGAGGCGCTCGCACAACAGCACAGAGACTACGAGGAACCAGAGCCAGGGCGACGCCTGCAGCCGCGAGGCGCTCGCCAACCACAAGCACCAAGACGACGAGGAACCAGGGCACGGGCGACGCCTGCAGCCGCGAGGCGGTCAGCGAGGAACCAAGACCGAACGAAGCCCACCAGAAGCAAAGCCGGGAACCAGAGCCAGGGCGACGCCTGCAACCGCGAGGCGCTCGCAACCACAAGCACAGAGACTACGAGGAACCAGAGCCAGGGCGACGCCTGCAGCCGCGAGGCGGTCGCCAACACAAGGAACACCGAGACGACGAGGAACCAGGGCAACCAGGGGGGCGACGCTTGCAACCGCGAGGCGCTCGCAAATAGCCAGAATACAACGATACAAAGCCAGGGCGGCGCTCGCAGCCGCGAGGCGACCACGACAATGGGGCGTGATAAGACTTGGGGAGGCGCTCTGGGCTCTGCACGGCTGAGAGCTACCAAAAGGAACCCCTTTCGTACCAGACCAAAAAGCCAGGAATCCAAGGAAACATCTGAACCACGAGGGATAATAGCCAGCATAACGGATGCGTTATCAACGGGTGAGCTTGCACAAACCCGACGACGAGGCAACAAGGGGTGACGAGACCCAACCAGCCGCCACCAGCCAGCCCGAAACAGGCCCAGCCGGGTCGATGGCGCCGTGGGTACAGCAATTCCTAGAGGAGGAATTGTCCAAGTTCGATGGCATGACAGGCGTGTCCAACATCGCGGAACACATCATAGTCATGCGCGACGTGCGCCCCATAAAGCAAAGGTACTATCCTCGGAACCCAGCGATGCAAGGGATAATCCACGCGGAAGTGGACGAGCTGCTACGGGACGGATGCATCGAGCCTTCCAAAAGCCCACACAGTGCACCCATTGTGTTGGTGGGCAAGAAGACTGGGGAAACACGCATGTGTGTGGACTTCCGCCAGCTCAATGCGAAATCGGTACCGGATGCATACCCTTTGCCGAGGATGAACTCTATCTTGGAGAGGTTGTGGAAGGACAAGTACATTAGCACGTTGGATCGTCAGGATAACCGACACTCCAGCCAGCGGCGTAATTATTCGTTATCACCCGGGAAGTAAGGGGGGGGTGTGACGAGTCACAATTTTATAGGATAAATTAGTAGGTTAAGTTATATATATTTTGAGCTAGTTATAGACATAAGGCCCATAGTACTTGAGTATACTTGGGAAACGGGACCCATTTACAACAGAGAGACTACGAGGGAGAGAAAAGCCGCAGCAGCAGAATGGCACGAGCCAACCGGCGCGGGCATCGGCCATAGCAGAGGACAGCACAACCAGACGACGCCGACAGCGCAGCCACCCGCAGCAGCAGAATCGGCACGAGCCAAACGGCGCGGGCAGCGGCAACAGCGGAGAGCAGCGCAGCAGAGAGCGAGAGCGAAGCCACCCGCAGCAGCAGAATGGCACGAGCCAAACGGCGCGGGCAGCGGCCGCAGCGACGGCATGCCGAAAAGGGTTGGCGATCGCTATCGAAACTCTAGAGCGATGAGTCTAGTTTGGGTGGCCGTGGCTGGAAGTCCGAAAAGTTACGCGCAAGAGTCAAGACAAGGAAAAGAAACAAAAGGATAGCCAAGGGAAGACAGCACGAGGACAACAAGGACTACGAGGGAACTACGAGCAATACGAAGAGCAGGACAACGAAGGATATACTAGACAAGGATGCACACACCGCAGCCATAGGGCCAGTGTAAACACACACATAAACACGGCACGCTGGAGAGACCGAACACACACACACACACACACACACACACACAGAATTGTTACACGTGGTGCCAGGGTAAGCGAGTCCAAGCGACTATTCCCCCCCTTCTCACGACTTTGTCTGGTGCGAATAGGTAGGGCAGTAGGAAATCCTGTGAAAGAATATAAATAAAACAAAGAATAACAATGAAACCAGTGCTATCGAGAATTAATTCTAACGGGTCAAGCGAAGTGAGAAAGTGATAGTGCAAAATACGGTGCGTGTGGCTTACCCACCGCTTGAGACTCCGCTGACTGTACGCCGGTCAATACCGCGACAGTCCGCCAAGTTTTCAAGCGGCGCATGCCTATCTCCGAACTTGGTGCAGCCTAGGTTAATACCAGGGGCATTCGAGTCGGAGTTGGCAGGGGTGGCTACACTGCCGCAACGGCACTGGGACGAATCACCGGAGCACCGGTGTCGGCCCTAACTTCACTACGCACTTATCCGAGCACGGTGTCTCAGTTCCCCACTCTCCTGATCCCAGCAACCTACAAATTTCTTTTAAGGTGGCCCTGGAGAGACTGAACTACCTCAGCCATAGTGTTTGTGTATTATGTAAGAAGTTGGGAAGCATTCAGTACATAAACTGACTGCTAAAAGCCGTCGCAACTGGCACTTGTAACCAGGTGGACTACGGAGAAATAATGAATGTTTCTTGTTGGTTTTACAAAGAACACTGATTTTATTAACGAAAAGGTACAATATTTATAGATAAAAATAGCTTAGTTTACAGTTGTGTAGTATCAATTAGAATTAGGTTATTGTGTGCTCAGCAGTTGCTTGCAATGCAGAGTAGCATATTTAGCAACTGCCGGGTTGGCTGACCGCTACTATTGCGACATATATTGTGCATTGTGCAGTCAGCCATATTCTGTGTGTTCAGCATAATTTGGTGTTGCTTACAGTTTTATTGTGTCAATAAATGTAAAGTGTTGTGTATGGTCTTGACCTAGTTTTACATGTGTTTATTATTTGTGTGTTATTGTTACAATGCCATGTGCAGTTATTTGATGTCTGATAATATAAATGTGTGCTGACTTGTATACGACTGAACATTCTCCCGGCCGTTGAAACGGTTTTCAACCATCCTCTAAGTCCAGTGTAAATCGTCTTGGGGATGCTGATTGAGCGGATGTATCGATGGCCTCATTCCTTGTGGTTGCATAGGCGCACACTACAATGTCCGATATCAATAAAGCAGCGTAAGCGGCTATATGATGGTGTTGGACCAAGCTTATTTGGTTGGGCATATCTTCTTTGTTGAGTGCGGCCAGTTTTAGCTGTAAGTCGTCCAGATCCTTGTCTTCTTGCACCTTGTACGTCGATATGTTGATTTTTGTTGACGGTAAATTAGTGGTGTTCGGCATGTTGATGTCTCCAAAGCGGACGTAGCTTTTCCTCACTTGCCTTATGACGGTACCAAAGGTACTGATGCTAAAGTCTACATTGCGTGCAGTACAGCCAGATGATAGCGACAGTAATCCGGTGTTTTCTAGTTGTATTGTAGATTGTGTACCGTTGCATACGGCTTGTAGTTCCATTGGAGAATGTGTTGCAAAGATCCAGTTATTCGGTTGGTGTGTTTTTTCCCATACCATCCTTGTTTGGCACATCGTTGGTGTCTTATTGTTAAAGAGTTGGAATTCGCATCTGTTGTTTTCATTAAATACAGCTTGATGATCAAAGCATATGCATTCTTCGTTAGGTAATGTAAGACAGCGATGTAAATCATCGTGTGTAAGTCCCATGAATTGATCCCTGTGGTTGTTTACACCTATAATCGGCGTTTTTAGCTCGAACAATCTCCAACTAGTAGAGTTCCACACTGGAATTGGCACCATATTAAACAGTTCTAATTTCGATGTTGACACTAGTGGTAATATTACACTGAATATCACATGAGTGTCGGTGGCTGTGCCTTCTGCCCGCATAATTCTGTATAGTTGAATTACGTTGGATGAAGTCACGGGTAACATTTGATCTGTTGGCAAATGATCCCGGATTTGGTCCAAGTGAAATCAATATTGGGCTTATTGTGTGGTGGCGAACTCCAGTTAGTACGTCCACTATTTCCGATTGCATGCGCTGAAGAGTAGCTGCTAGCAATGTTAATTGAGTCGTTAATGCCAAGTAGTTTTCTGTCAGACGTGCGCCAGTGTACTTTCCTCTGCTTTGGCTAATGGCAGCTACTTGTTGTTCAAGTAGTTTTCTTGACAACGTTAATGGTTGCGTCAAGTACTGAGGTTTGATTTCTCATTAGGGTCAATAAGAATTCCTCGTTGAGTGTTGATAGTGCTGTGATATAGCATCACATGTGTGTATGTTGTTTAGTTCTGGGCATATGATATGAATGAATTAAATGTCTTCATGTCACGCCAGTATGGGTCCAATTCATAGTATACAACCATGGTCCAGTCGGATATTGCTCTCATCTTTGTTCCAATTTTTTCGTAATATACCCCTGGATTCGTGTCGAACCTTGTCACCGATACTGACTGTGTCAGTACCAAAGGTAGCATTAGCCACGACGAGGTTATCGTTGGCGACATTAATCGTTTCCGTTGGGCGACCGGCGCGTCATTGTTATCCGTGTCCTCTGAAGCGCAACATATAAGCCACAATGCGTTGTAACTTGTGAAATGAATTGCTGTGTCTACAAGTGTATAATTCTTCACCTATTGTAGACGGAGATATTGCCAAACTTACATGTTTGGTTTTTCTTTCCAAGTTGCTCGGTGTGATAACGGGTAGGGCTGACCATTTGTCTGGAGAGCACATCTGCTGAGTTGTTGGCCGATGAGACATGGCGCCATTGAGTTTGACTAGTCAAGGCCTGAATTTTTGCTATTCGGTTTGCCACAAATGTGTGATATGTTGAGGCAGCTGCATTGATCCATGATAGAACTACAGTAGAATCTGACCAAAAGTATCCTGGCACGGTGTTGCTGTCGAGGTCTAGATCGCGTCGAACCCTCTCAGCAAGCTCAGCACCCAATAGTGCTGCACAAAGCTCCAGTCGAGGGAGTGACTGTTTTGCTGTTGGAGCCACTCGAGATTTTGAACATAGTAGACGTACAGATATTTGCTTATTTCTGTACGTTGCGCGTACATATATTGCGGCGCCATATGCGCGCTCTGTCGCATCGACAAAGGTGTGCAATTCTTTTGTGATTGGAGTCTTACCATTATAGATATGCCTTGGAGTTTGCATTGAATTCAGGCTCTGCAACTCTTCTCGATAATCCTTTCATTCGTTTTGATGATTTGAAGGTAACTCGTCGTCCCAATCAAGCTTTAATTCCCAGAGCAGTTGCATAAAAATTTTAGCCTTTACTACGACTGGAGCGAACAAGCCTAGGGGGTCGAAGATCTGTGCCAACTCTGAGCAGACTGCACGTTTTGTAATCCTTGTTGCTGTACTGCTGTGAGTGCGACCACCAAGTTAATCCTTTTTGGGCATCCAAATAAGGCCCAATGTTTTCACGCTGTAATGTTCCTGTGTTTCTCTGAGCTTCACATCGGTCACTATGTCTTCTTTCGAAATTCCTTGCAATATTTGTTCATTGTTTGAACACCATTTGCGCAGCTTAAATCCCGATGGCTGAAGGATTTTGTTGAGCTCTTGTTGAACTTGAATCGCTTCTATGATTGAATCGGTGCCAGTAAGGCAATCATCCACATAAAAGTCACGTTTTAGTGCCTTTGCACCCATCTGGAATCTTTCCATATTCTTGGTTGCCAGATGATCCAAACATTTTATTGCTAAAAATGGTGCGTATTTTGTGCCATATGTGACTGTTTTTAACCGGTAGTACTTAATCTCTTCTGATGAGTTTTTGCGCCATACAATCAGTTGATGAAACTGATTTTCCGGATTGATCCATACTTGACGATATATTTTTTCAATGTCAGCAGTAAACACATATCTATGTGTTCTGAATCGTAGCAGAAGAGACATTAGCTCGCTTTGCACCGTGGGGCCTGCATGTAGTGTAACATACATATACTTATAATACACACTGTACTCAGTGTCTTTTAATATATTTTAATATCAAACACATTGTAGCACTTTGCTGCAATGTTTACGTAAACCAAAGTCCCAAGCATAGCCACAGCGCAAAAGTAATATGATCACACAAGTATGCAATGGGCAGTAGAAGTGCCGTGTCAGCATGTCTCGCATGCGCGACCGTTCCTTCTTTATATATGTATATAACATTCTCTCTCACGCTATCGTTAATTTCAGCGTTTAGCATATAAGTAATACATAATAAGCCAACGTCTCGGCCAGCGTTTACAGGCAGCGAAGTCGCGCAGCTTAGGCTAAGAACCAAAAATGTAAAAGCTAAATATTTATTCAATAAACGGACTTGAAAGAGTTCAAGTGACTATTAAATAAACTATTTATTACATGGCGACCGTGACAGGACGGTTGGCCTGTACAGCCATTCGAACTACTAGGTAGGATAGGAAAGAAAAATTTTAAAACATATAAATTCCAACTCAAGATGATAGATTAAATCACTTAACAAAAAACCACAATTTTACTACATATAAAGTGTAAATTAAAAAAAAAAATAATAATAATTATATGTCAAATTAGTAAGAACAAAATATAACAAACATAATAGATACAACTTAAAAAAAAAAAAAAAAAATTTTATATTTCAATAAAATATATTTTTGTTTCAAAAAAAAAAAAAAAAAAATAACTTTCACGTTGACACTTTCCGTTATGAATTAAAGATGACAGAGTTAAAACTTTTATCAAAATATATACCATTCCTTGAATTTTCGGTTGCAATAAATACGCATCCCAAATTGAAACTTATCCTACAGCGGATAATTTCCAATAGAATAGCTAAACATATAAAATTGTATAAAGCAATTGAACTTAATATTATAATGCAATACAAAAACTTTCTAAGAAAAAACATTCGCATAACCAAGCAACTTCATGATATATTTGCTACCCAAATCATCATTGCAGAACCAGTGAGTTCAGACAGTGACGATTCAGATGCGCAGATAAGTGAAGAGCACAAGTAAATAGTCATGGAATGGCAAGATATACAGAAACAGATAACTTCGCATAAAGATATATTTACAAAATTTTACAAATGTATCAATAAAGATACACCAATAAAAATAAACACATAAATACACCATATGACAATTCTAACCACTGAATACAACAGTATCAGTGAGTTAGCGTCAGCTTACAAGTACAAACTTACATCAGCACACAACGACCTATGTCTAAAATTGTTGCGTTCTTTAGTTTTGAGACTAGAAAATGTAAGTAAAAGACACAAACTTAAATTGAACACATATTTTCCAATTGAGTTTGAGAAAGATCAATTTAAAGACCTGTACGAGTCAATTCCTTCCTTAGAAAGTAAATATAGCGTTGATAGCGACATTGAAAATCTGGAGGAAAAAGACTCAAAATAGACAATGACTCAGACGTTAGTAGAATTCCTAAGGCTAGCCGCATCTCTGTTGCCAGAGTTTGACAGAAAAGCCGAAAATTTACAAAGCTTCTTAGATGCATTGCATCTAATTGATTCACTAAAAGGTGAACACGAAGCGGTAGCCGTTACACTAACGAAAACCAAATTGAAATGTCACGCTAGAAATTTGATAGGTAACGAACAAACAATAGTTGAAATTGTAAACAAACTAGCAAATACTGTAAAAGGAGAATCAGTGGAAGTCATTTCTGCCAAACTACTCAATTTACAACAGAAAAGCAAGACAGCCAACCAATACACCCAAGAGGTTGAAAAATTAGCTAAGTCCCTAGAGGGAGCTTACATTAATGATGGCTTGTCAACTGACCTAGCAACCAAATACAGCACAACGCTTGCTGTAAAAGCCATGACTAAAAATTGCACAATAGATAAGGTTAAACTTATCATGCAAGCAGGCACGTTCAGTAATATGAACGATGGCATATCCAAATTTGTAAACAGTTGTACTGATGCTACGGGACAGTCGAATACTGTCTTGTATTATAAGCAGTACAACCAGAATAGCAATAGAGGTAACCGTGGTAATTATCGTGGCAGAAGTAGTATCCAGAATAACGGTTACAGTAACAACTACAGGGGTCGTTCTAACGGAAACGGCCGTGGAAATAACCGAGGTAGGAATAATTCCAACCAAGGTAACCACAACAATAATAATGTTCGAGTTACTCAAGGTAACTCGGAAAACTCCCAAAGCCCTTAAGATATTCAACAAATAATAACACAAAAGTACACACAATAAATTTAAATCTTAGTATCTTCGTTGAAATGAAAATACAGGTAAAGCATTTACCCTATTATTAGATACAGGTGCAGATATATCTCTGTTAAATGAAAACATTGACACATTTCGAAATATTAATACAAATATTTCAACACAAATATCCGGAATAGGTGAAGGTTCTGTTCTTACAAAAGGCTTAGCATTCGTAGAGTTATCTACAGGAAAATATGTAATTCCATACAACTTTCATTAGTCGAAGAAGATTTTCCAATTCCTTGCGATGGCATTATTGGAATAGATTTCTTTAAAAAAAAACAATTGCCAAATAAATTTCACAAAAATAAGTGACTCTCTAATACTTCGGCCAAATAACCTAAACTATCCAATTAATATGCCAATAATTCACACTTGTGATAATAATGCCACAATACTTCCTGCTCGTTCGGAAGTAGTCCGTCAAATTAAAATTTCCTCAATAGAAAAGAATATCCTCATTCCAAATCAAGAAATTGAAAAAGGAATATTCATTGGAAATACAATTTCCAATAATAAACATACTTTTGTCCGAAAACTTAACAAATACTGTAAAAATAATAAGCCTCAAAGACTTAAAAATAGAAAAGCTAAGTGACTACGAAACAGTCAATAATATTAACACAGATCGTCAAGAAATTGTGATGAAAAAATTAAAAATGAACTTTCCCACATTATTCAGAAAAGACTTAACGAATCTCTGCACCAAATATACAGATATATTCGGACTTGAAACCGAATCGATAACAACAAATAACTTCTATCAACAAGAACTAAGACTTAAAGATGCTGAACCAGTGTACATAAAAAATTACAGAATACCTCATACTCGCAAAGATGAAGTAAATAAACAAGTCAAAAAACTCATCTCGGATAAAATAGTAGAACCGTCTGTTTCAGAATACAATAGCCCAATATTATTAGTTCCCAAAAAGGGATTACCAGTTTCTGATGCAAAAAGATGGCGATTAGTAATAGACTATCGCCAAATAAATAAAAAATTACTGTCCGATAAATTTCCCTTACCAAGAATAGATGATATTCTTGATCAGTTAGGAAGAGCTAAATATTTTTCATGCTTAGACTTAATGTCCGGTTTTCACCAAATAGAGTTACAAGAAGACTCTAGAAATCTTACGTCTTTTTCAACGACCAATGGCTCTTATCGTTTTACACGATTACCATATAGTTTAAAAATAGCGCCAAATTCTTTCCAAAGAATGATGACAATAGCATTTTCTGGATTAAACCCTTCACAAGCATTCTTGTATATGAATGACTTAATTGTCATCGGTTGTTCAGAAACGCATATGATCAAAAACCTAATTGATGTTTTTGATTTATGTAGAAAAAACAACCTCAAATTACATCCAGATAAATGCTCTTTCTTCATGCATGAAGTGACTTTTCTAGGCCACAAATGTACTGATAACGGTATCTTACCAGATGACAAAAAATATGATGTAATTGAAAAATACCCAGTCCCTACGGACGATGATAGCGCTAGAAGATTCATTGCATTTTGCAATTACTACAGACGATTTATAAAAAACTTTGCAGATTATTCACGTCACATAACGAGATTTTGTAATAATAATGTAAAGTTTGAATGGTCCGATGAATGCCAACAAGCATTCGATTATTTAAAAAAGGCTCTTATGAAACCTACTTTACTAAAATATCCAGATTTTAGCAAAGAATTTTGCATCATTACAGATGCCAGCAAATTAGCCTGCGGAGCAGTTTTGACATAAACATATGGAGATAAACAGTTGCCCGTATCATATGCTTCTCGTTCATTCACAAAAGGCGAAAGCAATAAAAATACAACAGAACAAGAATTGGCAGCAATTCACTGGGCAATAATACATTTTCGACCATACATATATGGTCAACACTTCACTATAAAAACAGACCATAGACCACTTACATATTTATTTTCAATGGTCAATCCAAGTTCGAAACTTACGAGAATGAGATTAGATTTAGAAGAGTATGATTTCACTGTAGAATATCTCAAGGGAAAAGACAATTTTGTGGCAGATGCCCTTTCACGAATAACAATATCCGATTTAAAAGATATACAAAATAAAGTCCTGAAAGTCACTACCAGGCAACAAAATAGACAGAAAAACTGCGCAGTTAAAGAACAAGAACTTTTGCTAAGGCAAAATCTCAAAAAAGCTTCTAAGTCATTTGCAATGATGAAGTAGTGGCCTTGCACATAACAAATCAGATATGTTACTTTAAACATGGAAGAAAAGTTGTAGCAAGAATTGATTTTAGCGATCTGTATACTAATGAAACACTTGATTTAGGTCAGTTCTTTCAAAGGCTTGAATTGCAAGCCGGTATACTTGAGATCAGCCAACTCAAAGTGGCACCGAGCGAAAAGATCTTTGAATTAATTTCAATGGAATCTTTTGAAAATATGGGCAATAAAATATTAAATATCCTAAGAGTAGCGCTACTCAAGCCGGTGACCCTAAAAGAAAATGAAAAAGATAAAGAAGTAATACTGTCTAAACACCATGACGATCCAATTCAAGGGGATCGTACAGGCATTACTAGAACTCTAGCAAAAATAAAAAGACATTACTATTGGAAAAACATGACAAAACATGTAAAAGAGTACGTCCGTAAATGTCAAAAATGCCAAATGTCAAAAACAACTTTACATACAAAAACTCCTTTGACAATAACTGAGACACCAATATATGCCTTCGACCGAATGATAGTGGACACAATTGGTCCACTACCAAAATCAGAAAATGGCAACGAGTATGCAGTTACACTTATATGTGATTTAACGAAGTACCTCGTAGCTATCCCGATCACTGATAAAAGTGCAAAAACAGTGGCAAAGGCTATATTCGAATATTTTATTCTAAAGTACGGTCCAATGAAGACGTTCATTACGGACATGGGAACAGAATACAAAAATTCGATAATACATGACTTGTGCAAATATTTGAAAATAGACAATATAACGTCTACAGCACACCACAACCAGACAGTTGGAACAGTAGAAAGAAGTCATAGGACTTTTAATGAATATATTAGATCATACATTTCAGTCGATAAAACAGACTGGGATGTTTGGCTACAATATTTCGTTTATTGTTTCAACACAACCCCCTCTACAGCACATGGATATTGTCCATATGAGCTGGTTTTCGGCAAACAAACAAATTTGCCAAAACACTTTAATAAAGTAGATAGTATAGAACCTTTATATAACGTAGATGATTACGCTAAAGAAACTAAGTTTAGATTAGAACAAGCATATAAAAGAGCAAGAATTATGTTAGATAAACATAAGAACATTACGATAAAAAAAGTAATAGATTTTAAAGTTAAAATAGGAGATAAGGTTTTATTGAGAAATGAAACTGGCCATAAATTGGATCCAGAATATTTAGGACCCTATACAGTAGTATCAGTAGAAGATAATAATATTTTAATTAAAGACAATAAAAATAAACAACAAAAAGTTCATAAGGATAGGCTAAAAATTTGTATTTCATAAACATTTTTAGTATGGCCATACATATGTATATTCACTTACTCTTAATTAAAAAAAAAAATAAATAAAAATATATATATATATATATAGCCTTAATTACATTTGAAAAAAAAATTAAAATTAAAAAAAATAAATACTTGTATAAGTAATATTTGCTATACACAATATAATATGATCACACAAGTATGCAATGGGCAGTAGAAGTGCCGTGTCAGCATGTCTTGCATGCGCGACCGTTCCTTCTTTATATATGTATATAAAATTCTCTCTCACGCTATCGCTAATGTCAGCGTTTAGCATATAAGTAATACATAATAAGCCAACGTCCCTGCCAGCGTTTACTGGCAGCGAAGTCGCGCAGCTTAGGCTAAGAACCAAAAATGTAAAAGCTAAAGATTTATTCAATAAACGGACTTGAAAGAGTTCAAGTGACTATTAAATAAACTGAGTTGAGTATTTATTACAGTAGTATGTCATTCAGTGATTTTCCAGTAGACGTTTTGCATGATGCGTCAAAAACAACTCGAAGTTTTGTTGTAGTGGAATTACGTAATGATTTTTTGGGATCTGTTGAGGTGACACTTGTTTCATGTGTCCTAACTTCTCATACTCCGCCATGAAAGCTGCGTACTGCTTCCACGTATCTGCAGTGGTTCTGCGCTCTAACGATAAGAACCGTTTGGTCTCAATTTCCATGGAGTCTCCCAGCGCTGAACAGTGTTCAGAAAATGTAAGTGCTCTAAGAAGTGAGTCTCACAATGCGCTTCAATGGGTGTTCGTGGTTTCTCTGTTGACTCCATGCTATCCAGTGTCCAAAATCGTTCAATTAACTCATTTGTTTCTTCATTTGTTGCTGCTGCGCAAATTGCTGATGATTTACTTGCAGCATTTATTTTTCCTGCAATGATCCAACCAAACTCAGTTTGTTGCATCATTGGACCAGAATGGAACAAATGGCATGCGCCAATCGGTAATATTGATCGACTGGGCGGGTTGATCCGAGATTATATGGGGTAGTACAAATTCTTCCACCCGCATAGTAAAATTGCAGTGTAGTGATTTTACTATGACATTCACCCGAGCCTTGCTGACTCTTGGCTGTCCTCCGATGCCTTCAATCCGGAGTGTTGTGTCGTGACGTTTTAGTGCCAACATTTTTACTAGTCTTTCAGAGATAACGTTGATCCAGAGTCCAGTAATGCCTTGAATGTGGCCTGTTGTCCATTATTTGCTTGTACAGCTACCTTTGCTGTTGCGAGAAGATTGTAATTCTGATTGTTCGCAGATGCCACAACTTGTGTGTGTGGCTCTGCTGCTGCTGATGCGATAGCATTCTCCAAATGTAGAAGAGTATGGTGCTTTTTGTTGCATTTAAAACAGCTGAAGTTGCTTGTGCACGACTTCGTTTTATGGTCATTTTTGAAGCAGTTGACGCATAATTTTTGTCCTTGCACCCAATTTAGGCGCTCTCTAATTGATTTAGCGCGAAAATCGTCACATTTAGATAAATAGTGACTTGTCTTTTTGCAATAAAGACATCCTCTTTGTCCACTTGACGAGGTTGCACATGTTGTGCTTTTAGGCTCCTTTTTGAAATTTGCAGAAGCCTTTTTCCCAGTAGCCATAACTCGAACTCGTTGTTCTAAGAACTGGAGCATGGTGTCCAGTGGCTGGATTTCCTTAGTATTACCCAATGATTGTTCAAAGAGTGTTTTATTTGCGCTATCCAGTTTATTTCTTAGGATGGCAATGATAATTGGATCCCATGTTGAAATGTCAATCCCGAGTCCCTTCAGTGAAGCTAAGGACTCTATGATGGTGATGTGCAGCTCCTTTAAAGACTTTACATCGTCGCTGCAGGTTTGTTGCAGCAGAAGGCGATTTAATATCCTAGATGCGATATCTCTAGGATTGTTGTAGGCATCTACTAAAATCTCCCATGCGTAGAGATAGTTTTCTTCCTTAAGATCGATGTGATGGATTAATCTTTCCGCCTCTCCGACTACGCTGGTTTTTAAATACCACATCTTGCGTATGGTTGGCATGTTTGTTTCATGTATCATACATGAAAACATATCAAAGAATTGTGTCCATTTGAGAGTATCACCATCAAATTTTGGAATGGAAATACGTGGCAGATTGATGTTTTCGGCGCACGTACTGCTTAAGTTCCATGTAAGTGCATTCCGTACATCAGCCTCTGCCTGGAGATATTCAGTGGCGTCGTAGCCAATCTCTTCCGGGTCCTCAAATTTCTCGTATATTTGGAAATGGACCTCTTGAGTTTTTGCCCATAATGACTTAACCATCTCTGCATTAAGGGGCTTGTGTTGAAAGGCTCGATTCAACGATGCAATCATCGCCTTTGCCGACGGCACAATGCCATTAACTTAGCATTTGTGCTTGCTCGGGCATTTACTGATCCTGCAGCTATGACGGTCTTTGGTTCCGTCATGTTGCTGGTAGACTGATCTGCAATATCAGCCTGTTCCAAGAAGTAAGTTCTGTTCTGCTCTACCATGGCAGCGACTTCTTCGAAGAACTTGAAGTATCTATGAGACTCCTCTAAGTTCGATGAGTTCCTGATCACCTCGTGGTTGTCTTTAAAAACAGTCCACTTTTCCTCTAGTATCGAGGCCCTGGCTTGATAGTAGCCAGGTTTTGCTTTCCGTTCAGCTGGGTCCTTTTTGCTGTTCCTGACTAGCCTTGCGCTAGTCCTGCGCAGCTAGGACCTCTTCCAACATTATTGATTTGTCTGTGCTCATTATTGTCGCCTTGTTGACAATTTAAGAGTTACCAAAACCAATTTGTATATGTCGTCCTTAACTCCTGATTATTCCTGACCCGTTGGAAGTGTTTTATTCGCTCTGGTGAGCTGGATACGCTTCGATTCGCAACCGTGATGTGGTCAAGGAATAAGGAGTTGTTTTTTTTTGTAGAAAGGATCCTTGTGTGGATTCCTTCGTCGGGGTCACCAAAATGTTTGTGTATATGTGTAAGAAGTTGGGAAGCATTCAGTACATAAACTGACTGCTAAAAGCCGTCGCAACTGGCACTTGTAACCAGGTGGACTACGGAGAAATAATGAATGTTTCTTGTTGGTTTTACAAAGAACACTGATTTTATTAACGAAAAGGTATCAATATTTATAGGTAAAAATAGCTTAGTTTACAGTTGTGTAGTATCAATTAGAATTAGGTTATTGTATGCTCAGCAGATGCTTGCAATGCAGAGTAGCATATTTAGCAACTGCCGGGTTGGCTGACCGCTACTATTGCGACATATATTGTGCATTGTGCAGTCAGCGATATTCTGTGTGTTCAGCATAATTTGGTGTTGCTTACAGTTTTATTGTGTCAATAAATGTAAAGTGTTGTGTATGGTCTTGACCTAGTTTTACATGTGTTAATTATTTGTGTGTTATTGTTACAATGCCATGTGCAGTTATTTGATGTCTGATAATATAAATGTGTGCTGACTGAACACATAGAAAAAGCTACCTTCCAAAATCGATAAAACCAAATATTTCTCACATTCTTACAGATAGAATTACCAAAATTTGCACGCTAGGCATGTCCCTGAAAAAACTGCATCAAAATTTTGGATGCCACGCCCACTGCTTCCGCCACCATCCTCCCTGCTCCTTGAAATTGGAAACGCCTATAGTTTTCACAATTTTTGGGCTAGAGCCACCAAATTTGGTGTCAAGATAGGTAATGACATTCCCCAAAAAAATTCATCAAAATTTTGGATGCCACGCCTCCCCAACAACCTCCCCCCACATCCCACAGTTTGTCCCACTGTGTCCATGTGCACGTTTACCATAAGTACGCAAACAGGCGACGAGGCTACGTGCTTGGAAAATAATTTAAAAGCTCAAAAGGTGAGGCAGCATTGAGCAAAGGCACGTTCTCCTATACTCTCCTAACAACAACAAACAAACAAACAAGCTCACAACAAAATAGCGTACAAATCCGAACCACAGCCCTCTGCTTTGCTTTTCCTTTCTTCTTTTTGTTTTCTTGTGTCCCATGTTCCGTGTGTTTGTTTTACAAATTTATGAAAATTTGTTTTTCCCCAAAGCAGCAACAAGCAACAACAAAAAAGGCGGCACACATTAAAAGCGCAAAAGACTGCAGCAGTCGGTGGCAGCTTGGAAAATCAGCTGAGCAATTTGCATTTTCAATTTGCAACAACTAACAATGAACACTGTAGTGTTCACAGTACAAAGCCTTGTGGTGTAGCTGAGCTCGGGGTTGCGGATTCTTGCTATGCTCGGGTCTAGCTCGTCGGATCGGTCGGGAATTCTTCCTCACCCAACTACTCAGTTGCACTACGATAATAAAAATAATAATGCGCGACAGAATGACTAAAAGATATTGTATAAACAAACAAGTGTTCATATATATGGTACAACCGCAAAATAATGAAATCAGGTACCGACGCAGTCAAATAAACAGTATGATTGCACCGACAATTGGCCTTGTAGAGAAGCTAGTGGTGTTGGTCGCTCTCTTTCTTCACCCACCCGACCATGACAACTGCTAGGGTAAGTGCGTTGTCCCTATCATAAAGGCTGTTAATCCTTCATGGTATCTTAAGTAGTTTTGACATAACTACTAGACGGATAAATTGAAGAAATTAAAAGATCTTCATTTTTGAACTTTTTTTTTCATATAATTCATTTTCTAAACTTAAATTTAATTATTCGGCCTTTCAATACAAGACTCATCAGAATGGTCATCGTGTTCATTATAGTTCATTTGTGGGTACATCTAAATATGTGGGTAGTTATAACTTGTTACTATAAAATCTAAATATAAGTTTTAGTATCAAATCAATAATCAGTGGACTATAGATTTACTCACGAATTCCAAAAAAATGTATACGCTTTTGGGCCCACAGATGTTGATGATGTTGCTGTCGTTGCTCATATTGAATCTATTATTTTGTTTTTGTAGAAATAATAATTAGAATAATGAATATCTATATATGAATAATGAATATGTATATATATATATATATATAGTAAGATATCCAATATGCACACATATTCATATCACATATATGTTACACATAAGCACGCACCCCAACAATTAAGTATCACATTACACCCTAAAAATCCTAACACAGGAAACGAGCTAGACATAAACATTAAACATAAGAATATTTCTAAATCATGCATCACGCCACAAGCAAACTGGACATAAACATAAAACATAAACATATTTCTAAAATCACGCCACAAGCGTGAGTTCGCCGAATTGGCACTTTTTGAAAGAAAGCTTAAAACGAACAAAGCTTAAAAGCTTTGATCATAAGAAAAGCTCTCAACCGATGTTTGCTCTGCGCAGCAAGAACGATTGAGAAGTAGTTCAGATTTGGAGTTCAAAGCAATAGTTTTGAATAAGATAGACTATAAGTGTGGAAGTGTTTTTGTAACTTTTAACATTGGTTCAATTCATATAATAAAGAAATAAACTAAAGACGAAGTCTTTTTATTTTTTTAATCCCACTTGGTCAAGAACTCACAATTATATATATAGTAAGATATCCAATATGCACACATATTCATATCTCAAATATGTTACACATAAGCACGCACCCCAACAATTAAATATCACATTACACCCTAAAAATCCTAACACAGGAAACGAGCTAGACATAAACATTAAACATAAGAATATTTCTAAATCATGCATCACGCCACAAGCAAACTGGACATAAACATAAAACATAAACATATTTCTAAAATCACGCCACAAGCGTGAGATCGCCGAATTGGCACTTTTGAAAGAAAGCTTAAAACGAACAAAGCTTAAAAGCTTTGATCATAAGAAAAGCTCTCAACCGAGGTTTGCTCTGCGCAGCAAGAACGATTGAGAAGTAGTTCAGATTTGGAGTTTAAAGCAATAGTTTTGAATAAGATAGATTATAAGTGTGGAAGTGTTTTTGTAACTTTTAACATTGGTTCAATTCATATAATAAAGAAATAAACTAAAGACGAAGTCTTTTTTTTTTTTTTAATCCCACTTGGTCAAGAACTCACAATTGGCGCAGCCGGTAGGATTAGTGAAAAATAAGTGCAAATAAATTAAATTGCGATACTTCATAAAAAAACTAATCCGCCAGAGAACTAATCGTGCAACAAACACAGTTAATGGTGTTTAAATAATTTAAGAACGAAGAACAATATAATCAACAACAAAGCAACAAAAAAACAAACCAACATGGCAGTCGTACTAAGTGATGCAGAACTAAACCAGGCATTGTCTCAAATCCGACAAGTGCCCCAGTTCTCAGGAAATAAACAGGAGCTAAGCGCCTTCATCAGGAGGACAGAATTCCTATTACAATTATACCCTACTACAAATCAAAATCAACAAAGTATTATATACGGTGCGATAGAACTGCAAGTCATCGGAGAAGCCCAAAGGATCTCGCAACTATCACAAGCCAATAATTGGGGGAGTTGAAGCGAGCACTCATCGAGGAATACACCACCCAGACTCCAGTGGAGGAGTTACTACGACAACTATACAACACCAGCCATCAAGGAAATCTCCGTAAGTTCATAGATGAACTAGAACACAAATCATATGTAATAACAATAAGCATAATAATGCAAACAACACAATTGTCTACACCAATGCTATGAACAACACAGTTAAAGATGTTATAAAAAGAAAAATACCAGATAGAATTTTCATGATTCTAGCTAGGTACGATACAACAACTAGCCATTTGTTAAAAGTAGCAGCTCAAAAACCCAAAGATAATAAATATAATAATTCAATCAAAAACTATCATGGTAAAAAGTATCAAGAAAATTTTAACCAAAGTTCAACACATAACCCCACTAACCAAGCACCACATAATCATAACTACCAAACCAATTATAATACAAATAACCCACATAAGAATCAACAAGATTATGGGCAGACATATGCCGAATTTCAACAAAAGTTGCAACAAGGGAAACAACAGAATCCCATGAACTATTCATATAATAGAAACTCTAATGCACAAGCATCCCCTCACAACAACCAACCTCAAAAAAGGCAAAGAGAAAGTAACTGTGGTGTGTCAAAAATGGACACCTCCGAAAATTTTCAAGCAATTGCCTCGGACCAGGAAGAAACAATAACCCATTAATAATTGTTATTAAGTGTGTTATAGACACTGGGTCAACAATTAATTTAATGAATAAAAATTACTTAAAATTTCCAATTAAAAATACAGAACTTAACGTTCATACCATCAATGGTAAAATTAAATTAACATCAAGCATTACAATAGGAGCATGTAAATTATGTCCATCCAAACAGGAGCTCTTTATACATGAATTTTCAAATCGATATGATTTATTGTTAGGAAGAAATTATTTAGAAGCTTGCAAGGCAAAAATAAATTACGAAGAGGGAGCCGTTACCTTAGGAGAATACACATTCCTATTTAAGTACGACCCCAATATAAATGTAGAAGAAGAGGAGGCACCAGAGTGTCTAGACCCACCTTCGTCGGAAGATTTAGAATTCAATTTCGTGATCAACGAAGAATTAAAAGAGTCCAACGAGTTCCGCTTAGATCATCTTAACGATGAAGAGAAAAGGTGTGTGTCAAAAATTCTTCACAACTTTCGAGACATACAGTACCATGAAGGCGACAATTTGACTTTCACTAGTACTGTTAAACATTCGATAATTACAAAACATGAGGACTCAATTTACAAGAGACCCTACAAGTATTCCCAAATTCAACATGACGAAATAGACAGACAAGTAAAAGAAATGCTAGAGCAAGGGATAATAAGAAAATCTCAGTCTCCGTATAATTCCCCTGTATTAGTAATCCCAAAAAAGTTGGATGCATCAGGTAAACAAGAGTATAGAGTAGTAATAGACTACAGATTTCTAAACGAAATCACTGTTCACGACAAATTTCCTATTCCAATAACGGATGAAATTTTAGATAAACTTGGCCGATGCCAATACTTCACAACTCTTGATTTAGCAAAAGGCTATCACCAGATCCAGATGGATCCTAAATCAATACCTAAGACAGCATTTTCCACTAAACATGGCCACTACGAATATACACGTATGCCATTTGGTCTAAAAAATGCACCAGCAACATTTCAACGCTGCATGAACAATTTGTTGGAAGATTTAATCTACAAAGATTGTTTAGTCTACTTATATGACATAATAGTGTATTCCACTTCATTGGAAGAACACATGTTGTCACTAAATAAGGTATTTGCCAAACTAAGGGAAAATTGCAATTAGACAAGTGTGAATTTCTCAAAAAGGAAACGGAATTTCTAGGACACATAGTCACAACAGAAGGATTAAAACCTAATCCAAATAAAGTTGAAGCAGTAAGGAAATATCCTATTCCAAAGACTCCAAAAGAGATAAAAAAAAATTTTAGGTTTGTGTGGATTTTACAGAAAATTCATTCCAAACTTCGCCAACATCGTCAAACCCATGACACTCAAATTAAAGAAAGGAGCCAAAGTAGACATAAAGGATACAGCATATATCTCAGCATTCGAGAAATAAAAGTTACTGATAACTTCTGACCCAATTCTTACTCATCCAGATTATGACAAACCATTTTGTCTCACAACGGATGCAAGTAATGTAGCTCTAGGAGCGGTCTTAACACAAAATCATAAGCCTGTTTGTTTTGCCAGCAGAACGCTAAACAAACATGAATTAAATTATTCAGCTATAGAAAAAGAACTATTAGCAGTAGTTTGGGCAACTAAAACTTATAGAAGCTATCTATATGGTAGAAAATTGGAAATCCTAAGCGATCACAAACCATTAGTATGGTTAAACAATATAAAAGAACCGAATATGAAACTCCAACGATGGAAGATCAAATTAAATGAATTTGATTACATAATCAAATACTTACCAAGTAAAGAAAATCATGTCGCAGACGCACTTTCACGTGTGCAAATACATGAAAATCTACTGGGAGAAGAAATGAGTCAAGCAACATGTGCTACCATTCACAGTGCCCAAGAACATAACCAAAGTTATATTCAAATAACGGAAAGACCATTAAATTATTATAACAGACAAATCGAACTCATTAAAGGAAACGACAATACGACACAAGTTACTAACTATTTTCACAAGAAAAACATAAAGATAACATATATAGAAATGACGATTACTAAAGCTAAAGAAATAATTAAAGAATATTTATGTTCAAAAAATAGCGTCTTATACTTTCACAACGACTCAGATTTTCCGATTTTTCAAAACGCATACGTAGAAATAAAAAACCCTGAAAGTAAAATTAAAGTAATGAAAAGCTCATCAAAATTAACAGACTTACACACGTACGCAGAATTCAAAGAACAGATACTTAAAAGACATAACGAACTATTACACCCAGGGATAGAAAAGACAATACATTGGCTCAAAGAAAAATTTTATTACCCAGATTATCAGAACCTAATACAAAACATAATAAACAATAATAAAAATTTTTGCAACATCTCAAAAACAGAGCACAGAAGTACCAAGTAAATGTACGAACTAGCCCCAGAAACAAATTACATTAGGGAAAAGTATGTAATGGATTTTTATTTAGTTGACCATAAACAATTTCTATCATGCATAGATATTTATTCAAAATTTGCAACATTAATTGAAGTTAACAGCCGAGATTGGCTAGAAACAAAAAGAGCTATATTAAAAGTTTTCGATTTAATGGGAAAACCAACAGAAATCAAAGCAGACAAAGATTCAGCATTTATATGTGCTGCACTACAACAATGGTTAGCAACAGAAAACGTAAAAATCAATATAACAACAAGTAAAAACGGAATAGCAGATATAGAAAGATTTCATAAAACAATCAACGAAAAATTTCGAATTATAAGTAGTGACAATAACATAGAAAACAAACAAACCAGATTTGAAATTATATTATACACTTATAATCATAAAACCAAACACAATACAACAAACAGAACACCCGCAGATATATTTATGTACGCAGGGACACCAAAGTATGACACACAAGACAGGAAAAAGAAACAAATTGAAAAATTGAATGAATCAAGGGAAGAATTTGAAATAGATACAAAATATAAATCTTCACCATTAGTTAAAACAAAAATAACCAATCCATTCAAACAGACAGGTCAGTTAAGACAAATAGACGAGAAGCACTTTGAAGAAACCAATAGAGGTAGATAAGTCACCCATTACAAATCAAAGTTTAAGAAGAAAAAGAAAACTAATACAAGTAAACACATTAATTACAGAGAACCAGCTAATGAAGGGAATTCTAATAATAATAACAATGCTAACAGTAACAATTAACGGACAAAGTATCGAAATAAACCCCATAAAAGCAAACAACGGCTACCTAATATTTAAAACAGGAACACTGGACATACCAATTAATTTTGAATACCATTATCTAACTGTAAATTTAACAAAAATAGAAAAGGTCTACAATAACTTATTAATACAAGCAAACGATTACGAAAATTCAACTAAAATAAATCATCTTATTGAAAAACTAAACAGGGAAATGAACGGGATAACAATCATTAAAAGACAAAAGAGAGGACTAATAAATTTAGTAGGTAAAACATACAAATACATCTACGGAACATTAGACACAGATGACAGAGGCGAACTAGAACAGAAGATAAGTAACTTAGCAGAAAATAGCGTTCAAGTTAATGAACTAAACAAAATAATCGAAACAATTAACATAGCAATTGAAACCATGAACACATTTAAAACAAAAGAAGAAAAAGACAAGAAATTTGATTTACTAATTTTCAATTTAGAACATTTTACCGAATATATAGAAGACATAGAGATGGGAATGCAACTTACTAGATTAGGCATATTCAACCCTAAATTACTTAAGCACGATCACTTATTGCATGTTACACCAGAGAAAATTCTTAATATTAAAACATCAACTCGGTTAAAAAATGATACAAAAGAAATTTACATAATATCACATATTCCACAAGCAATTAGTAAAACACCCATTTTCGAAATAATACCCTACCCAGGTGAGAACGATAATATTTTAACAGAAAACATTCAAGAAAAATATTTTATAAATAATAATAAAGTATATGGCACAATTACAAAAAAACAAATATTGAATAATTGCATAGTAGGCATTGTAAAGCAAATCAAAACCGAATGTAAATATACCAAAACCATTAAAAATTTTCAAACAAATTATATAGAACCAAACATAATCCTAACATGGAATTTACCAGAATCAATTGTAAATCAAAATTGTATGAATAATGAAATTAAGATAAAAGGAAACAATATTATAAAAATCTATAATTGTGAAATACAAATTAATGAGATATCAATATCTAATTCAAGACTAGATTTTACACAAAACATTTATGTGGGAATCGAATATTCACGACATACACGCAGTGGTAATCGATACTAACATCGATTAAGAATGAGAACTCACGTCCACCACTATAAGCTGATAGTCAGTCGGTATTCTCGTCAGCTTGGCATCGGACGTAGTAAAAAGTTACACATGAAGAAGTGCTGTTAAATATAAGTTGCCTTGGAGCTTAAAATATCCGAAATACTATACATACTTACTTATCAATAAAGATTTAAAAATTAATAATACCACAAATGGGGGCTCAACCGGGATTAAGCCCAAGACAATAGTAACAGTGATCAGCGCATTTGCTATATGCGGAAAATGGCAGTAGCAAAATCAAATAACGGTGTGTATCTGGCAAAAAAGTGACCGTGGTGAAATTTCAGCGGGTACGCAGAAAAGTGACCGTGGTGAAATTTCAGCCGAAAGACAAAAAAGCGACCGTGGTGAAATTGCAGCGGGTTCGCAGAAAAGAGACCGTGGTGAAGTTCCAGCGGGAACACAAAAAAGAGATCGTGGTGAAATTGCAGCGCATACCTTTTTTGTGTAAGTGTCAAGGGCAGTCACAGGCCGCGACACAGCACGATACAAAACTACAAATCGGTAACGCAGGCGAGATGGCCGGTGTGTTAGACGGCAAAGTCATTATCAAAGCTACATAACGGTAACGCAGGCGAGAAGGCCGGTGCGTTGGACTGCAAAGTTATTATTAAAACTACGAAACGGTAACGCAGGCGAGAAGGCCGGTGCGTTGGACGGCAGAGTTTTACCTAAGCTACAGAACGGTAACGCAGGCGAGAAGGCCAGTGCGTTGGGATACTTGGAAATCTGCACAGCGTGAGAAGGCGTCACACAGGAGATAATAAGAAAAACGCGACGAAAGCAAATCAGTGGCAACAGGACGGCAGAAGCAACATTCGCAGGCAGGATACATGATCCGATTGTTGGCTTTACTGAGTCAAGCTTGGGCACTGAAAGGGCTTGGAAATCGGCGGCGTTTATTATAAGTGTGGTGAGTCTTATGGAGACGTTAACAGAGACGATTGTTAGCAGAGTAGCGAAACGGATTTAACAGAGTGTCGTATCATCGAGGTTTTAACAGAGACGACTGTTAACAGAGTTGCGAAACGGAGGTAACAGAGTGTTATACCATCAAGACGCCTGTTGATAGAACAGCGATCGCGTCAGGCTATAAACTTAACATTGTTGCAAATACCATTAAGATTTTAATAATTTAATAGTTTTAAGTAATTTGTAAACGTTCAAGATGCAAGTTGGCGAGATAATGGTACTGCGTGTCGCAGATTTGCGACAAAAGTTAGCCCATCTCGGACTACAGACTAGCGGGGTTAAACGTGACTTGCAAAATAGGTTATTGGGTCATTATGGTCACCAAGAGGATGACGATGACGATGACGATGACGAATCTGTTGTAACAGCGGAAGATAGATCAGTGCATAGCCAAGTTTTACAAAATGCGGTGTCAACAATGGCAAACAAGCCATGGTTCACCTTGAAGGACGTGGAGGGCAGTGTGTCACAGTTTAGTGGTTCTGATAATGCCGATATAAAAAATTGGGTAGAAGAGTTGGAAGAATGTGCAGCAACCGTGCAGTGGAATAGTCTACAATTTTTTATATATGCCAAACAATTGTTGGTGGGTACAGCAAAGTCGTTTGTACGAAGTTTACGTGACGTACGGGATTGGGAGACGTTGAAATCTGCTCTGTTGGAGGAATTTACGATAAAATTGTCATCAGCAGAAACACACAGAATTTTACAGAAGCGCCAGCAAAAGAAAGGAGAATCATTACAAGAGTTTTTGTACGCGTTGATGGAAATTGCAAAGCCAGTTAAATTAGATGATGCTAGCATAGTTGAATATTTCGTAGCAGGTATTCCAGACACGCTAGCAAATAAAGCCATGTTATACCAAGCTAAAAATGTTAAGGAGTTGAAACATCAGATTGAAGTATATACGAAATCTCGTTGTGGACCCGAACAATATAAGAAAAACTGGTCACAGGCCGTGAATGGTGGTTACTCAGGAAGAGAGTCGGCAATAGGAAAGCCAAAAAATGTTTTAAGTGCGGTGATGAGTCTCATTTAAGAAAAGATTGCACCAAGAAAGATTTTAAATGTTACAGATGCGGTACGCCAGGGCATCGTGCTGTAGACTGTAAAGCTAAAATTGATATAAAAAAGGAGAATGAACCGAACGCAAATGTAGTACAGTATGACAAAGTTGTTCCAAAGCCTACAAGCTTTTTTACTGCTTCAGGTCTTGAACTAAAAGATGTTCTGTACGCAGGTATCAATTTCAAAGGTCTCATAGACACAGGCGCTGACATGTGTCTACTACGCAGAAGTGTATTTTACAAGTTTGGGAAGTTAATGTTGACTGGGTCCGGAAAATGTTTGACGGGCATTGGTGACAGTCAAGTATTAACATTTGGTAGTAGTCACGGTAAAGAAGAAACAGATTATAAGAAGCCGACTAACAAGAGTTTGCAGTCGTCATGCGCAGACTTGTTATCTGAGTTTCAAGATAACTGCATGTTAGTTTCGGAAGAGGTAAAAGAGAGAAATGAGGTTAAATTGTCTCATCTCAACGAAAATCATATCACTGAGGTGAAAAATATGATACAGAAGTATGTGCCGCAGAGAAACGTTGATGCGCCAGTCAAAATGAAAATAATATTAACTGATGAAATTCCAGTTTATCAGCATCCGAGGCGTCTAGCTGTTTGCGAGCAGGAGATTGTCGATAGCCAGATAGAAGAGTGGTTAGATCAAGGAATAATCCGTCCTAGTTTTTCTGAATATGCATCGCCGGTAGTGCTAGTCGCCAAAAAGAATGGAAAGAAACGCTTATGTTGCGATTACAGGAAGTTAAATGAGAAAATAGTGCGAGACAATTTTCCAATGTCTCAAATGGAAACAGTTTTAGAAAAACTGCAGGGCGCAAAGGTATTCACAACTTTAGATTTAACGAATGGTTTCTTTCATGTTCCGATTGAACAAGATTCACAAAAATATACGTCCTTTGTAACTCAGAAAGGCCAGTATGAGTTTTTGTTTGTACCTTTTGGAATTTCGAACTCGCCGGCTGTTTTCACAAGGTTTATAATGGCTGTGCTACGCGAGTCGATAAAAAATAATGATGCTATTGTGTATATGGACGATTTAATAGTTCCAAGTAATGATATTAAAGAAGGTATAGTAAAGCTGGGTAGAGTTTTAAAAGTAGCTGCGCAGAATGGACTACGAATTAATTGGGATAAGTGTCAAATTCTGCAGATGCGAGTTGATTTTCTTGGGTACATAATCGAAGAAAACACAATAAGACCTAGTGATGAGAAGACCCAAGCTGTAGCAAATTTTCCTGTACCGAATGATAGGTAGGCAATCCAGCGGTTCATAGGACTGACGTCTTATTTTAGAAAGTTTATAGAGAGATACGCAATTATAGCAAAACCTTTATCGGATTTGTTAAGAAAAGAAACGAAATTTGAATGGAAAGAATTACAGCAGATCGCGTTCGAGCAACTGAAAGAAGCATTGACTAGAAAACCTGTGCTGAAAATATACAAACCAGGATTAGAGACAGAGATACATACAGACGCGTCAAAATGGGGCTATGGGGCTGTATTGTTACAGAAAGACTTGTTCCATCCAGTACAGTATATGAGTCATAAGACAAAACCCTGTGAAGAAAAATATCCGGCTTACGATCTCGAGGTGTTAGCAATTATTGAGGCTTTAACTAAATGGCGTGTTTATGTTTTGGGAACTTGTTTTAAAAACGTAACCGATTGTAATGCCTTCGCAATGACGATGAAGAAGAAAGACGAACCATTAAGAGTAGCGCGTTGGGCAATGTACCTGCAGGATTTTAATTACGTCATTGAACACAGATCAGGGGCAAAGATGAAGCATGTAGATGCGTTAAGCAGAGTTACTTGCTACATGTTATCAGAAAGTATTATCCACAAATTAAAAGAAGCGCAGTTAACAGATGAGTGGGTTAAAGCGGTGCGGAATCTTGTTGAGGAAAAAGCGTATGAAGACTACTATGTCGAAAATGGTATTTTGTTTAAGGATCCAAACCGAGAGCTTATTGTAGTGCCAGCTCAAATGGAAATGGAAATCATTCAAATAGCGCACAGGCAAGGTCATTTTTCGGCCAAAAAGACCCAGGACATAGTTGAGAAATCCTATTTTATTCCTAAAATTAAAAAAAAAGTTTCCCGCATAGTGGATAGTTGTGTTGAATGCATTATTGTAAATGAAAAGTCGGGAAAGAAAGAGGGGTATTTACAACCTATCGATAAAGGAGATAGACCATTGTTGACATACCATATTGACCATGTTGGACCGTTAGAAATGACAAAAAAGCGTTATAACTACATTTTGGTGGTAGTAGATGCGTTTTCAAAGTATGTTTGGTTGTACTCCACTCGCAGTACGGGTGTAGAAGAAGTTATAAAGTGTTTGGAATCGCAGGCTACAAATTTTGGAAATCCCTTAAGAATAGTTTCAGATAGAGGTGCTGCATTTACTTCTAACTTGTTTCGTGAGTATTGTGAAGCTTAAGGTATCCAGCATTCAATGATCGCTACGGGTGTTCCACGGGGATACCGATGATACCAATGCTCTCAAAGTTTAATCAGGGTGATACCGGTACTTGGTATTAGCATTTAAGCAAAGTCCAGCAGGCTATCAACAGAGTAGCACCGCGAAGTACTAAAGTCTCACCGTTTAAAATATTGACTGGTCTAGAAATGCGTGTACAAACCGACCCCAAATTGAATGAATTGCTCCAGACATCGCTGACAGAAGAGTTAAACGATGAACGTGAAAAAGCTCGTGAAGAAGCTCTTGAAAACATAAGCAAGATACAGAAGGAAAATAAGAATAAGTTTGATTCAAACCGTAAAGCAGACAGACAGTACAATGTAAATGATATCGTAGCTATAAAACGGACACAGTATGGGGTGGGCTTAAAACTCAAAGGGAAGTATCTTGGACCATACAAAGTAGTAAAGGTGAATCCACATGGAAGGTATGAAGTGGAGAAAATATGCCAAACGGAAGGGCCTTGTAAGACACTAACAGTTACGGAATTTATGAAACCATGGGTAGATCAATTCGGGGCGAATGATCCGTCAGGACAGCCGAATGTGGGAATCGAATATTCACGACATACACGCAGTGGTAATCGATACTAACATCGATTAAGAATGAGAACTCACGTCCACCACTATAAGCTGATAGTCAGTCGGTAAAAAGTTACACATGAAGAAGTGCTGTTAAATATAAGTTGCCTTGGAGCTTAAAATATCCCAAATACTATACATACTTACTTATCAATAAAGATTTAAAAATAAATAAACCACATTTATGTCAGCAATAACGTAACAAAGCTCGAACCATTGTCATATATTCAAACTAAGGAATTAATTTTGGAACCTACAAAATATTATAATACATTCCAAATAATAACATTGACATCATTAACCATTACCATATTAAGCATATTATTGTACTTAATTTATAAGTTCAAAAGTTTAACACTTATTGTTAAGTATAGAAAACCTAAAGAACAAGAAATAATCAATGATCAAATAGAACTACCAATAGTCAAACAAGATCAACCCGCACTGTATCGCAAGATAGGAGCAGTCTAACGTAACGCAAATTTTTTTAGTGTGGGCGAGTAAGATATCCAATATGCACACATATTCATATCTCAAATATGTTACACATAAGCACGCACCCCAACAATTAAATATCACATTACAACCTAAAAAACCCTAACACAGGAAACGAGCTAGACATAAACATTAAACATAAGAATATTTCTAAATCATGCATCACGCCACAAGCAAACTGGACATAAACATAAAACATAAACATATTTCTAAAATCACGCCACAAGCGTGAGATCGCCGAATTGGCACTTTTTGAAAGAAAGCTTAAAACGAACAAAGCTTAAAAGCTTTGATCATAAGAAAAGCTCTCAACCGAGGTTTGCTCTGCGCAGCAAGAACGATTGAGAAGTAGTTCAGATTTGGAGTTCAAAGCAATAGTTTTGAATAAGATAGACTTTAAGTGTGGAAGTGTTTTTGTAACTTTTAACATTGGTTCAATTCATATAATAAAGAAATAAACTAAAGAAGAACTCACAATTGGCGCAGCCGGTAGGATTAGTGAAAAATAAGTGCAAATAAATTAAATTGCGATACTTCATAAAAAACTAATCCGCCAAAGAACTAATCGTGCAACAAACACAATTAATGGTGTTTAAATAATTTAAGAACGAAGAACAATATAATCACCAACAAAGCAACAAAAAAAACAAACCAACATGGCAGTCGTACTAAGTGATGCAGAACTAAACCAGGCATTGTCTCAAATCCGACAAGTGCCCCAGTTCTCAGGAAATAAACAGGAGCTAAGCGCCTTCATCAGGAGGACAGAATTCCTATTACAATTATACCCTACTACAAACCAAAGGCAACAAAGTATTATATACGGTGCGATAGAACTGCAAGTCATCGGAGAAGCCAAAAGGATCTCGCAACTATCACATGCCAATAATTGGGGGGAGTTGAAGCGAGCACTCATCGAGGAATACACCACCCAGACTCCAGTGGAGGAGTTACTACGACAACTATACAACACCAGCTATCAAGGAAATCTCCGTAAGTTCATAGATGAACTAGAACACAAATCATATGTAATAACAAATAAGCTAACACTAGATAATAATGCAAACAACACAATTGTCTACACCAATGCTATGAACAACACAGTTAAAGATTGTTTATGCCTAAAAGTAGGCATCTACACAAGTGGCTGCCGCTCCTACCTTCCGCTCATACTGCAAGCGCAGCTCTCATTGTATTGTTAACTCTTTTCGGAAATGTTAACCGCCTAAGCAATAAGTGACTTGTAACATTTAACATAATTGAAAATATACCACGAACACGGAGACAAGTGTTTTTTTCCCTCCGCGTATACCCACGTTTTGTAAACTTAAAACATAAATTTTCATCACTAACGAAGCGACTTTGGAGGCAACAGCCACCCCACCACAACATTTGGTCCTTCGAGCCGGATCTTCATTGGATTTTTTGGAAGAAAATCAGGATTTCATCCCCCCAACCTCCGCTCGCCCCAGCCTTCATCGGTGACTGCCAGGAAATCAAAGTCCAGCAAAAGAAGTTAAGTACCTTTTCTAATTTCGCTGACAAAGATTTCAAACCATCAGCTATTAAGTCCGCTGCAACAATAAATGCTACAATTCCGTAGATTCCACAACATATTAGCATACAGTCCGCTACCAATAAATTAAAAGTGAAAAATCATAAGTGCAGTTGCTGGCATCCATTTTTGTATGTACACACCGATGTACATACATACCGATGTACGTACATATATAAGTACAGCACATTACCCAAGCCAGCTAGACTGCTTTGCCGACGGCATTTACAATTATTTTTCACAAGTGCTAAATTGTCCAAATATATCAAAGAAAATAATAAGATAAAACTAACCACGCACGGTTAACACGTTTTCATTATCCAACATATATCTTATATTTATCTTGCACATCCGCAAGTTTTATAATAAAATTACTCCTACATACATATATTAGATATTATTCTAATCGACCTGTAAGAAAATAAAGAATTATTAATATATAAACATATCGGCAATTGTTAATATACTTACATTTATTATAAGTTGTGTTTTCCGCCGGAATTGTGATTTACAACTTGAGCTGCGTTGTCTCTGCGTGCCCTATACGAGCAGCACAGTTGTCTCTTCGTGCCCAATAAGAAGAAAAATATTACATACAATCATTAAATATATTGGTTAAAACACAATTCACACACGACCTATACAAACAGATGCCAGCACTTGAAACCACAAATTACAACATACATACAGACACAGCTGCCAATCTATGTACATACGTACACGCAGTTGCTACAAAAAAAACAACAATAAATATATATTCGACATAAACGAATACTCAGATTCACAATAAAACAACATAATTTATTATACACAACACAAACTGCACTTTCACTAACACGATCAATAAATATATTTGTTTTTTTGTTTCACTTGTTGCTCTAAACATATCAACATATGCACACATATCTACATACACATATACGACCCAAGTCGCAGTACACGGTCAAACCGATATACGCTGTACACGGCACAGTTCACGCGCACTCATCCACAAGTAGTGCATGTATTTATATGTTAATTTATTTGCATTTAGGCCATTTGTATAACATATTTACACTATTTGTTTGATAATTACACTGCTGGTAACTATCACTGATGTGCCAGTTTTGTATCGATTAATCGTGTACTCTCCTTATACACGAAGGATATATCGAAGCCATTCCGCTATTGTGATACGATAAGCCGAAACTAACATTTTAAATATATTGAATATAATATTATTGAATATTAATATTCGATAATTAATAGAACTATTGCGTTTGTAACTACATTTATTTATTGCAACATCGCTACTGATTTTAATTGCTTTTTTTTGTGTTTTTTTTGTTGTTGAAAAAACAAATCTCGATTTATTTTTTGGGGGAAAAAAAAACCGCCCAAGTCCGATCAGTGTTATTTATTTCAAATTGATAAATAACGAAGAAAGAATTTCCAAAGCTGTGAAACAATAATACAGCAAATCTATCAGACAATCAGTTCCTGTCAACTAGGTGTTCTCCGTTTATTCACGTTTGGTCAAATTGAGTAAGCTGTTGAGTTGATGAAACCAACAAGAACCTCAATCGACAAAAATACACTGTCCGTGCCAAAACGAGTGTCCAGTAGCTCGTTACGAGTCTCAAGAAGCCTAACTCCAGAGGCTTCTTCTTCCAAATTAAGAAAAGGGGCTACAACCATCGAAAGCAAGGGGGCCATACATAGTTTGACTCCGACTCCAACCATCAAGCTACCCCAAGTCAATATGGCCTTAAACGATTTCATCGCTGTCACTGACAGAGTCAGCCACTTCCAGGCAAAAATTTCAACACCATCCGACACCATTCCGTCAATCCAAACTTTAAAAATTGATGCAGTCAAAATATGACTACTGCTACCAGGTGTACGAAACGTGCGCGGCTCAGTTGAGTGAGCAGCTTGACCTTGCGTCTTCATTAATAACGCAACCCAACGCTCCAGTTGCACCAGTTTCAAGGGGTTGTAGACTTCCCGCCGTTGACACTGAAGTTTTCCATGGAGATTACTTGAAGTGGCCAACGTTCCGAGATTTGTTTACGGCTATTTACATAAAAAATCCGAGTCTGACACCAGTGGAAAAATTATTCCATTTAAATTCAAAAACTGGTGGGGAAGCTACGGCTATCGTGAGTAAATCCCCGCCCACTAATGATGGCTTTAGTTCCGCATGGGATGCCCTTTCCGAACGGTTCCAAGATAAACGGCTTCTGGTTAATAGCCAGTTAAAAATTCTTTTTAATTTACCAACCGTTAGCAACGAATCAGATGCAGCCTTGAAGGACATTCAAAGCACAATTCAAGGCTGCTTAACAGGGCTTGAACACTCCAAAATCTCTATTGAAAACTGGGATTGTTTGCTTGTTTTCTTGTGCTCGTCAAAGTTGCCCAAGCTCACTTTGTCACTTTGGGAGCAATCCTTATCCGACAAGTCAGCAATTCCTACTTGGCAAGAATTAAATGCATTCCTAAGTGAACGCTATCGCACTCTAGAAGCGATAGAAGCACAAGTCAGGTTCATCCAAGAACCAACCGCAAAGACGCGGCTCCAAAGAAAGTTAATGCCTTCGAAAATAATGTTTCCATAAAGTCCCAGTCATGTCAACTATGCTCAAGGGAGAATCATCCTATACGCCTATGTCCGCGTTTTCTTCAAATGTCCCCCAAAGATCGACCTTTGCAGATCAAGCAACAAAAGCTGTGTTTGAAATGCTTCGCGAGAGGCCATGTCCTAAAAGACTGCACAAGTGCACATAGTTGCTTCACGTGCAAGGGTCGCCATCATACACTCCTACATAGAAGCGACCCTCAACCTCAATCGACTCTCGTGACGGCCTCCAGTCCATCCATGTCGTCAAGCACAGCATCCAATGTTCAGACGTATTTCGCAGCAAACACACGAGGTGTTTTGCTTGGCACTGCCTTAATAAATATCTGCTATGCAGGTACTACGTACAAGGCACGTGCCCTCCTTGATTCAGGTTCCGAAGCGACTTTTATTACAAGTCGGATTTTCAACCTGATAAAGCTTCCATTCCAGCCCATCCAAGCACAAATTAGTGGGCTAAACCAAACCCTGGCAACAAAGCCTCAAAAGTTGTGTCACTTTTTCATAGGCTCCTCATTGAAGCCAAGAATTCAAATTGAATGTTCGGCGTTCGTTATTCCGCAACTGGCAGGTAACCTTCCCTCCTACCCAGTACCTCAGGCGATACTGAAGGACTTGTATCCAGTTGGCTGACCCCACGTTTTATAGGAGCTCGCAGATAGATGTGCTTTTAGGCGCAGATATCCTCCCGTCCATTTTGTTAGGCGGCTCCAAATCCAACGTTTGTGGAACCCTTATGGGGCAAGAATCTATCTTTGGGTGGATTCTTACGGGCCCAATAGCTAAAAGTATCAGCTCTCCAATTTCCGCGTTCACAACTCAAGTTTCCGTTGATCCTGAACTCCAACTAGAGAAGCTTCTCACCAAGTTTTGGGAGGTGGAGGATCTTCCTCTTAGTCCGATTAAAGACTCAGATGTGAAATGTGAAAGCGACCAGAGATGAAAGTGGAAGATATGTAGTCACACTGCCCTTTCGAAATCCGGAACATATCCAGTTGGGACATTCAAGGTCCATTGCATTAGTTCAGTTTTTGAAGAACGAAAGCCGTTTGAACAAAAACATTCCGCAAAAAGAGCAATACGATTCCGTGATTCGAGAGTATATAGACTTGGGTCACATGAGACAAGTATCTCCGAGTGTCGACTGTCACCATTTTTATCTCCCTCATCATGCTGTTTTCAAGCCAGACAGCATTACAACAAAGATCCGCGTAGTGTTCAACGCATCTAGTGTATCGACAGACGGCAAAAGTTTGAACGATATTTTGTATCCAGGACCTGTCCTACAATCCGATCTGACCGTACAGATCCTCAAGTGGCGATACTTCCGTTACGTTTTTAACGCGGATATCACCAAAATGTACCGGCAGATCATGGTGCATTCCGACCACACTCCTTATCAACGGATTCTGTTCCGAAATGAAGGTAACGAATTGTGCGATTTCGAGCTCAATACAGTTACCTTTGGGTTCAATTGCGCTCCCTTCTTGGCCATCCGCGTGTTGCAGCAGCTTGCACAGGATGTCGAGGCGGAATTTCCTCTCGCTAGTGACATTATTTCCCAGCATATGTATGTTGTCGGTGTCCTAGCTGGAGCCCACTCTAAGGAGCACGCATTTCTCAAAATCCGAGAACTTCGTAAGGCGCTAGCGAGTGCTGGTTTTTCCATTACGCAAGTGGACATCAAATGAGAGGTTCGTCCTTAAGGACATTCCAAAAGACCATTTGCTTCGAGGTGATTTCTTGGAGATCGAAGAAGCTAGTGTTGCGAAGACGTTGGGTATAAGGTGGCAAGCAGATTCTGAAGAGTTTTTCTTTGCCCCTTCCGCTTTATTAATGAAGACAGCCTTTTCCAAGCGCGATGTACTTTCGCAGATTGCGAAACTCTTCGATCCTGCTGGATGGTTGGCACCAGTTATAGTGCGTGCCAAGATCTTCATGCAAGAAATTTGGCTCCTGAAATTAGACTGGGACGTCTTGCTTCCAGAAGAGCTAGACTGTCGCTGGCGAGATTTCCTGACTAGCCACCCTACACTGGGGAAGATCCGCATCCCAAAGTGGCTAAATTTCCAACCGTCAGCAAAGGTCCAGTATCACGGTTTTTGTGACGCTTCTCAGCGGGCTTACGGCGCAACGCTCTATGCTCGCATAGAATTCCATGGTCAGGTGCACACGCATCTCCTCACGTCCAAGACTCGAGTTGCTCCCATTAAGACAGTCTCCTTGCCGAGGCTTGAGCTGTGCGGGGCCGTTCTCCTTGCAGAACTCTCCAGCACTCTCCTTCCACAGCTATCAACTGATAAGATCGAGTGTTACTATTGGACGGATTCCACTATCGTCCTAGCATGGCTGCACAAGCCCCCCTGCACTTGGACCACGTTTGTGGGGAACCGAGCTGCGAAAATTCTGCAAGCTACAGACACAGGGACTTGGTCCCACGTGCGTTCCGAATTTAACCCAGCTGATTTGGCCAGTAGAGGAGTGTCGCCACAGGAGCTTATGGACAGTAAGCTGTGGTGGCACGGGCCAGAGTGGCTGCAATTCTCCAAAGCATCGTGGCCTTTCCCCCCCGTTTCCGTGTTAGAGACGAGCTTGGAACAGCGTTCAATCAAGGCCAATGTTGCCAGCGCTCCGCCGAGCATCGACGCGCTTGATCGATTTTCCGATTTTAACCGAGCGTTGCGCGTACTGGCTTATGCATATCGATTTATAATCCAGTCCAGAAAGGGTTCAAAGCACGTGTCTGAAGAGCTCAGTAGTAAAGAGCTATCTGAAGTCCAAGATAAGCTGGTAAAATGCACTCAGCAAATCCACTACTCACAAGAGTATAAGGCATTGCTTAAAAGGCAACAACTTCCGAAGCCCAGCCACATTACCAACCTCAACCCGTTTCTTGACCAAAATGGTCTTATCAGAGTATGCGGTCGGGTATGAGCATCCGAGAGCCTCACCTATGATGAAAGGCATCCAATAATTATACCGTACGCGTGCTCTTTTTCCCGCCTTCTCGTGCAATTTACCCATCGCATTTCGCTCCATGGCGGTAATCAGTTAATGCTGCGTCTTATCCGATCCAGGTATTGGATTCCAAAGGTCAAGGGCCTTATTAAGACGACGATCAATTCATGCAAGATCTGCGTTGTCTATAAAAAGCGGCTCCAAACTCAACTAATGGGTGGTCTACCAGTTGAAAGAGCCACCTTTTCCAGACCTTTTACCAACACGGGTGTCGACTTCGCCGGTCCATTTAAAATAAAGAGTTTCACTGGCCGAGCTTGTCGAATTTCCAAGGGCTATGTTTGCGTTTTTGTATGCTTCAGCACTAAGGCTATACATCTGGAAGCCACATCCGATCTCACTACCGAGAAATTCCTCGAAGCTTTCGCTCGGTTTGCTGCGCTACGCGGATGTCCCCAGCATTTGTTCTCTGACAACGGAAAAACGTTTGTTGGAGCTTCCAAGGTTCTTGATCGCGATTTCCTCGAAGCTACACGTAAATGCATCCTATCCAGCTATAGCCACCATAAATTATCCTGGCGTTTCAACCCACCAGGCGCACCTCATATGGGTGGCTTGTGGGAAGCTGGGGTAAAAAGTTTCAAGTCCCTTTTTTACAAGTCCACTGCTTCTTTTAAATACACGTTTGAAGAGCTATCCACTTTGCTCGCTAAAGTTGAAGCGTGTTTAAACTCGAGACCAATTTCTCCTATGTCAGAAGATCCGACTGACTTATTGGCACTCACTCCTGGCCACTTTCTGATTGGGGCGCCGCTTTTGTCAGTATGCGAGCCTGACATCAAGGAAAGTGCCATGTCCATCTTGAACAGATGGCAACGCCTCAAAGCTCTCAACCAACAACTGTGTTTCCGTTGGAAGGAAGAGTATTTGAAAGAGCTTCATAAAAGAATCAAGTGGCAATCGCAGATAAGGAATCTGCAGGTTTGGGACATGGTTATCATAAAGGAAGATAACATTCCAGCCAATGAGTGGCGTTCAGGGCGCGTCCAAAGAACCTATTCAGGTTCTGACATAAATGTTCGACTCGTGGACATCCTTACCACTCGTGGTGTCGTTAAGAGGCCCATCGCCAAGCTTGTCCTCCTTCCTAACGAAGCGACCACCCAGTCGCCAGGTCCAAATTCTTCCTTTGACTAACGTTTCCATTATGCTTATTTGTGTTTCGTCCGCTCACTTCAGTGTTCAATATACAACTCGTACTAATTCCGCTTTCTTTACATTCAGTACTCCACAGAAGCAAAAAATGGCTCCACGTCCAAGCAATCCTCAAACGGCGGAAGAAAGGCGTACTCGAGGAATCAATTCCTTCCGTTGCCGAGTCTGTCGCGGAATCCATCCACTGAAAAGGTGTCGCAGTCTTATGAGGCTGGCGGCGGAGAAGCGACTTCGGGCAGTTCTGGTGAATAAGTACTGTCCCAAGTGTCTCGCACATCAACACTCGGGGGACTCGTGCGGGGTCAGGATAAGTGTCGCAAGTGCAGATGACCGCTTGTTTCACCCATCGATGACCAACCTCGTATTAGGAGCAGATGTTTACGGGTATATTATGCTCCCCGGAGTAATTCCTAGCCAAGGGGGATCGCCACTGGACCAGAGCACCGTCTTCGGCTGGGTACTGTCCGGCTTCTGTAGCCAGTCACCTCTTCTCTTATATGTATATATATGGTATATATATTGCAATACTGAAAGGGGGGCGGCATGTTTATGCCTAAAAGTAGGCATCGAAACAAGTGGCTGCCGCTCCTACCTTCCGCTCATACTGCAAGCGCAGCTCTCATTGTATTGTTAACTCTTTTCGGAAATGTTACGCGCCTAAGCAATAAGTGACTTGTAACATTTAACATAATTGAAAATATACCACGAACACGGAGACAAGTGTTTTTTTTCCCTCCGCGTACACCCACGTCTTGTAACCTTAAAACAGAAATTTTCATCACTAACGAAGCGACTTTGGACGCAACAGCCACCCCACCACAACAAAGGGAAACAACAGAATCCCATGATTTTACTAATTTCACAAAAGATAATAGAATATTAATGTAACTCTAATAAACAAGCACCCCCTAACAAACAACCAACAACAATTACAAGGCAAAAGAAAGTTACAGTGGTGTGTCAAAAATGGACACCTCCGAAAATTTTCAAGCAATTGCCTCGGACCAGGAAGAAACAATAACCCATTCATAATTGTTATTATGAATGATAACCCGCTTAAGTGTGTTATAGACACTGGGTCAACAATTAATTTAATGAATAAAAATTACTTAAAATTTCCAAATAAAAATACAGAACTTAACGTTCATACCATCAATGGTAACATTAAATTAACATCAAGCATTACAATAGGAGCATGTAAATTATGTCCATCCAAACAGGAGTTTTTTATACATGAATTTTAAAATCGATATGATTTATTGTTAGGAAGAAATTATTTAGAAGCTTGCAAGGCAAAAATAAATTACGAAGAGGGAGCCGTTACCTTAGGAGAATACACATTCCTATTTAAGTACGACCCCAATATAAATGTAGAAGAAGAGGAGGCACCAGAGTGTCTAGACCCACCTTCGTCGGAAGATTTAGAATTCAATTTCGTGATCAACGAAGAATTAAAAGAGTCCAACGAGTTCCGCTTAGATCATCTTAACGATGAAGAGAAAAGGTGTGTGTCAAAAATTCTTCACAACTATCGAGACATACAGTACCATGAAGGCGACAATTTGACTTTCACTAGTACTGTTAAACATTCGATAATTACAAAACATGAGGACTCAATTTACAAGAGACCCTACAAGTATTCCCAAATTCAACATGACGAAATAGACAGACAAGTAAAAGAAATGCTAGAGCAAGGGATAATAAGAAAATCTCAGTCTCCGTATAATTCACCTGTATTAGTAATCCCAAAAAAGTTGGATGCATCAGGTAAACAAAAGTATAGAGTAGTAATAGACTACAGATTTCTAAACGAAATCACTGTTGACGACAAATTTCCTATTCCAATAATGGATGAAATTTTAGATAAACTTGGCCGATGCCAATACTTCACAACTCTTGATTTAGCAAAAGGCTATCACCAGATCCAGATGGATCCTAAATCAATACCTAAGACAGCATTTTCCACTAAACATGGCCACTACGAATATACACGTATGCCATTTGGTCTAAAAAATGCACCAGCAACGTTTCAACGCTGCATGAACAATTTGTTGGAAGATTTAATCTACAAAGATTGTTTAGTCTACTTAGATGACATAATAGTGTATTCCACTTCATTGGAAGAACACATATTGTCACTAAATAAGGTATTTGCCAAACTAAGGGAAGCCAACTTAAAATTGCAATTAGACAAGTGTGAATTTCTAAAAAAGGAAACGGAATTTCTAGGACACATAGTCACAACAGAAGGATTAAAACCTAATCCAAATAAAGTTGAAGCAGTAATGAAATATCCTATTCCAAAGACTCCAAAAGAGATAAAAAAATTTTTAGGTTTGTGTGGATTTTACAGAAAATTCATTCCAAACTTCGCCAACATCGTCAAACCCATGACACTCAAATTAAAGAAAGGAGCCAAAGTAGACATAAAGGATACAGCATATATCTCAGCATTCGAGAAATTAAAATTACTGATAACTTCTGACCCAATTCTTACTCATCCAGATTATGACAAACCATTTTGTCTCACAACGGATGCAAGTAATGTAGCTCTAGGAGCGGTCTTAACACAAAATCATAAGCCTGTTTGTTTTGCCAGCAGAACGCTAAACAAACATGAATTAAATTATTCAGCTATAGAAAAAGAACTATTAGCAGTAGTTTGGGCAACTAAAACTTATAGAAGCTATCTATATGGTAGAAAATTTGAAATCCTAAGCGATCACAAACCATTAGTATGGTTAAACAATATAAAAGAACCGAATATGAAACTCCAACGATGGAAGATCAAATTAAATGAATTTGATTACACAATCAAATACTTACCGGGTAAAGAAAATCATGTCGCAGACGCACTTTCACGTGTGCAAATACATGAAAATCTACTGGGAGAAGAAATGAGTCAAGCAACATGTGCTACCATTCACAGTGCCCAAGAAGATAACCAAAGTTATATTCAAATAACGGAAAGACCATTAAATTATTATAACAGACAAATCGAACTCATTAAAGGAAACGACAATACGACACAAGTTACTAACTATTTTCACAAGAAAAACATAAAGATAACATATATAGAAATGACGATTACTAAAGCTAAAGAAATAATTAAAGAATATTTATGTTCAAAAAATAGCGTCTTATACTTTCACAACGACTCCGATTTTCCGATTTTTCAAAACGCATACGTAGAAATAATAAACCCAGAAAGTAAAATTAAAGTAATGAAAAGCTCATCAAAATTAACAGACTTACAAACGTACGCAGAATTCAAAGAACAGATACTTAAAAGACATAACGAACTATTACACCCAGGGATAGAAAAGACAATACATTGGTTTAAAGAAAAATTTTATTACCCAGATTATCAGAACCTAATACAAAACATAATAAATGAATGTCACATTTGCAACATCTCAAAAACAGAGCACAGAAGTACCAAGTTAGTGTACGAATTAACCCCAGAAACAAATTACATTAGGGAAAAGTATGTAATGGATTTTTATTTAGTTGACCATAAACAATTTCTATCATGCATAGATATTTATTCAAAATTTGCAACATTAATTGAAGTTAACAGCCGAGATTGGTTAGAAACAAAAAGAGCTATATTAAAAGTTTTCGATTTAATGGGAAAACCAACAGAAATCAAAGCAGACAAAGATTCAGCATTTATATGTGCTGCACTACAACAATGGTTAGCAACAGAAAACGTAAAAATCAATATAACAACAAGTAAAAACGGAATAGCAGATATAGAAAGATTTCATAAAACAATCAACGAAAAATTACGAATTATAAGTAGTGACAATAACATAGAAAACAAACAAACCAGATTTGAAATTATATTATACACTTATAATCATAAAACCAAACACAATACAACAAACAGAACACCCGCAGATATATTTATGTACGCAGGGACACCAAAGTATGACACACAAGACAGGAAAAAGAAACAAATTGAAAAATTGAATGAATCAAGGGAAGAATTTGAAATAGATACAAAATATAGATCTTCACCATTAGTTAAAACAAAAATAACCAATCCATTCAAACAGACAGGTCAGTTAAGACAAATAGACGAGAAGCACTTTGAAGAAACCAATAGAGGTAGAAAAGTCACCCATTACAAATCAAAGTTTAAGAAGAAAAAGAAAACTAATACAAGTAAATACATTAATTACAGAGAACCAGCTAATGAAGGGAATTCTAATAATAATAACAATGCTAACAGTAACAATTAACGGACAAAGTATCGAAATAAACCCCATAAAAGCAAACAACGGCTACCTAATATTTAAAACAGGAACACTGGACATACCAACTAATTTTGAATACCATTATCTAACTGTAAATTTAACAAAAATAGAAAAGGTCTACAATAACTTATTAATACAAGCAAACGATTACGAAAATTCAACTAAAATAAATTATCTTATTGAAAAACTAAACAGGGAAATGAACGGGATAACAATCATTAAAAGACAAAAGAGAGGACTAATAAATTTAGTAGGCAAAACATACAAATACTTATTCGGAACATTAGACACAGATGACAGAGACGAACTAGAACAGAAGATAAGTAACTTAGCAGAAAATAGCGTTCAAGTTAATGAACTAAACAAAATAATCGAAACAATTAACAAAGCAATTGAAACCATGAACACATTTAAAACAAAAGAAGAAAAACACAAGAAATTTGATTTACTAATTTTCAATTTAGAACATTTTACCGAATATATAGAAGACATAGAGATGGGAATGCAACTAACTAGATTAGGCATATTCAACCCTAAATTACTTAAGCACGATTACTTATTGCATGTTACACCAGAGAAAATTCTTAATATTAAAACATCAACTTGGTTAAAAACTGATACAAAAGAAATTTACATAATATCACATATTCCACAAGCAATTAGTAAAACACCCATTTTCGAAATAATACCCTACCCAGATGAGAACGATAATATTTTAACAGAAAACATTCAAGAAAAATATTTTATAAATAATAATAAAGTATATGGCACAATTACAAAAAAACAAATATTGAATAATTGCATAGTAGGCATTGTAAAGCAAATCAAAACCGAATGTAAATATACCAAAACAATTAAAAATTTTCAAACAAATTATATAGAACCAAACATAATCCTAACATGGAATTTACCAGAATCAATTGTAAATCAAAATTGTATGAATAATGAAATTAAGATAAAAGGAAACAATATTATAAAAATCTATAATTGTGAAATACAAATTAACGAGATATCAATATCTAATTCAAGACTAGATTTTACACAAAACATTTATGTCAGCAATAACGTAACAAAACTCGAACCATTGTCATATATTCAAACTAAGGAATTAATTTTGGAACATACAAAATATTATAATACATTCCAAATAATAACATTGACATCATTAACCATTACCATATTAAGCATATTATTGTACTTAATTTATAAGTTCAAAAGTTTACCCAGAACACTTATTGTTAAGTATAGAAAACCTAAAGAACAAGAAATAATCAATGATCAAATAGAATTACCAATAGTCAAACAAGATCAACCCGCACTGTATCCCAAGATAGGAGCAGTCTAACGTAACGCAAATTTTTTTAGTGTGGGCGAGTAAGATATCCAATATGCACACATATTCATATCTCAAATATGTTACACATAAGCACGCACCCCAACAATTAAATATCACATTACACCCTAAAATCCTAACACAGGAAACGAGCTAGACATAAACATTAAACATAAGAATATTTCTAAATCATGCATCACGCCACAAGCAAACTGGACATAAACATAAAACATAAACATATTTCTAAAATCACGCCACAAGCGTGAGATCGCCGAATTGGCACTTTTTGAAAGAAAGCTTAAAACGAACAAAGCTTAAAAGCTTTGATCATAAGAAAAGCTCTCAACCGAGGTTTGCTCTGCGCAGCAAGAACGATTGAGAGTCAGTTCAGATTTGGAGTTCAAAGCAATAGTTTTGAATAAGATAGACTATAAGTGTGGAAGTGTTTTTGTAACTTTTAACATTGGTTCAATACATATAATAAAGAAATAAACTAAAGACGGAGTCGTTTTATTTTTTTTAATCCCACTTGGTCAAGAACTCACAATTGGCGCAGCCGGTAGGATTAGTGAAAAATAAGTGCAAATAAATTAAATTGCGATACTTCATAAAAAACTAATCCGCCAAAGAACTAATCGTGCAACAAACACAGTTAATGGTGTTTAAATAATTTAAGAACGAAGAACAATATAATCAACAACAAAGCAACAAAAAAAACAAACCAACATGGCAGTCGTACTAAGTGATGCAGAACTAAACCAGGCATTGTCTCAAATCCGACAAGTGCCCCAGTTCTCAGGAAATAAACAGGAGCTAAGCGCCTTCATCAGGAGGACAGAATTCCTATTACAATTATACCCTACTACAAACCAAAGGCAACAAAGTATTATATACGGTGCGATAGAACTGCAAGTCATCGGAGAAGCCCAAAGGATCTCGCAACTATCACATGCCAATAATTGGGGGGAGTTGAAGCGAGCACTCATCGAGGAATACACCACCCAGACTCCAGTGGAGGAATTACTACGACAACTATACAACACCAGCTATCAAGGAAATCTCCGTAAGTTCATAGATGAACTAGAACACAAATCATATGTAATAACAAATAAGCTAACACTAGATAATAATGCAAACAACACAATTGTCTACACCAATGCTATGAACAACACAGTTAAAGATGTTATAAAAAGAAAAATACCAGATAGAATTTTCATGATTCTAGCTAGGTACGATATAACAACTAGCCATTTGTTAAAAGTAGCAGCTCAAAAGGAGGGTTTATATGAAAATAGTGTGGTTGAAAAACCCAAAGATAATAAATATAATAATTCAAACAAAAACTATCATGGTAAAAAGTATCAAGAAAATTTTAACCAAAGTTCAACACATAACCCCACTAACCAAGCACCACATAATCATAACTACCAAACCAATTACAATACAAATAACCCACATAAGAATCAACAAGATTATGGGCAGACATATGCCGAATTTCAACAAAAGTTGCAACAAGGGAAACAACAGAATCCCATGAACTATTCACATAATAGAAACTCTAATGCACAAGCATCCCCTTACAACAACCAACCTCAAAAAAGGCAAAGAGAAAGTAACAGTGGTGTGTCAAAAATGGACACCTCCGAAAATTTTCAAGCAATTGCCTCGGACCAGGAAGAAACAATAACCCATTCATAATTGTTATTATGAATGATAACCCCTTAAGTGTGTTATAGACACTGGGTCAACAATTAATTTAATGAATAAAAATTACTTAAAATTTCCAATTAAAAATACAGAACTTAACGTTCATACCATCAATGGTAACATTAAATTAACATCAAGCATTACAATAGGAGCATGTAAATTATGTCCATCCAAACAGGAGTTCTTTATACATGAATTTTCAAATCGATATGATTTATTGTTAGGAAGAAATTATTTAGAAGCTTGCAAGGCAAAAATAAATTACGAAGAGGGAGCCGTTACCTTAGGAGAATACACATTCCTATTTAAGTACGACCCCAATATAAATGTAGAAGAAGAGGAGGCACCAGAGTGTCTAGACCCACCTTCGTCGGAAGATTTAGAATTCAATTTCGTGATCAACGAAGAATTAAAAGAGTCCAACGAGTTCCGCTTAGATCATCTTAACGATGAAGAGAAAAGGTGTGTGTCAAAAATTCTTCACAACTATCGAGACATACAGTACCATGAAGGCGACAATTTGACTTTCACTAGTACTGTTAAACATTCGATAATTACAAAACATGAGGACTCAATTTACAAGAGACCCTACAAGTATTCCCAAATTCAACATGACGAAATAGACAGACAAGTAAAAGAAATGCTAGAGCAAGGGATAATAAGAAAATCTCAGTCTCCGTATAATTCACCTGTATTAGTAATCCCAAAAAAGTTGGATGCATCAGGTAAACAAAAGTAAAGAGTAGTAATAGACTACAGATTTCTAAACGAAATCACTGTTGACGACAAATTTCCTATTCTTATAATGGATGAAATTTTAGATAAGCTTGGCCGATGCCAATACTTCGCAACTCTTGATTTAGCAAAAGGCTATCACCAGATCCAGATGGATCCTAAATCAATACCTAAGACAGCATTATCCACTAAACATGGCCACTACGAATATACACGTATGCCATTTGGTCTAAAAAATGCACCAGCAACGTTTCAACGCTGCATGAACAATTTGTTGGAAGATTTCATCTACAAAGATTGTTTAGTCTACTTAGATGACATAATAGTGTATTCCACTTCATTGGAAGAACACATATTGTCACTAAATAAGGTATTTGCCAAACTAAGGGAAGCCAACTTAAAATTGCAATTAGACAAGTGTAAATTTCTCAAAAAGGAAACGGAATTTCTAGGACACATAGTCACAACAGAAGGATTAAAACCTAATCCAAATAAAGTTGAAGCAGTAATGAAATATCCTATTCCAAAGACTCCAAAAGAGATAAAAAAAATTTTTAGGTTTGTGTGGATTTTACAGAAAATTCATTCCAAACTTCGCCAACATCGTCAAACCCATGACACTCAAATTAAAGAAAGGAGCCAAAGTAGACATAAAGGATACAGCATATATCTCAGCATTCGAGAAATTAAAATTACTAATAACTTCTGACCCAATTCTTACTCATCCAGATTATGACAAACCATTTTGTCTCACAACGGATGCAAGTAATGTAGCTCTAGGAGCGGTCTTAACACAAAATCATAAGCCTGTTTGTTTTGCCAGCAGAACGCTAAACAAACATGAATTAAATTATTCAGCTATAGAAAAAGAACTATTAGCAGTAGTTTGGGCAACTCAAACTTATAGAAGCTATCTATATGGTAGAAAATTTGTAATCCTAAGCGATCAAAAACCATTAGTATGGTTAAACAATATAAAAGAACCGAATATGAAACTCCAACGATGGAAGATCAAATTAAATGAATTTGATTACACAATCAAATACTTACCGGGTAAAGAAAATCATGTCGCAGACGCACTTTTACGTGTGCAAATACATGAAAATCTACTGGGAGAAGAAATGAGTCAAGCAACATGTGCTACCATTCACAGTGCCCAAGAAGATAACCAAAGTTATATTCAAATAACGGAAAGACCATTAAATTATTATAACAGACAAATCGAACTCATTAAAGGAAACGACAATACGACACAAGTTACTAACTATTTTCACAAGAAAAACATAAAGATAACATATATAGAAATGACGATTACTAAAGCTAAAGAAATAATTAAAGAATATTTATGTTCAAAAAATAGCGTCTTATACTTTCACAACGACTCCGATTTTCCGATTTTTCAAAACGCATACGTAGAAATAATAAACCCAGAAAGTAAAATTAAAGTAATGAAAAGCTCATCAAAATTAACAGACTTACAAACGTACGCAGAATTCAAAGAACAGATACTTAAAAGACATAACGAACTATTACACCCAGGGATAGAAAAGACAATACATTGGTTTAAAGAAAAATTTTATTACCCAGATTATCAGAACCTAATACAAAACATAATAAATGAATGTCACATTTGCAACATCTCAAAAACAGAGCACAGAAGTACCAAGTTAATGTACGAATTAACCCCAGAAACAAATTACATTAGGGAAAAGTATGTAATGGATTTTTATTTAGTTGACCATAAACAATTTCTATCATGCATAGATATTTATTCAAAATTTGCAACATTAATTGAAGTTAACAGCCGAGATTAGTTAGAAACAAAAATAGCTATATTAAAAGTTTTCGATTTAATGGGAAAACCAACAGAAATCAAAGCAGACAAAGATTCAGCATTTATATGTGCTGCACTACAACAATGGTTAGCAACAGAAAACGTAAAAATCAATATAACAACAAGTAAAAACGGAATAGCAGATATAGAAAGATTTCATAAAACAATCAACGAAAAATTTCGAATTATAAGTAGTGACAATAACATAGAAAACAAACAAACCAGATTTTAAATTATATTATACACTTATAATCATAAAACCAAACACAATACAACAAACAGAACACCCGCAGATATATTTATGTACGCAGGGACACCAAAGTATGACACACAAGACAGGAAAAAGAAACAAATTGAAAAATTGAATGAATCAAGGGAAGAATTTGAAATAGATACAAAATATAGATCTTCACCATTAGTTAAAACAAAAATAACCAATCCATTCAAACAGAAAGGTCAGTTAAGACAAATAGACGAGAAGCACTTTGAAGAAACCAATAGAGGTAGAAAAGTCACCCATTACAAATCAAAGTTTAAGAAGAAAAAGAAAACTAATTGGCTCACCCAGAAATTCCTACCCCTTAACATAAGAATATTGATCGCGAAATCTTTAATATTGCCAAAACTTTTGCATGGCATTGAAATTTTTGGCAAATGCGACGCTGCAAGCCAAAGGAAGTTGAGGGTAGTTATATAATGTAGCCCGTTACGTGTTTGGCCTCAAAAGGGCAGACCACGTAACGGGTTACGCTAATAGACTGTTAGATCTAGATCTAACGTCTTTAATTAACTTTAGAATTCTTCGCTTCCTACACAAAATTATATATACACAAGAACTATGGCAACATAAAGTTAACATCGTCCCAACGTGTGAACAACCTCGTTTGCTTGAGAACCAAACTAGCCTCTTCTGATAGACAGTTCTTTATCTTTGCTGTTCGACTGTGGAACAATCTTCCTCCCTACATTAAATCTATACGCAGTGCACACCGTTTTAAAATTAATTTAGAATCATATTATAAAACTTAATTTTAACGCCTCAAACTACATTACAGTCCAACTTACGCATAACTTTCAATATGTAATTCTTTTTCTTTTGTTTCCATTTTAAAAATAATTGTTTAAAATATATAATTTAGATTAATACTCTTACATTTTACCTTTTAATATCTGTGATTAATGCTTTAATTTATAGTAGCAATCTGTAGCATTTTAAGAATCATTCAACAATTAAATAAATAAATAAATAATTCAAGTAAACACATTAATTGCAGAGAACCAGCTAATGAAGGGAATTCTAATAATAATAACAATGCTAACAGTAACAATTAACGGACAAAGTATCGAAATAAACCCCATAAAAGCAAACAACGGCTACCTAATATTTAAAACAGGAACACTGGACATACCAATTAATTTTGAATACCATTATCTAACTGTAAATTTAACAAAAATAGAAAAGGTCTACAATAACTTATTGATACAAGCAAACGATTACGAAAATTCAACTAAAATAAATTATCTTATTGAAAAACTAAACAGGGAAATGAACGGGATAACAATCATTAAGAGACAAAAGAGAGGACTAATAAAATTAGTAGGCAAAACATACAAATACTTATTCGGAACATTAGACACAGATGAGAGAGACGAACTAGAACAGAAGATAAGTAACTTAGCAGAAAATAGCGTTCAAGTTAATGAACTAAACAAAATAATCGAAACAATTAACAAAGCAATTGAAACCATGAACACATTTAAAACAAAAGGAGAAAAACACAAGAAATTTGATTTACTAATTTTCAATTTAGAACATTTTACCGAATATATAGAAGACATAGAGATGGGAATGCAACTAACTAGATTAGGCATATTCAACCCTAAATTACTTAAACACGATTACTTATTGCATGTTACACCAGAGAAAATTCTTAATATTAAAACATCAACTTGGTTAAAAACTGACACAAAAGAAATTTACATAATATCACATATTCCACAAGCAATTAGTAAAACACCCATTTTCGAAATAATACCCTACCCAGATGAGAACGATAATATTTTAACAGAAAACATTCAAGAAAAATATTTTATAAATAATAATAAAGTATATGGCACAATTACAAAAAAACAAATATTGAATAATTGCATAGTAGGCATTGTAAAGCAAATCAAAACCGAATGTAAATACACCAAAACAATTACAAATTTTCAAACAAATTATGTAGAACCAAACATAATCCTAAAATGGAATTTACCAGAATCAATTGTAAATCAAAATTGTATGAATAATGAAATTAAGATAAAAGGAAACAATATTATATAAATCTATAATTGTGAAATACAAATTAATGAGATATCAATATCTAATTCAAGACTAGATTTTACACAAAACATTTATGTCAGCAATAACGTCACAAAACTCGAACCATTGTCATATATTCAAACTAAGGAATTAATTTTGGAACATACAAAATATTATAATACATTCCAAATAATAACATTGACATCATTAAACATTACCATATTAAGCATATTATTGTACTTAATTTATAAGTTCAAAAGTTTACCCAGAACACTTATTGTTAAGTATAGAAAACCTAAAGAACAAGAAATAATCAATGATCAAATAGAATTACCAATAGTCAAACAAGATCAACCCGCACTGTATCCCAAGATAGGAGCTGTCTAACGTAACGCAAATTTTTTTAGTTTGGCGAGTAAGATATCCAATATGCACACATATTCATATCTCAAATATGTTACACATAAGCACGCACACCAACAATTAAATATCACATTACACCCTAAAAATCCTAACACAGGAAACGAGCTAGACATAAACATTAAACATAAGAATATTTCTAAATCATGCATCACGCCACAAGCAAACTGGACATAAACATAAAACATAAACATATTTCTAAAATCACGCCACAAGCGTGAGATCGCCGAATTGGCACTTTTTGAAAGAAAGCTTAAAACGAACAAAGCTTAAAAGCTTTGATCATAAGAAAAGCTCTCAACCGAGGTTTGCTCTGCGCAGCAAGAACGATTGAAGAGTAGTTCAGATTTGGAGTTCAAAGCAATAGTTTTGAATAAGATAGACTATAAGTGTGGAAGTGTTTTTGTAACTTTTAACAATTGGTTCAATTCATATAATAAAGAAATAAACTAAAGACGAAGTCTTTTTATTTTTTTAATCCCACTTGGTCAAGAACTCACAATTATATACATGTGTATTAATTATATCACCATCGGGTACCATCAGTCATAACAATCAGTTTAACTTGGCTTAAACATAATATGTGGGAAGTCTTATAAGAATTTAAGTAGCTACCATCCCTTTACTTTATGCCTTTACTGTAGTTCTAATATAAATGACTATATGATCATCACAATGTAAACAGACTTGAACTTGAACTTGAAAATTAACTTCGAACCATGATAACAAGAAGAATTCTAGAACAGAGGCAAGCTCACTTAGCATATCATTAACAAAACTATAACTTACACTGATGGTTTATAAGTAGAACTTAAGCCACATTAATTACAAACTGATTTTTGTTGTTTTGTTGTTTTTGTTGGTGTTTGGTGTTTTGTTAGTGCTTTAAACAATTTGATCCTTCGTTATTCCTAAGGGTGTTTAGCAATAATTTAAGCGAAGTAAATGATACACCGCCAGAGGTTAGTCCGATCGCAGCGCATAAACATCTGCGTAAATATATATGTATATGCGCTTAGCCACTCTTCGCTGAAGCCGATCGCCGCAATCACCCACGTTGTCCCCTTATTCAGATAAAATCTCTTCTAGGCCGCACCAATGCATGAGCAGAGGGAGGGGTAATCTGGTTACGCAATTCCACCTGCTAAATTTTATCTAATTAGAACTGAACACGGAAATCACACTTCAGGTTTACCTGCACTGCCACTGATTTTATAATTGTTGTTACCAATGATATAAGTTTATCAAACTTATAATTTATTTAAAGTTTTGAGCACGTGTGACTTCTTCCACTTAAGTTCATAAAAAAACAAGTAAAAACGTTGCAGTCGGACGCAACGGACTGCGGAATACTTTGAAACCAGTAAAAGAGGAGTTGGACGGGTGGTTATCATCGCCAGCTATCATGTTACCAAATTTGGTGACTTTAGCTCAAAAACTGTGGAAGATAACTGAACTTCCAAATTTAGAAGGTGGGCGGCAAGGGTGGGTGTGGCATCGAAATTTGTTAATCAAATGTTTTTAAATGTCACCATCTATCTTCCTACCAAGTTTGGTGGCTTTGGCTCAAAAACTGTTAAAGATATTGCCGATTCTAATTTTGCAAGACGGGTGGCTTGGGTGGGCGTGGCATCCAAAATTTTGATGCAGATCTTTGGTAGATGTTGCCTTCTATCTTCCTACCGAATTTGGGGGCTCTAGCTTAAAAACTGTAAGAGGTATCGAAATTTCCGATTTTAATTGGTAGGCGGCAGATGTGGGCGTGGCATCCAAATTTTTGATGCAGATCTTTTGTAGATAACACCATTTATCTTCTTATATATCTTTGGTGACTCTAGTTCAAAAAATGTGGAAGATACACGCATAACCGTTTTAACAACGGTGCGTGGTGGGGGGCGGAAGGTGTGGGCGTGGCATCCAAATCTTTGATGCAGTTTTTTGGAAAACTTCACTACCTATCTTGACACTAAATGTGGACGCTCTGGCCCAAAATATGTGAAAACTATTGGCGTTTCCAATTTCAAGGAGAAGGGGGGATGAGGGCGTGGCATCCAAAATTTGTATGCATTTTTTTGGGAACGTCAATATCTATATTGACACAAAATTTGGTGGCTCTAGCCCAAAAAATGTGAAAACTATAGGCGTTTCCAATTTCAAGGAGCAGGGAGGATGGGGGCGGATGTAGTGGGCGTGGCATCCAAAATTTGGATGCAGTTTTTTCAGGGACATGCCTAGCTATCTGCGTGCAAATTTTGGTAATTCTATCTGTAAGAATGTGAGAAATATTTGGATTTATCGAATTTTAGTTATCGAATTTATCGATTTTCCAGCCTCCTAGTGGGCGTGGCACCCCGATCTTCAAACTTTATCTGTACTAGAAGTTGCTTCCGGACGTTGGTAGTGAAAGAAACTGACGCCCATTCTGAGTTTTAATGACATTTTAAGCACACACACACATAGATAGAGAGAGAGAGAGAGAGAACAATTTGCGTTTATGCAACATATTCGTAATATGTGATATGTGAATAATAAACTTTCAAATTTTATGTATGTAAAAAAAAAAAAACAGTGTACAGAGTTTTCCCTTTCATGTCGTTGCCTTCACCGAATCGTGGCTAAGACAATACATACTTAATTCTGACATATTATCAAACAGATTCTGCGTCTATAGAAAAGACCGTACTCTGCGCCGTGGTGGCGGGGTGCTTATTGATGTTGTGTGGACTTTCCCTCTGAAACAGTAATTTTAGGTGGTTCTATGGATATAGAGTTTGTTGCTGTAAAGTTAAATATTAATGATGTTGGTATTTACATTTCTTGTTCTTATATACCACCTTTATCTGACAACTCTGTTTACAGTGAACATTTGTCAGCAATACTTTCCATTTCTTCAATGCATTCTGATCGCGATATTCTCGTGGTTCTTGGTGCTTTTAATATTGCTGAGGCCACCTGGATTTCAAGTCCGGACTCAAGCGTCTTGACTCCTATGGTGCAGAATGATTTTCTGATTGGTTTGTTTGGTATGTCATTGAGTCAAATCAATGGTATTCCGAACTCTCTTGGTCGAATGCTTGATTTGGTTTTTGTTTTGGATCCATCCACTCTATCTGTGTCAAGATCCCTTCCCATATCTACTCCTGAAGACTCATACCACCCGACGTTGGAGGTGTTGATCGTCTGCCTGTGCCTTACGCCAGTGTAGAGAACCATTCAGCCGAGTACGTCAATTTCGGAAAACCGATTTTGTTAAACTTAGCACTGGCTGACTGGTCGTCCCTCTATGGTTCTGATGACTTGGATTCGGCAATCAGTATTTTTATACTTTGATACCGAAGGTCTCATAGTATATTGGTTTTGTGCAATGTCCGTCATGGTGTCTGTCCGTCTGTCCGTCTGTCTGTCTGTCCGTCTGTCCGTCTGTCCGTATGAACGCAACTTTTTTCGACACCCGTAAAGCTAGAGACTTGAAACTTTGCAAATATATTTGTCTATAGGCGAGACAGATAAAGTGTCAAGATTGGGGTGCCACGCCTACTAGGAGGCTGGGAAATCGATAAATTCGATAACAGAAAACCGATAAAACTTAATATTTGTCAGATTCTTACAGCTAGAGTTGCCAAATTTTGCTCGCAGATAGCTAATCATGTCCCTGAAAAAACTGCATCAAAATTTTGGATGCCACGCCCACTCCTTCCGCCCCCCTCATCACTGCTCCTTGAAATTGGAAACGCCCATAGTTTTCACATATTTTGGGCTAGAGCCACCAAATTTTGTGTCAAGATAGATATTTACGTTCCCCAAAAAATGCATCAAAATTTTGGATGCCACGCCCCCTGATTCCGCCCCATCCCCCTTCTCACTGAAATTGGAAACGCCTATAGTTTTCACATTTTTTGGGCTAGAGCCACCAAATTTTGTGTGAAGATAGATATTAACGTTCCCCAAAAACATGCATCAAAATTTGGATGCCATGCCCCCAGATTCTGCCCCCATCCCCCTTCTCCCTGAAATTGGAAACGACCATAGTTTTCACATTTTTTGGGCTAAAGCCACCAAATTTTGTGTCAAGATAGATATTGACGTTTCCCAAAAAAATGCATCAAAATTTGGATGCCATGCGCCCTGATTCCGACCCCATCCCCCTTCTCCGTGAAATTGGAAACGCCCATAGTTTTCACATTTTTTGGGCTAGAGCCACCAAATTTTGTGTGAAGATAGATATTAACGTTCCCCAAAAACATGCATCAAAATTTGGATGCCATGCCCCCAGATTCTGCCCCCATCCCCCCTTCTCCATGAAATTGGAAACGCGCATAGTTTTCACATTTTTTGGGCTAGAGCCACCAAATTTTGTGTCAAGATAGATATTGACGTTTCCCAAAAAAATGCATCAAAATTTGGATGCCATGCGCCCTGATTCCGCCCCCATCACCCCTTTCTCCGTGAAATTGGAAACGCCCATAGTTTTCACATTTTTTGGGCTAGAGCCACCAAATTTTGTGTCAAGATAGATATTTACGTTCCCCAAAAAACGCATCAAAATTTTGGATGCCACGCTCCCTGGTCCCGCCCCCCATCCCCCTTCTCCCTGAAATTGGAAACGCCCATAGTTTTCACATTTTTTGGGCTAGAGCCACCAAATTTTGTGTCAAGATAGATATTGACGTTCCCCCAAAAAATGCATCAAAATTTGGATGCCATGCCCCCTTATTCCGCCCCCATCCCCCCTTCTCCCTGAAATTGGAAACGCCTATAGTTTTCACATATTTTGGGCAAGAGCCCAAATTTTGTGTCAAGATAGGTACTGGCGTTCCCCATCAAAACTTGGGTGCCACGTCCCCTGATTCCGCCCCCATCCCCCTTCACCAAGAAATTGTAAACGCCTATAGTTTTCACATTTTTTGGGCTAGTGTCACCGAATTTGGTAGGAAGATATATGGTGACATCTACAAAAGATCTGCATCAAAAATTAGGATGCCACGCCCACCTCTGCCGCCCACCATTTAAAATCGGAAATTTCGATATCTCTTATAGTTTTTAAGCTAGAGCCCGTAAATTGGGTAGAAAGATAGAAGGCAGCATCTACCAAAGACCTGCATCAAAATTTTGAATGCCACGCCCACCTAAGCCACCCGCCTTATAAAATCGGAATCGGCTATATCTTTAACAGTTTTTGAGCTAGAGCCACCAAACTTGGTAGGCAGATAGATAGTGACAGCTAAAAACATTTGATTCAAAAATTTGGATGCCACGCCTACCTCTGCCGCCAACCTTTTAAATTTGGGAGTTAAGTTATCTTCCACAGTTTTTGAGCTAAAGTCACCAAATTTGGTAACATGATAGCTGGCGATGTTTACCACATGGGACACTCCCTTCGCCCCTGCATTCCCCCTAATCAACCGTTGTTTTACTGGTATCAAAGTATTCCGCAGTCGGTTGCGTCCGACAGCAACGTTTTTACTTGTTTATTTTTGTGGTAGGCCAAGTAGGAAAAACAAACCTGCGTGGTTTACACGAGAGTTGACAGCCCTTAAAAATCGAAAATCTAAGCTTTTTAAGAGTTTCAGAAAATCTGGCTCTTCTGTTGACTACTCATCATACTTGATTGCGCGTTCCAGTTTTTCAGTCATGAATAACTCATGCTATAAAAATTACCTAAGTCGGTACAGACTACAGTTTCAGCACGATCCTTAGAGGTTCTTTGACTTCGGTAATGCGAAGCGAAAGTCATCAAAACTTCAATCTAATGTATCTTTTGAAAACAAGTCGGGCAAATCGGATCAGGCCATTGCCGAATTTTTTCAAACAACATTCAGTTCAATTGATAATCAGGTTGATCAGCCTTACCCGTATCAGGTTGATGCCTCTAATTGCATTTTTGAACCAAGTATCAAGGAGTGTTTATTACTACGTGGTCTACAGGGTATTAAGCCTGTATTTTCCCCGGGACCTGACGGCGTACCAAGCTGTGTGCTTAAGTACTGTGCTGATGGTCTCTTAAAGCCTTTGCATAAATTGTTGAGTTTGTCTATTGAGAAATGTTCAGTTCCTAATATCTGGAAAGAATCATTTATTATACCGCTCCATAAAAAAGGAGACTAGTCTTATGTTCAAAATTATAGGGGTATCTCCAAATTGTCTGCTATACCAAAAATGTTTGAGAAATTAATAACTTCTCAATTACATAATTTTTGCAGATCTTTAAATTCACTGTGCCAGCATGGATTAATGAAACAAAGATCTACAACCACTAGCCTGTTAGAATTTACATCACTAGTTGTTAATGGTTTTCAAAATTAAATGCAAACGGATGTTATTTACTCAGTTGCTGAAATCAGCAGCAAGGCATTTGACTCGGTTAATCACTACCTTTTAGTTCATAAACTTCAACTTTTAGGTTTTGCAAGCAATCTTATTTGGTGGATAAGAGAATATTTAATTCATAGAACACAGAGAGTCAGTTTTAATGACGCTGTCTCTAAGGTGGTTCATGTCACTTCCGGTGTTCCGCAAGGAAGTCACCTTGGACCTTTATTATTTACACATTTCATCAATGATCTTCCATCTGTTAGTGACCAATATCGAGTGCTGATGTATGCTGACGATGTAAAATTATGTATGTCGGGTACTGCTCTGTTGTCTGCTCAAAAACTACAAACTGATTTAGATAATTTTCAAAAGTGGTGTCGTGTTAACTTACTAATTCTAAATTGCAATAAATGTAAAGTCATGTCTTTTATAGACGCCTTTCTTTTTCAAATATATACTTTCTTGATGGAAGCCCACTCGATCGCATTGAATGGGTTCATGACTTAGGTATCCTTTTTGATCCGAAACTTAAATTTCACAAGAAAATCTCTTCAGTTGCAAATCGAGCCTCTAGTACCTTGGGGTTCATTAAGCGCTGGTCGAAAGAATTTGACGATCCCTACATAACCAAAACACTTTACACGTCTCTGGTACGTCCTGTTCTTGGATCTTGTATCTGGTATCCCAAATACAGGATTCACCAGGAGAGAATAGAATCAGTACATAAACAATTTCTGCTCTTTGCCTTAAGAGATTAAACTGGGATACTAACAGTAACCTACCTTCCTACCAAAGTAGACTTTTACTAATAAATCATCCTTCTCTTTCTGATCGCAGAACAATGCTAGGTGTAGTCTTTTTACATAAACTAATAAATGGTGAAATTGATTCCTCCGAATAAATCAGCCAAATTAGTTTTGCTGTTCCGATCAGAAGGACAAGGAATTTTCTACCCATTGCTCTTCAAGATTGTCACTCTAACTATGCTATTCATAACCCTTTTCGGATTTTATGTTCAAACTATAACGAATTTTCCCACTTCATAAGCGGTGACACTTCTAGTAGTTCTCTTAAAAATGTAGTCTTATGTCATTTGTCTACGTTTTCGCGATCTACGTAACCGTACGCTATGCGGTGTGCCCCTCGGTCGGTTGGGCGGGAGGTTGGTTGCTTTTTGCTTGGGTCCGCGCGTTAACAAGCTGGTGCTTGGTATCGTTGGGCCACTTGAATGTACTGTCTTTTTTTTGAGTACAACTACATCAAATAAAAAAAAAAAAGTTAAAGTAAATTTCACTTCTAATGATATACGATCTTCATATCAGAATCCATTGATTTGTAAATATGTGATATGTGGATAATAAACTTTTAAAGTTTAATGTATGTATAAAAAAAAAAAATAAATAAATATATCAACACGTTAAAGCAAATTTCAGATCCAACATGGATTTTATGGACAGCCGCCATCGCCATCTATCATGTTAGCAAATTTGGTGACTTTAGCTCAAAAACTGTGGAAGATAACTGAACTTCCAAATTTAAATGTTGGGCGGCAGAGGTGGGTGTGGCATCCAAATTTTTGAATCAAATGTTTTTAACTGTCACCATTTATCTTCCTACCAAGTTTGGTGGCTCTAGGTCAAAAACTGTTAAAGATATAGCCGATTCTAATTTTGCAAGGCGGGTAGCTTGGGTGGGCGTGGCATCCAAAATTTTGATGCAGATCTTTGGTAGATGTTGCCTTCTATCTTCCTACCGAATTTGGCGGCTCTAGCTTAAAAACTGTAAGAGGTATCGAAATTTCCGATTTTAAATGGTAGGCGGCAGATGTGGGCGTGGCATCCAAATTTTTGATGCAGATCTTTTGTAGATAACACCATTTATCTTCTTATATATCTTTGGTGACTCTAGTTCAAAAAATGTGGAAGATACACGCATAACCGTTTTAACAACGGCTGGGGGTGGGGGGCGGAAGGTGTGGGCGTGGCATCCAAATCTTTGATGCAGTTTTTTGGAAAACTTCACTACCTCTCTTGACACTAAATGTGGACGCTCTGGCCCAAAATATGTGAAAACTATTGGCGTTTCCAATTTCAAGGAGAAGGGGGGATGAGGGCGTGGCATCCAAAATGTGTATGCATTTTTTTGGGAACGTCAATATCTATCTTGACACAAAATTTGGTGGCTCTAGCCCAAAAAATGTGAAAACTATAGGCGTTTCCAATTTCAAGGAGCAGGGAGGATGGGGGCGGATGGAGTGGGCGTGGCATCCAAAATTTTGATGCAGATTTTTCAGGGACATGCCTAGCTATCTGCGTGCAAATTTTGGTAATTCTATCTGTAAGAATGTGAGAAATATTTGGATTTATCGAATTTTAGTTATCGAACTTATCGATTTTCCAGCCTCCTAGTGGGCGTGGCACCCCGATCTTAAAACTTTATCTGTACTACTTTCAGTATCAAAGTATAAAAACACAGCACGGCTGTCGCTCTTGACTAATTTTTCTCGTATGACTTCCAAGCGATCGCCGCCATATGCCTGTATCTGCGTATGATGGTGTTCGGCACTTGCACAGTTACTAGCATTTTCGGACTTAATCATCCGATTATGTGGACCAATCAGATTATGACAGCGCATCATCGCCTAAACAACAACGCGTGGGGGGTTCGTGAAGTTACTCACTTTTCTACCTACGCAAAAGTACGGCCACTACAACACACAGCAGCCAACTTGCCCGAGAAGCTAACGAAGCAATAATCAATTATCAATAAATTTAACGAAAGCTTCAGGGACACCCTACCGTAAGGGAAAGAAGTATTTGTGGAGACTCTGATTAAGGATGCGGCGCTCTTCGACATTTATCTGCTTTATGAGCTGTCGAAGTTGCTTCCGGACGTTGGTAGTGAAAGAAACTGACGCCCATTCTGAGTTTTAATGACATTTTAAGCACACACACACATAGATAGAGAGAGAGAGAGAGAGAACAATTTGCGTTTATGCAACATATTCGTAATATGTTATATGTGAATAATAAACTTTCAAATTTTATGTATAAAAAAAAAAAAAACAGTGTACGCAGTTTTCCCTTTCATGTCGTTGCCTTCACCGAATCGTGGCTAAGACAATACATACTTAATTCTGAAATATTATCAAACAGATTCTGCGTCTATAGAAAAGACCGTACTCTGCGCCGTGGTGGCGGGGTGCTTATTGATGTTGTGTGGACTTTCCCTCTGAAACAGTAATTTTAGGTGGTTCTATGGATATAGAGTTTGTTGCTGTAAAGTTAAATATTAATGATGTTGGTATTTACATTTCTTGTTCTTATATACCACCTTTATCTGACAACTCTGTTTACAGTGAACATTTGTCAGCAATACTTTCCATTTCTTCAATGCATTCTGATCGCGATATTCTCGTGGTTCTTGGTGCTTTTAATATTGCTGAGGCCACCTGGATTTCAAGTCCGGACTCAAGCGTCTTGACTCCTATGGTGCAGAATGATTTTCTGATTGGTTTGTTTGGTATGTCATTGAGTCAAATCAATGGTATTCCGAACTCTCTTGGTCTAATGCTTGATTTGGTTTTTGTTTTGGATCCATCCATTCTATCTGTGTCAAGATCCCTTCCCATATCTACTGCCTTACGCCAGTGTAGAGAACCATTCAGCCGAGTACGTCAATTTCGGAAAACCGATTTTGTTAAACTTAGCACTGGCTGACTGGTCGTCCCTCTATGGTTCTGATGACTTGGATTCGGCAATCAGTATTTTTTATTTTTGTGGTAGGTCAAGTACGAAAAACAAACCTGCGTGGTTTACACGAGAGTTGACAGCCCTTAAAAATCGAAAATCTAAGCTTTTTAAGAGTTTCAGAAAATCTGGCTCTTCTGTTGACTACTCATCATACTTGATTGCGCGTTCCAGTTTTTCAGTCATGAATAACTCATGTTATAAAAATTACCTAAGTCGGTACAGACTACAGTTTCAGCAAGATCCTAAGAGGTTCTTTGACTTCGGTAATGCGAAGCGAAAGTCATCAAAACTTCAATCTAATGTATCTTTTGAAAACAAGTCGGGCAAATCGGATCAGGCCATTGCCGAATTTTTTCAAACAACATTCAGTTCAATTGATAATCAGGTTGATCTGCCTTACCCGTATCAGGTTGATGCCTCTAATTGCATTTTTGAATCTACAGGGTATTAAGCCAGTATTTTCCCCTGTGTGCTTAAGTAATGTGCCGATGGTCTCTTAAAGCCTTTGCATAAATTGTTGAGTTTGTCTATTGAGAAATGTTCAGTTCCTAATATCTGGAAAGAATCATTTATTATACCGCTCCATAAAAAAGGAGACTAGTCTTATGTTCAAAATTATAGGGGTATCTCCAAATTGTCTGCTATACCAAAAATGTTTGAGAAATTAATAACTTACCAATTACACCATTTTTGCAGATCTTTAAATTCACTGTGCCAGCATGGATTAATGAAACAAAGATCTACAACCACTAGCCTGTTAGAATTTACTTCACTAGTTGTTAATGGTTTTCAAAATTAAATGCAAACGGATGTTATTTACTCAGTTGCTGAAATCAGCAGCAAGGCATTTGACTCGGTTAATCACTACATTTTAGTTCATAAACTTCAACTTTTAGGTTTTGCAAGCAATCTTATTCGGTGGATAAGAGAATATTTAATTCATAGAACACAGAGAGTCAGTTTTAATGACGCTGTCTCTAAGGTGGTTCATGTCACTTCCGGTGTTCCGCAAGGAAGTCACCTTGGACCTTTATTATTTACACATTTCATCAATGATCTTCCATCTGTTAGTGACCAATATCGAGTGCTGATGTATGCTGACGATGTAAAATTATGTATGTCGGGTACTGCTCTGTTGTCTGCTCAAAAACTACAAACTGATTTAGATAATTTTCAAAAGTGGTGTCGTGTTAATGCAATAAATGTAAAGTCATGTCTTTTTATAGACGCCTTTCTTTTTCAAATATATACTTTCTTGATGGAAGCCCACTCTAGGTCAAAAACTGTTAAAGATATAGCCGATTCTAATTTTGCAAGGCGGGTGGCTTGGGTGGGCGTGGCATCCAAAATTTTGATTCAGTTCTTTGGTAGATGTTGCCTTCTATCTTCCTACCGAATTTGGGGGCTCTAGCTTAAAAACTGTAAGAGGTATCGAAATTTCCGATTTTAAATGGTAGGCGGCAGATGTGGGCGTGGCATCCAAATTTTTGATGCAGATCTTTTGTAGATAACACCATTTATCTTCTTATATATCTTTGGTGACTCTAGTTAAAAAATGTGGAAGATACACGCATAACCGTTTTAACAACGGCGGGGGGTGGGGGGCGGAAGGTGTGGGCGTGGCATCCAAATCTTTGATGCAGTTTTTTGGAAAACTTCACTACCTATCTTGACACTAAATGTGGACGCTCTGGCCCAAAATATGTGAAAACTATTGGCGTTTCCAATTTCAAGGAGAAGGGGGGATGAGGGCGTGGCATCCAAAATGTGTATGCATTTTTTTGGGAACGTCAATATCTATATTGACACAAAATTTGGTGGCTCTAGCCCAAAAAATGTGAAAACTAGAGGCGTTTCCAATTTCAAGGAGCAGGGAGGATGGGGGCGGATGTAGTGGGCGTGGCATCCAAAATTTTGATGCAGTTTTTTCAGGGACATGCCTAGCTATCTGCGTGCAAATTTTGGTAATTCTATCTGTAAGAATGTGAGAAATATTTGGATTTATCGAATTTTAGTTATCGAATTTATCGATTTTCCAGCCTCCTAGTGGGCGTGGCACCCCGATCTTCAAACTTTATCTGTACTAGAAGTTGCTTCCGGACGTTGGTAGTGAAAGAAACTGACGCCCATTTTGAGTTTAAATGACATTTTAAGCACACACACACACATAGATAGAGAGAGAGAGAGAGAGAGAACAATTTGCGTTTATGCGTGACTGACATATTCGTAATATGTGATATGTGAATAATAAACTTTCAAATTTTATGTATGTAAAAAAAAAAAAACAGTGTACAGAGTTTTCCCTTTCATGTCGTTGCCTTCACCGAATCGTGGCTAAGACAATACATACTTAATTCTGAAATATTATCAAACAGATTCTGCGTCTATAGAAAAGACCGTACTCTGCGCCGTGGTGGCGGGGTGCTTATTGATGTTGTGTGGACTTTCCCTCTGAAACAGTAATTTTAGGTGGTTCTATGGATATAGAGTTTGTTGCTGTAAAGTTAAATATTAATGATGTTGGTATTTACATTTCTTGTTCTTATATACCACCTTTATCTGACAACTCTGTTTACAGTGAACATTTGTCAGCAATACTTTCCATTTCTTCAATGCATTCTGATCGCGATATTCTCGTGGTTCTTGGTGCTTTTAATATTGCTGAGGCCACCTGGATTTCAAGTCCGGACTCAAGCGTCTTGACTCCTATGGTGCAGAATGATTTTCTGATTGGTTTGTTTGGTATGTCATTGAGTCAAATCAATGGTATTCCGAACTCTCTTGGTCGAATGCTTGATTTGGTTTTTGTTTTGGATCCATCCATTCTATCTGTGTCAAGATCCCTTCCCATATCTACTGCCTTACGCCAGTGTAGAGAACCATTCAGCCGAGTACGTCAATTTCGGAAAACCGATTTTGTTAAACTTAGCACTGGCTGACTGGTCGTCCCTCTATGGTTCTGATGACTTGGATTCGGCAATCAGTATTTTTTATTTTTGTAGGTAGGCCAAGTAGGAAAAACAAACCTGCGTGGTTTACACGAGAGTTGACAGCCCTTAAAAATCGAAAATCTAAGCTTTTTAAGAGTTTCAGAAAATCTGGCTCTTCTGTTGACTACTCATCATACTTGATTGCGCGTTCCAGTTTTTCAGTCATGAATAACTCATGCTATAAAAATTACCTAAGTCGGTGCAGACTACAGTTTCAGCACGATCCTTAGAGGTTCTTTGAATTCGGTAATGCGAAGCGAAAGTCATCAAAACTTCAATCTAATGTATCTTTTGAAAACAAGTCGGGCAAATCGGATCAGGCCATTGCCGAATTTTTTCAAACAACATTCAGTTCAATTGATAATCAGGTTGATCAGCCTTACCCGTATCAGGTTGATGCCTCTAATTGCATTTTTGAACCAAGTATCACGGAGTGTTCATTACTACGTGGTCTACAGGGTATTAAGCCTGTATTTTCCCCGGGACCTGACGGCGTACCAAGCTGTGTGCTTAAGTACTGTGCTGATGGTCTCTTAAAGCCTTTGCATAAATTGTTGAGTTTGTCTATTGAGAAATGTTCAGTTCCTAATATCTGGAAAGAATCATTTATTATACCGCTCCATAAAAACGGAGACTAGTCTTATGTTCAAAATTATAGGGGTATCTCCAAATTGTCTGCTATACCAAAAATGTTTGAGAAATTAATAACTTCTCAATTACACAATTTTTGCAGATCTTTAAATTCACTGTGCCAGCATGAATTAATGAAACAAAGATCTACAACCACTAGCCTGTTAGAATTTACTTCACTAGTTGTTAATGGTTTTCAAAATTAAATGCAAACGGATGTTATTTACTCAGTTGCTGAAATCAGCAGCAAGGCATTTGACTCGGTTAATCACTACCTTTTAGTTCATAAACTTCAACTTTTAGGTTTTGCAAGCAATCTTATTCGGTGGATAAGAGAATATTTAATTCATAGAACACAGAGAGTCAGTTTTAATGACGCTGTCTCTAAGGTGGTTCATGTCACTTCCGGTGTTCCGCAAGGAAGTCACCTTGGACCTTTATTATTTACACATTTCATCAATGATCTTCCATCTGTTAGTGACCAATATCGAGTGCTGATGTATGCTGACGATGTAAAATTATGTATGTCGGGTACTGCTCTGTTGTCTGCTCAAAAACTACAAACTGATTTAGATAATTTTCAAAAGTGGTGTCGTGTTAACTTACTAATTCTAAATTGCAATAAATGTAAAGTCATGTCTTTTATAGACGCCTTTCTTTTTCAAATATATACTTTCTTGATGGAAGCCCACTCGATCGCATTGAATGGGTTCATGACTTAGGTATCCTTTTTGATCCGAAACTTAAATTTCACAAGAAAATCTCTTCAGTTGCAAATCGAGCCTCTAGTACCTTGGGGTTCATTAAGCGCTGGTCGAAAGAATTTGACGATCCTGTAGTATGCACATATATCGATGGTACACTGTATTAAATGCACCCAAATCAGTAACACTTTGTTGCTGTATAAACATAGCACAAAAGGGCAACAACACTTTGTCGTTGCATAAACATATTCGGACACACAATCTCAAGTACATTTCAAGTACTCTTCAAGTGCACCGAAATATGATCCTACAACAATTAGACAGCGTCAGCATATGTCCCATGTATTGACCGCTTAAGAATACATGTGCATAACACACTCTGCCCGCAGCGACGTATCCGTCGCTTATATATAAAACGCTTATATACAAACGGCTGCGCTGCCACCATAAGCAGCACACAGCCTTTCTGTAGCTTACAATATGTTTAAGCCCACACTGTTAAGATCATTCTGAATAAAGCAATCGGAGCGATACGAACAGTCGCTCCGACCTCTAAAAAACTATAGTGTTTCTACATTGGTGTCCTGTCGTTGCATGGCGACCGTGACAGCGGCATCGAAAGCCGCTGTAAAGTAAAGTAACAAGTGCTCTAGTGCTCCATCTACACTTTAAAAACGCTAAAACGGGGAGCAACAACAACACCGCTGGCTGCCGCTTTGCCATATTCCTAATCGCATCAACCAAACAGCAACAGAAGAAGACCATCATCAGTTTTTACATCAATTTCAAGCAGCCTTCACGTCAGCAGCAACAGCAAAAGTTGCCGACACAGCAGCAACAGGCGACAACAGAATTTATCAACGAATGGACAACAGAATTTATTAACGATTGAAAAAAAAAATCTGAGTGAGTAGAGTGAGAACAATGGTTAAAAAAAGAGGCGGTGTTAGGAACAAGATAAAAAAAAGAATAGCTAGTCTGAACTGGCAAATATATACACAACAGTCTCCACCAGCCTGGTCAACAGCTCAGAAGCTGCAAACAGAGCTTGAACATCTGAAAGAATACTTGCAAAAGAGCATTAAGCAACCATGTTCCACTTACTCACTTATCGAAAATATATCAAAAATTAATAAAAAAAAAATTCAACCTCCAGCCAAAAAGGAACTACCCAAGAAGAAAAAAGAGTGTCCCACGGACTGCGAGGGAGTCTGGAGTCCACATTGCATTGGCACATGCAAACACTGTAAGCCGCTAACACCGGCAGAGAATAACAACATTGCCTGTGCGACGACCAGCACCGGCACCGCCTGAGCCCATAGGCCCGGACAACAGCAGCAGCGCCTTCAGCTTCAGCAGCAGCGCCATCAACTTTGCACCAATGATGACTGGGAAAATTAAAATTTTTTTTTTATTTATATAAACACTATGTAATTAAGCAAACAAATACTGTAAAACCTTGTAACATTGAGCGGAAACATTTCTGCCCGATGAACCAGTACGGCCTGTAAAGTCGTACGCAAAATAGGCAGGAGCGCCAATGTCAATGCGCACAAACAAAATAGATAAAACTTTTGAAATTAAAGATAAAATACTAGAAATAATAAACAATCAAAATAAAAAGAGCATAAAAATGGGTCTAGTAGACGTTAAATCAGAGGATTCAACTGCGAATGTAGTAAATAAAGTTGAAGTTGAAACGCAGAATCTAAACTGGATAACAGCTCTATTAATAATAATAACAATTATTATTATACATGCACTAATAAAAATTTATAAACTACATAATAAGTGCATTAAGAAACGCTACCACAATAGCAGGGCCGATGGCCTAGATAATTTGTAATAAAAATAATAATTATATCAGATTTAAATATGAAATCAATTATGAATAAGTAAACTATATAAACAAAAATTTTTGGTTTTAAAAATGTTAAAAGAATATGGATTGACAGCAATTTTTATACAAAATAAATGAAATCAAAGACCAATTTAGAAAATCTTATAAATGTCTAACACAAAATAGAAATATACAAGAAAGTACTATAAACAAGCATGCTGAAAATCTGGTAGACAGTTTTAATCAGGCTAGAGAAATGATTCACAAACAAAGAGGCAAATTAGACAAAAAACAGTGCACATCAATTTCAAAACTTCTATTGAAATTAAGATCAAATTTAGCATACATAAAAGGGAAGTTTAATTTGGATATATCGATACCGACAATCCTAAATACTCCCTTGTCAATAGAATTCAGTGAGGAGTAAATAGAATCTTTGAGTGACTCCGAAACAGAAATAAAGGAGGAAGACTGTCTGGATTTAAAAATACCAGCAGTAATAAATATTACAGAAAAAATTGAAGAGGATTCAAACGAAGAAAACCTCACAATGACAGACACTTCAGCCGCCATTAGGGCATACATTAGGGAAGTAGCCAGCGCAGTGCCAGACTTCGATGGACAGAAAATCCATCTCCAGAGGTTTATAATGGCAATAAAATTGGTTGACCTTACAAAGGGACCACATGAGGCCATTGCTGTGCAAGTAATAAAATCAAAAGTAATAGGCACAACCCTATACCAAATACAAGATGCACAGACAATACAAGATATTATAAATACATTGCAAAATGTAATTGTTGGCGAAACTTCGCAGAATATTAAAGCAAAATTATCAACTGTTCAGCAAAAGGGAAAAACCGTGACTCAGTTTACTAACGAAATAGACAATTTACGTAAGCTCCTCGAAGCATCGTTTATTGACGAAGGCTTACCAGATAAACATGCCAATACACTAAGTACTAGGGAGGCCATTGACACTATGATCAAGAGAGCAGAGCACGAAAGTGTCAAAACAGTACTAGAGGCAGGTACTTGTACCACTATGGATGCAGCGATAACCGCATACATAAGAACAAGTACAAGGGTCACTGGTGATGTTAACAGGGTAATGTATTTCAAAAGAGGCAACTCTAATCGCGGTAATAATTTCAGAGGGAACAACCGTGGTAGAGGTAACTGCGAATATAGAAATAATAATAGAAACAACAATTACAATAACAATAATTATAATATTTATCCCAACAACAGAAATAGAGGCCAACATAGAGGAAACTCTAGAGGCCGTGGTAACTCAAACAGAGGCCACAACAATAATAATGGTAATAACAATAATGTGAGAACCGCCCAGAATGCCTCGGAAAACTCACAACAGCCTTTGGGTACACAGCAATAGATAGTAAAAAGGTTCATTCGATTAATCTTAGTGTAAATATATTCGTAACATTCACAAACGTAGCTACAGGAAAGAAATTAATATTTTTGATAGATACTGGTGCAGACATATCTCTGCTAAAAGACAATTCAGACACTTTTAATGATATAAACATAGATGATATAAACATATAAACAAAATAAATATTCAGGGAATCAATCAAGGATTAATTCAATCTAAAGGAATGACATCTATAGAAATTCAAAGAACTAAATATATAATTCCACACAACTTCCATATTGGTAATTCAACTTTTTCTATACCGAGTGATGGAATTTTAGAAATAGATTTTATTAAAAAATATAATTGTCAACTCGATTTCACACCCACAAAGGATCTTCTCATAATAAGACCAGAGAATCCAAACTATATGTTCCCATAAATTACAGCTCTGGTAACAATACAATAGTGTTACCAGCAAGATCCGAAGTTGTCCGAAAAATTGAGCTAACTTCAAATGAAGATAGCATCCTAATTCCGAACCAGGAAATTCAACCTGGTATATATGCAGCAAATACAGTAGTAACAACTGCAAATGCATTCGTCCGTTTACTGAATACAACTAATATAGATCAAATGGTTAATACAAATAAATTGAATTATGAACCATTAACAAATTATGATATATCCGAAATAAATAATGAAACTAGAAGGAACAATGTTATGTCAAAGCTAACTAAAAATTTTCCAAAACTATTTTATAGACAATTAAAAGAACTTTGTTGTGAATACACAGACATATTCGGACTCGATACCGAATCAATAACCACAAATAATTTTTATAAGCAGAAACTAAGATTAAAAGATAATGAACCCGAATATATAAAAAACTATAGAAGTCAAAAAGACGAAATTCAAGCTCAAGTCGATAAACTCATTAAAGATAAAATAGTTGAACCATCAGTCTCAGAATACAACAGTCCACTGTTACTAGTACCAAAGAAATCCATAGACAATGAAAAGAAAAAATGGCGTTTAGTTATTGACTATCGCCAAATTAATAAAAAATTACTATCCGATAAGTTCCCACTTCCTAGGATCGATGAAATTTTAGATCAACTAGGAAGAGCAACATATTTCTCTTGCCTTGACTTAATGTCAGGATTCCACAAGATTGAGCTAGACGAAAACTCTAGAGATATAACATCCTTTTCAACGAGCAATGGCTCTTATCGCTTCACGCGACTACCATTTGGTTTAAAAATAGCCCCAAATGCATTCCAAAGAATGATGACTATCGCATTCTCTGGACTTGAACCATCACAAGCATTCCTTTACATGGATGATTTAATAGTAATCGGTTGTTTCGAAAAACACATGCTTAACAATTTAATTAGTGTTTTTGACATGTGTAGGAAACACAACTTGAAGCTACATCCTGAAAAATGTTCATTTTTCATGCATGAAGTCACATTTTTGGGACACAAATGCACAGATAAGGGAATCTTACCAGATGACAACAAATTTGATGTCATATTAAATTATCCAGTTCCACATGACTCTGACAGCGCTAGACGCTTTATAGCATTTTGTAATTACTATAGACGATTCATCAAAAATTTCGCCGATTATGCTAGGCATATAACAAGATTAAAAAAAAAGAATGTTCCTTTTGAATGGACTGATGAATGCCAAAATGCATTTGAATATCTTAAAGCTCAATTAATAAAGCCTACTCTGTTACAATATCCAGATTTTACAAAAGAATTTTGTATAATAACAGATGTTAGTAAGCAAGCCTGTGGCGCAGTGCTAACACAAGCCCACAATGGAATTCAACTTCCAATAGCTTACGCATCGAGATCATTTACCAAAGGAGAAAGTAACAACAGTATGACGGAACAAGAGTTAACAGCTATTTATTGGGCAATTACAAAATTTAGACCCTATATCTACGGAACTCATTTCATAGTAAAAACTGACCATAGACCCCTAACATTTTTGTTTTCAATGACAAACCCTAGTTCTAAATTAACGCGTATGAGACTTGAATTAGAGGAATATAATTTTACAGTAGAGTACCTAAGAGGCAAAGATAATTTTGTAGCCGATGCATTGTCACGGATAACAATATCTGAACTAAAAGACATACAAAATAAAATCCTGAAAGTCACTACCAGGTATCAAAGTAGACAAAATTTCTGCGCAGAAAACAAAAAAGTAGAGATGCCAAAGCAACCTACTGAAACAGCTTCTCAGCCCAACGTATATGAAGTCATTAATAATGATGAAGTACGTAAAGTAGTGACCTTGCATATAAAAGATATGCTATGTTTATTTAAACATGGTAAGAAAATTATTGCAAGAATTGATATTTTAGATTTATATACTAATAATGGAAATATTGACTTAGGACAACTATTTCCAAGGCTCGAAAAAGAAGCCGGTATATTAAAAATCAGCCAATTTAAAATGGCACCGTGGGAAAATATTTTTGAAAAAATTTCAATAGATAATTTCAAAATTATGGGCAATAAAATATTAAGTACATTGAGAGTAGCGCTACTCAACCCGGTGACCACATTAACAGATATTAAAGAGAAAGAAGCTATATTGTCTACACTACATGACGATCCAGTACAAGGAGGTCATTCAGGCATAGCAAAAACCTTGGCCAAGGTCAAAAGACATTATTACTGGAAGGGTATGACTCGAGATATAACAGAGTACATCCAGAAATGTCAAAATTTCAAAAAGCAAAAATAACAACAAATACCAAGACCCCTTTAACAATTACTGAAACCCCGATGAAAGCTTTCGACAGAGTTATAGTGGATACAATTGGTCCACTACCAAAGTCAGAAAAAGGCAATGAATATGCAGTCACACTCATATGTGACTTGACTTAATATTTAGTTGCTATACCTGTCGCAAATAAAAGCGCAGCAGCAATTGCAACAGCAATATTTGAATCATTTATTCTCAAGTACGGTCCAATGAAGACGTTCATTTCGGACATGGGAACGCAATATAAAAATTCAATTATAAATAGGGTGACCACCTGGGGCTCAGGCCATTCCGGGACGGTCGTACGAAAAGTTCGCGTCGTCTAGTTGCAGCCATTTAAAAATCCGGTACTCGTCTAGCGACTTTGTCCATTCCTTCAGGTATAATAAACATTCACTATACACAAGAAGGGTCCTCGATTCAAAAGAGCGGCAAGTCTCTTCCTTACTGTCTTCCTTCAAGGACTTTCAAATCGAACGAACACTTAAAGCAAAAAGTTGCATTCTTGCCGGCTTTCTAAAATCTCAGTAATTTCGTCAATCACAGTAATTATGTCCGTTATTGAGTTACTTTTTCGCTCCATTTGCTGCATAACTTTGTGAAAAATGGACATTAATGAATGCACGAACCAAAGGTAGGCCTCGCCCAAGTCGTGTTCAAAAAATTCTTTAAGTTTGGCTGGAGATTTTGATACAGAACTAAAATACCATTTAAGAGCCTGAAACAACTGAAGGATTCTTTCAACAGCTGGTCTTAAGCTAATCCACCTGACTTTGCTGTGGCTCAGCGGCTTCTTGAATTTGATGTCTACGAAATCACAAAACGCTTTGAGTTCATTCGTCCTAGCCGTATGTATTGAAAAATAGCTATACAATTTGTAAACGAATACGTCAATGTCAAAAAGCACGAACTGGTCAAGTCCATGATGAACCGCGTTATGTAGGACATGCGCAGGGCCAACTAAATTATTATTAATATCTGACTTCAACAAATGCATTACATTATTTTGCCCTTTACGGTTAAGTCCACCAAAATTTGTATTTGTGTTGTCTGCAACAAAAGCAGTTAATTTTTTTTTTAAGTTATTTTTTGATATAACGTTTATTAAAACGTCCACAATTGTTCGCGAACTTTCGTCGCTTGTGCTATGAATGTCTAAAAGACGAACTTGGACACCATGAGATTCGTGAAAGTACTGCACGAGAACGGGAAAAAGCTTTGTGCTGCCGTGGTTACTTGCATCGGTGCCTATTCCAACAAATGGGATATCTGCTAGATCCTCGCGTATTAATGATAGCGAAAATGGAGACAGAACGCCGTTTATAATGGCCTAGGTCTTCGTTCGAGCGCTAGATATTTTTGAGGCGATTTCTGAATCGCTAAACAAGGAGCGTAGCAAACTTGTGGTGCAGTCCGTTAACCTGTAGCATGTATGGAGTTTGACCGTATGAAAGGCCAAAGTGCCTTCTACTGCAAACACTTTCAACGCATCATCCGAATGAGTTTTGACGACAAAGTTGTCCATTGAAATTGACGACGTTGCATAGCGAATTTTCGCTTTGTACTCTCGTTAGCCGATATGCCGGACCAGAGCCGATTTTCCTAAGAAACAATAAAACAACACACATATTATAACAAATTGTTCACAAAAGAGCGCTCATAAAGTGTAACAAACACATAGACATTCACTGACATTGACTTAGAAAATCACAAAATGATAAACATCTTCATATGCTACACTAATATTCACTTGACAAATTTCACAAAAACCTTCGTTTACATAACCACGCTTACCCATTGAAAAACAGGGGAATTGTTTTGCGTGCTCCTCTGTAAACATGCACTTGCGTTTTTCAGCCTTCGGCATTGGTGGCATTGCGAGCTATAACCTGTAGAATGATTTTGTTAAGAACATCACAGTGTTTATTAAAACATTTAACTTTCAATATTAAACAACTTGACACTTTTTTTTAGAAGATTTTTTCGCAAAGCACTGCGACGCTTTGTTCACTTTTCACTTCTGATAAAATGGCGGGAAAGTTCACTAGTAAATCAGTTCACCAATTTGACTCAAAATTGCGAGTTTGTTCTTTTGAGTTGCTTTTTATCGCTTTTTGTCAAAATGCCTATTTTTTTATCGAAACAATAGAAAACCGGGACAATTTCGTGTCGGGTCGGGACACCGGGACATTACCTGCAAAAGCGGGACATGTCCCGGAATTCCAGGACGGATGGCAGCCCTAATTATAAATGATCTGTGCAAATATTTAAAAATAAAGAATATAACATCAACTGCACATCATCATCAAACTGTTGGAACAATTGAAAGAAGCCACAGAACGTTCAACGAGTACATTCGATCCTATATTCAGTAAATAAAACAGATTGGGATATATGGCTCAAATATTTTGTTTATTGCTTCAATAAAACCCCCTCTATGGCACACAATTATTGTCCATATGAGTTAGTATTTGGTAAGACTAATAATCTACGAAAGTACTTTAACAGTATAAGTAATATAGAACCTATATATAACATAGATGACTACGCTAAAGAAAGTAAATATAGATTAGAAGTAGCATACAAAAGAGCAAGAAATATGCTCGAATTAAATATACAGAAAAATAAGGAAATATATGATTTAAAAACTAGGTACATAACTCTATCAATAGGAGATAAAGTTTTACTAAAAAACGAAGTAGGCCATAAGTTCGATTTTAAATATACTTGCCCATATAAGGTAGAAAGTATAGGTGAAAATGATAATAGTACATAAAAATAGATTAAAAATATTTGTTCACGATTGATTTCAAATTAATATATAGTAAATAATAATAAGAAAAAAAATTTTGCTTTTAAACTAATTAATTAAAAACAATAATTATCAAAACAAAAAAAACAAAAAACAAACGAAAAAAAAAATCAAATCAAAATATATTTTATATAAAATAAATTTAAGTAAAATAACTTCACTAAGCTACGTTATTTTTTAAAAGGAGGGAGATGTAGTATGCACATATATCGATGGTACACTGTATTAAATGTACCCAAATCAGTAACACTTTGTTGCTGTATCAACATAACACAAAAGGGCAACAACACTTTGTCGTTGCATAAACATATTCGGACACACACTCTCAAGTACATTTCAAGTACTCTTCAAGTGCACCGAAATATGATCCTACAACAATTAGACAGCGTCAGCATATGTCCCATGTATTGACCGCTTAAGAATACATGTGAATAACACACTCTGCCCGCAGCGACGTATCCGTCGCTTATATATAAAACCACTGAGCATAGAATACATAGAGACCTTAAATCGACTGAAATCTTATTGCCGTCAAAATGTTAAACTTCCGATGCAGGAAGAGGAAGAGTCGAAAACTTAACAGACAGAGCTGGCCGCGCAAAAGCGCAACGTCATTCTGTTTCTTGCTCTGCTGTAAGCAACACAACGGACTTGGGCTGGAGCTAAAGTCGCGTGTATGTATGCGTGCATATGTGAGCGAGCAGTTAGTCACACGGACACATGACATGTATGTGTTAGTGCTTCTTGGCCGCTCTTCAATGATGAGAGAGCGAGACACCAGCAATTGCAGATGCTTTTGTTTCAGTTGCTGTTCGTTTTCAGCAGCCCGACTAGTGTTTTGAGGGTAGAGAGCGCACCATCGGAATGCAAGTAACGGTAAAAATACATTTGAGTATACTTGCACTTGCGCTGGCTTCATTTTTTGGTGGGCTAGCTTTGCCGAGATTTTTGTGATTTTGTTTCGTTTGCTCAGCACAGCATATACATGTGTGTGTATGTACATATATGAAAAGGCAGCACATATTTAGTTTTGACCTGCCTCAACTTTTAGAATTTTCAGCAATTTTATAACAAGTTGAGGATACGAATAAAATTTATATTATTATTATATTTTTTTTTATTAATTATTAAAATACATTTAAATCGTTAAGAGGTGCATAATTAATCATTTGTCTAATCATTATTTATATTTTATTTATACATATAATTATGTATTTTCGACCCTTGAAAGTAAATACATATTTGATGTCGATTGCCAATGTTCAAATTCAAAATTTGCGCGCATTTGTATCTGCCTACAAAAACCTAAAAAATACACTCTCTGTTCATACATAAACAATTTTGCAACACAACTACTTTTTATTTGAGTATTTACATACAAAAGATGCACACAGATTCCGAAAGAGTATTCAGAACTGTGCTTCTGTTGTAATCTAATAATTAATTATATTTAAATAATAATTTTTACATACAAAAGATTCAGAAAGAGTATAAATGGTTCATTATGTCGGCAGCTGGAAGAAAAACGTTGGCTCGCGACAACCGCATGCCAATAAAAAACCCAAATAAACGCACACATATACATGTGTGTGAGTGTACACGTATGCATAGGCAGCACATTTATTTGTATGTGTCCCATCTGTTTTGGCATTTATTGACCTGCCTCAGCAATTATAGTTTTAGCAGTTCATAGAGAAGTTGAGGGAAATAAATATTATTATACAAATATTTTCTATTACAGGTATTATTTAATGTCAATCGCTTTAAATTTTATTAAAATACATATACATATTTAAATAATTGATAATATTTTTTACAAAATATGAACTTTAAAGTTAAGCTCTCACATTTAGCTCACTCCAAACACATTTGTGCTAGAGCTACCCAGAGGATACTTGGTCCATTTTAAAAGACCGGAAATATGTGAGCTGCTTGAAATGCTTGAATATAAAATATAAATTTTGTAATATTCGAGACATTTCCATCCTCCATCCTCCATATAATTTTATTATTAAATAAATTAAAGTTCTCTCGTATTATAGAACTTTAATATATTTAAACTACCCAACCTAATCTTAGCCAGTTAGTTAGTCAGTTTAGGCGGTCTCTTATTTTAAAATAAATATTATTATTAAGTTAATTAATTTTTTGTTACCCGGTCAGTCAGTCAAATTAATTTAAAAATGTTAAAATTAATAATTAAATAAGGCGGTTAGTCAGTCAGTCAAGTTATTTTAAAATATTTTAATGTTATTTTAAAAATATAAATAATAAATAAATATAAATATTAAAATAAAAATAAATAAATAAAAAATTCATAACTTAAATTATTTAATAAAAATTAACTTAACTTATTTAATAAAAATTAAAGAATTTAATATTCATAGCTTAAATAATTTGTTTTGTTATTATTGTTATTTTATTCTATACGTCTGTCAGTCAGTATAAGAGGAATACATGTCTTATAAGCCGCAATTAAAATAATTAAAATCTTGGTGGACTCATCTAAGATTTTAATATTTGCAGCTTACGTGAGCCCAGACCATCAGATGCCCCACATAGTTTATCTGAAAGCCATATACTATTTTTTCGAAGCAGAACCAACAGGAAGTAGTTTAAAGTAGTTTCTGTGATTACTGCATTCATGAGTTTCGGCAAACCAATTACTAAATTTTACATCACTTTCAGTATGTAAAATACATTGGCTAAAAATTGTGTTTTTTATGTTTTGTGCATGCAAGCTCTTTTGAAAGTATGAATGGAAAATTTTATAGTGAAGCTTCATCATATTAAAAAATTCGTCGTGTGGGGCCTTAAGCTTAAGATTGTTATTAACGCTATGGAAATTTTTATTAAATAGAAATAGCTCTGAAGTTTCGCAACTAGCAAAGTCATCTTTCAAAAGGCCTTTACAGGTGCCACAATTAAACTTTTGTTGTGATTTATATAGCACAAAACCTGTAAAATATCGCAATGCATTCTCACTACTTGAACTAATGAGAGTGGAGGGGATCTCGTTGCAAGGGAATGTAGAAGTATCATTAGAGTTTTCGCAGCTAAACTCTTGGCATGGCAACTGTTCTTCGGTAAGCTGTACAGCATCACAATGAAGCTCCCGTGTTGCCTCATCAATGACATTAACGAGCATCTGATCATCATCAGGCTCGCAATTACCAGATGTTGTTTTGGAGGTGATGACCTTCATGGACAACATCTTTGAAAGTATGGCATTAAACTCGAAGAGCATTGGGTTACTGTTTGTACCATTTCTACTTCTTATTAAGTAAAAAAGGTTTTCCAATGCGTCTTGGTTTAATCGCGATACAATCAAAAAGAACACATTTGAGTTTTCGTTCCAAATGTCTTGTAAGAGCATTAATATCGAATTCATGGAAAGAATGAGTCCATCAATACAATACACTTTGCAGGGATAACGACATTTCATGATCGCCCATCACCGTCGGGTACTTTTTTGCGGCTTCTCCTCTCCTAATACAGCAGCAAGAACTGCCTGCGTCATCATAGAATTATAAGCTAATACAATTGCATGTTTTTTTTCCCCCATTTTTTAAATTATTCCGATGTTGATTCACTTTTGAACAATTTTTGCCACAAACATAAAACAATCATCAGCTGTTCACAGCTCATAGACGGCTAACAGCTGATTTCGAAAATTCGAACATACTTTCACGCTGACATTGTAAACTACCAGCGTACGTCTCAGATTGGTAAAAGCTTTAATCCAATCTCACGCTGACATTGTAAACGCTGCTTAAACATGCCGAAGTTGACAAGTGGTTAGTATAATTTCAAGTGAGAAAAATCTCTTTTCAAGTTCTCTTACTGAGAAAACACGCCTCACAATATGAAGAGGACATTGTTTTCCTATTTCACCCGCCTTGATCCAGAATCAGAACCAGAAACAAAGAAAAAGGAAAAACAGGTAAGAAAAATTGCAATAAAAAAACAAGTAAAAACGTTGCAGTCGGACGCAACCGACTGCGGAATACTTTGATACCAGTAAAAGAACGGTTGATAAGGGGGAATGCAGGGGCGAAGAGTGTGGGCCATGTGGTAAACATCGCCAGCTATCATGTTACCAAATTTGGTGACTTAGCACAAAAACTGTGGAAGATAACTTAACTCCCAAATTTAAAAGGTGGGCGGCAGAGGTAGGCGTGGCATCCAAACTTTTGAATCAAATGTTTTTAACTGTCACTATTTATATTCCTAATAAGTTTGGTGGCTCTAGCTCAAAAACTGTTAAAGATGTAGCCGATTCCGATTTTATAAGGCGGGTGGCAGAGGTGGGCGTGGCATCCAAAATTTTGATGAATTTTTTGGGGAACGTCAATATCTATCTTCTCACAAAATTTGGTGGCTCTTGCCCAAAAAATGTGAAAACTATAGGCGTTTCCAATTTCTTGGAGAAGGGGGGATGGGGGCGGAATCAGGGGGCGTGGCATCCAAGTTTTGATGGGGAACGTCAGTACCTATCTTGACACAAAATTTGGTGGCTCTAGCCCAAAAAATGTGAAAACTATAGGCGTTTCCAATTTCATGGAGAAGGGGGGATGGGGGCGGAATCAGGGGGGCGTGGTATCCAAAATTTAGATGCATTTTTTTGTGGAACGTCAATATCTATCTTGACACAAAATTTGGTGGGTCTAGCCCAAAAAATGTGAAAACTATAGGCGTTTCCAATTTCTTGGAGAAGGGGGATGGGGGCGGAATCAGGGGGCGTGGCATCCAACATTTTTATGCATTTTTTGTGGAACGTCAATATCTATCTTGACACAAAATTTGGTGGGTCTAGCCCAAAAAATGTGAAAACTATAGGCGTTTCCAATTTCTTGGAGAAGGGGGGATGGGGGCGGAATCAGGGGGCGTGGCATCCAAGTTTTGATGGGGAACGTCAGTACCTATCTTGACACAAAATTTGGTGGCTCTAGCCCAAAAAAAGTGAAAACTATAGGCGTTTCCAATTTCATGGAGAAGGGGGGGATGGGGGCGGAATCAGGGGGCGTGGCATCCAAAATTTTGATGCATTTTTTTGTGGAACGTCAATATCTATCTTGACACAAAATTTGGTGGGTCTAGCCCAAAAAATGTGAAAACTATAGGCGTTTCCAATTTCATGGTGAATGGGGAATGGGGGCGGAATCAGGGGGCGTGGCATCCAAAATTTTTATGCATTTTTTTGTGGAACGTCAATATCTATCTTGACACAAAATTTGGTGGGTCTAGCCCAAAAAATGTGAAAACTATAGGCGTTTCCAATTTCTTGGAGAAGGGGGGATGGGGGCGGAATCAGGGGGCGTGGCATTCAAAATTTTTATGCATTTTTTTGTGGAACGTCAATATCTATCTTGACACAAGATTTGGTGGGTCTAGCCCATAAAAATGTGAAAACTATAGGCGTTTCCAATTTCTTGGTGAAGGGGGGATGGGGGCGGAATCAGGGGTCGTGGCATCCAAAATTTTGATGCATTTTTTTGTGGAACGTCAATATCTATCTTGACACAAAATTTGGTGGCTCTAGCCCAAAAAATGTGAAAACTATAGGCGTTTCCAATTTCATGGAGAAGGGGGGATGGAGGCGGAATCAGGGGGCGTGGCATCCAAAATTTGTATGCATTTTTTTGTGGAACGTCAATATCTATCTTGACACAAAATTTGGTGGGTCTAGCCCAAAAAATGTGAAAACTATAGGCGTTTCCAATTTCTTGGAAAAGGGGGGATGGAGGCGGAATCAGGGGGCGTGGCATCCAAAATTTGTATGCATTTTTTGTGGAACGTCAATATCTATCTTGACACAAAATTTGGTGGGTCTAGCCCAAAAAATGTGAAAACTATAGGCGTTTCCAATTTCTTGGAGAAGGGGGATGGGGGCGGAATCAGGGGGCGTGGCATCCAAGTTTTGATGGGGAACGTCAGTACCTATCTTGACACAAAATTTGGTGGCTCTAGCCCAAAAAATGTGAAAACTTTAGCCGTTTCCAATTTCTTGGAGAAGGGGGGATTGGGGCCGAATCAGGGGGCGTGGCATCCAAGTTTTGATGGGGAACGTCAGTACCTATCTTGACACAAAATTTGGTGGCTCTAGCCCAAAAAATGTGAAAACTATAGGCGTTTCCAATTTCATGGAGAAGGGGGGATGGGGGCGGAATCAGGGGCGTGGCATCCAAAATTTTGATGCATTTTTTGTGGAACGTCAATATCTATCTTGACACAAAATTTGGTGGCTCTAGCCCAAAAAATGTGAAAACTATAGGCGTTTCCAATTTCTTGGAGAAGGGGGGATGGGGGCGGAATCACGGGGCGTGGCATCCAAAATTTGTATGCATTTTTTTGTGGAACGTCAATATCTATCTTGACACAAAATTTGGTGGGTCTAGCCCAAAAAATGCGAAAACTATAGGCGTTTCCAATTTCTTGGAGAAGGGGGGATGGGGGCGGAATCAGGGGGCGTGGCATCCAAGTTTTGATGGGGAACGTCAGTACCTATCTTGACACAAAATTTGGTGGCTCTAGCCCAAAAAATGTGAAAACTATAGGCGTTTCCAATTTCATGGAGAAGGGGGGATGGGGGCGGAATCAGGGGGCGTGGCATCCAAGTTTTGATGGGGAACGTCAGTACCTATCTTGACACAAAATTTGGTGGCTCTAGCCCAAAAAATGTGAAAACTTTAGCCGTTTCCAATTTCGTGGAGAAGGGGGATTGGGGCCGAATCAGGGGGCGTGGCATCCAAGTTTTGATGGGGAACGTCAGTACCTATCTTGACACAAAATTTGGTGGCTCTAGCCCAAAAAATGTGAAAACTATAGGCGTTTCCAATTTCATGGAGAAGGGGGGGATGGGGGCAGAATCAGCGGGCGTGGCATCCAAAATTTTGATGCATTTTTTTGTGGAACGTCAATATCTATCTTGACACAAAATTTGGTGGGTCTAGCCCAAAAAATGTGAAAACTATAGGCGTTTCCAATTTCATGGTGAAGGGGGGATGGGGGCGGAATCAGGGGGCGTGGCATCCAAAATTTTGATGCATTTTTTTGTGGAACGTCAATATCTATCTTGACACAAAATTTGGTGGGTCTAGCCCAAAAAATGTGAAAACTATAGGCGTTTCCAATTTCATGGTGAAGGGGGGATGGGGGCGGAATCAGGGGGCGTGGCATCCAAAATTTTTATGCATTTTTTTGTGGAACGTCAATATCTATATTGACACAAAATTTGGTGGGTCTAGCCCAAAAAATTTGAAAACTATAGGCGTTTCCAATTTCTTGGAGAAGGGTGGATGGGGGCGGAATCAGGGGGCGTGGCATCCAAGTTTTGATGGGGAACGTCAGTACCTATCTTGACACAAAATTTGGTGGCTCTAGCCCAAAAAATGTGAAAACTAAAGGCGTTTCCAATTTCATGGAGAAGGGGGGGATGGGGGCGGAATCAGGGGTCGTGGCATCCAAAATTTTGATGCATTTTTTTGTGGAACGTCAATATCTATCTTGACACAAAATTTGGTGGGTCTAGCCCAAAAAATGTGAAAACTATAGGCGTTTCCAATTTCATGGTGAAGGGGGGATGGGGGGCGGAATCAGGGGGCGTGGCATCCAAAATTTTTATGCATTTTTTTGTGGAACGTCAATATCTATCTTGACACAAAATTTGGTGGGTCTAGCCCAAAAAATGTGAAATCTATAGGCGTTTCCAATTTCTTGGAGAAGGGGGGGATGGGGGCGGAATCAGAGGGCGTGGCATTCAAAATTGTTATGCATTTTTTTGTGGAACGTCAATATCTATCTTGACACAAAATTTGGTGGGTCTAGCCCATAAAATGTGAAAACTATAGGCGTTTCCAATTTCTTGGAGAAGGGGGGATGGGGGCGGAATCAGGGGGCGTGGCATCAAAGTTTTGATGGGGAACGTCAGTACCTATCTTGACACAAAATTTGGTGGCTCTAGCCCAAAAAATGTGAAAACTATAGGCGTTTCCAATTTCATGGAGAAGGGGGGATGGGGGCGGAATCAGGGGGCGTGGCATCCAAAATTTTGATGCATTTTTTTGTGGAACGTCAATATCTATCTTGACACAAAATTTGGTGGCTATAGCCCAAAAAATGTGAAAACTATACGCGTTTCCAGTTTCAAGGAGCAGGGATGATGGGGGCGGAAGGAGTGGGCGTGGCATCCAAAATTTTGATGCAGTTTTTTCAGGGACATGACTAGCTATCTGCGTGCAAAATTTTGTAACTCTAGCTGTAAGAATGTGAGAAATATTTGGTTTTATCGGTTTTCAGTTATCGAACTTATCGATTTCCCAGCCTCCTAGTAGGCGTGGCACCCAATCTTGACACTTTATCTGTCGCGCCTATAGACAAATATAATTGCAAAGTTTCAAGTCTCTAGCTTTACGGGTGTCGAAAAAAGTTGCGTTCATACAGACGGACAGACGGACACCATGACGGACATTGCACAAAACCAATATACTATGAGACCTTCGGTATCAAAGTATAATGATAAGAATATCGGAAAAGCTACTATTTTTGCACAATGTATTCATATAATTTATAATTTCAAAAAAACTGAAGATTCTCATTAGTTTTTAGCTAACCATATTTTATTTGACACAGATTGAAAATGCAGAGAAGCTTAACCTCGAAGAAAATCCACCGGAGACTGGAGGACAATCGACTTCCGAGAATACGTCATTTCAAAACAAACAAGAATTGCTTCCATTCAAAAACGACATCGCTCTAGCCACGTCTAATGCTTCAAATACAAGAAACGCGAGTGAAATCCTGAACATTATCGACGACTCGTGGGTGCCACCAGCTAATTTTTCGTTCCCGACATCAACTGCCAAAAATTTATCTTTTCAAAGAAAATGGCTTGAGGAATTTCACTGGTTGGCATATTCTGCGAAAGAAAATGGCGCATATTGTAAGTGCTGCATAGCTTTTGGCGTGAAAACCGGTGGAATACGCGATGTACGTCTGGGGAAATTCATCAACAAGCCGTTCAACACTTGGAAGCACGCGAAAGAAACTTTTCGGAACCATGAAAAACTTGATTACCATAAAAAATCCATCGTTGCTTTGAACAAAAACCTTTTGTCTGCTCCGAAAAATTCATCATATTTGAGCAAAACCATTCAGAATGAAATTATCGCAACTTGTCATGAATTGATCAGAAAAAAAATCGTTGATCGAATAAATCAATCGGAAGGATTCTCAGTTTGACATTTCAAGCATAGAGCAATTTTCCATTTGCACACGATACTTGGATTCACAAACAAATATTTGTGAGGATTTCCTCGGATTCGTTCCCGTCACTGACGTTTCTGGACAAGCTCTGGCAAATTCCATCAGGAATTATCTGACCGATATCGGCGTGGATTGCTCATTCATGTACGGCCAACGATACGACGGAGCTCCGGCAATGAGTGGCGAATTTCATGGAGCACAGGCTTATTTGAGGTCTCGCAATTTATGTGCATTGCGCCGCACACAGCTTCAGTTTGACCTTCAATGCAGCTTGCAAAGTATCTTGTATCAAAAACGCGTTGGGAACTATCGGAGTAATTCAAGCATTTTTTCACTGGCCCAAGAGACAAAGCATCTTGAAGAACGAAATTTCAAAAATGACAGAGAAAAGTGAGCGAAGAAAAAAAAAATTGAAGTCCATTTGTCCTACAAGATGGGCTCAGTCTCATGAAGCTGTATCAAGATACGTCGAACTTCAACCGGCTGTTGGAAGAAATAAAAACGTGGAAGGATCGAGAAACTTCACGGGAAGCATCTCCACTTTTGACAGCGATTTTCACAATCGAGTTCCAAATTTGCTGTCATATTATGGAATCAATTAATTCCATCGTTTTGCCATTGAGTCGAGAATTGCAATTGAAAAATCAAGATCTGGGAGAGGCCACGAAATTGGCTGATGATGCTTTGAACGACTTCAAGGAAAAGCGTGAAAACGTGGATTCATGCTTCCACATTGTTTATCAAAAAGTTTCTGAAATTTGTTCGGAGTACGAGATTGAAATGAAAATGCCTCGTCGATGCAGTCGACAAAAAAATCGTTGCAACGTTGAAGCAAAAACAGTTGAAGAGTATTACAAAATCGTATTTTACATCCCATTTCTCGACACCTACATTTCTCATCTTCAGAGTCGGATCGAAAAACACAAAACAGTTTTTCAAAGTTTTGGACAGCTATTCCAAAAACAAGAATTCGACGAGAAGAAATGTGCAAGCCTCTACCAATTTTACGAAGAAATACTGGATTGTTCCGAGAGTAATTTCATTTCAGAAGTCAAAATGTGGAGACAACGGATCGGCAATCAAAACATCGAAAATGCACTTGATGCATTAGCAGTGAGTATCTCCCAAATTCAGATCATTTTTGACTAAAAAATAATGCCATCTTTCTCATATATTGTACCAAAAAATCTGATTGATTATAATACTAATAGATTATCATTTATTTTCTTATTAATTTCAAAACAAAATTTTTTAATTTAAAAGAATTAGAGAAAAATCACTAATAGCCGACTTATTGACAATTAATTGAGTAAGAGATTTTTTGGTGCAATTTGGAACAAAGTAAAATAAATAATATCCATTGAAAATCTAAATAGAAGGAATTTTTGCAGATCATAAATGGCAGAACTTTCAAAAACGTCAACAAAATCCTACGAGTTTTGGCGGTGATACCCGTGACCACTGCAACTCCAGAACGATCATTTTCGACTTTGAGGAGAATGAAAGATTATTTGAGAAACACGATGGGTCAAGAGCGTCTCAATGGTCTTGCATCTTTGAACATTCATCATCGCATAACTTTGACTGAAGACGAAATTCTCAGAAAGTTTTTTAAAAAGCCTCGACAATAAAAGAGTGACTAGAACCGTTTGTGGATCATATATTTTTTCTTGATCGGTCATATTGATTATCTTCTATTGCATTTATTATTCGAAAATAAATTAAAATTTGTGTAAAACATTCCATAAATTACGAATTTTTATTAATAACTTTGTGTGTCAACTTCACCAACATGCCCAATAAAAGCATAAAATTTGAAAGTATATGATCCCATGGGGGGGGGTCCGGACCCGAAAACCCCCCCCCGTGGATCCGCCACTGGTAGAAAGTGCTACATCTCTGCAATCAACAAAATTGCCACTATCAATTAAAGTGACTAAAAATTTGTGTAGCATATTTCACTTTCATTTTCTCAAATGCATTTGGAAATTTTTTTTTTTTTTGTTATTTTCGGACAGAGTCTAGTGGAAGAATTATTACTGTCAATTTCAAATAGTTTAACCACTACTTGCCATGACACCTTACCCTCCGGGGTTTCAAAAAAGTTCCGCATTAATATATTTCTAATAGATTTAATTAAATGCGGAGCATCATAAATGCCGAAGATTTTTTTATCATCGACTGTAAAATATGGAGCTTCCCTGCTAACTCCATATTTTGAAAAGACTCGCCGATTATTCGAGCCTTGGTCGCATACAATTGCTCGAATATTAAGGCCCAAACCATGAGCGGTTTTAATATTAAAGCTAATCGTTTGCTTTAGTTTTATAGCGGACAGACCAGTCGATGTACCAAAATAACTTAGTACATATTTCCAGTTGTCATACAAGCCCCTCACCATAAAGACACAAATTTGCTTGCACAACTGAGGTGTTTTTTCAACACCGTCATCTACAAACCCTTCCACTTCATCGCGGGACGAATTATAATGAAGACCCCTTCTAATCGAGATTTCATCAAATAGCAAAACAGCCTGCTTACTTTTTTCATCCATTTGTGAAAATATTTTAAGCAAATTGTTTGATAAATTCTCGTTAATACCAGGCACCATGTATTTGATTGGTGCCCATCTGGACAAGGACGACTTAGACGGAAAATTTAACCCCAGCCCATCTCGCATAAAATCATATGCCTTAGAAGAGTAAAAATTTATGCTTTGAGCAATTATTTTTTCTTCTTCTTACCACGAATTTTTTGTTTTTAGTAACATTTTGCAAACATAATTGGAATTTTTTTGACAGGTGTTGTTTCCTATCAATCATTTCAATTATGTTGCTGCGATTTCTACATTCCCTAGAGTAACGAAGCTTTTGCTTTTTTTCTGATCTTAATGCAGTTTGCAGCGTATGAACTTTTTTCCTGAAATGTTGGACTTTTCTTTTATAAGTTTTGAGTTCTTGAGATATTGCCCAATACTTATTCCTGTAGAACAATTCATTTTGCTCCTTCTTTAGGCAGTTGGAGCAAAACTCAATGTTCCCGTTTGTTTCATTAGAAACGAATAAAATGTTATCACGTGCACTGGGAGGACTTGCACTGTGATTAACATCCTGCCAACTCTTTCTTTTGTTGTGGTCCTTGAAATAAATCAAGTCACCCACGTCAACTGAATCTTGACTGTCCATACGTTCTTCTAGTGTCGCTGAAGGTAGACATTCCATGTCTACTGCAAATTCAGCACTATTATTGGCTGCAATCTGTTTTTTTTTAAATTCAGAAAAAGTTTCGAATGTGTCGCTTTCATCAAAGAAGTAAAAAGCGTCACTGTTGTTGGCAGCCATTTGAATGTTTGAATTGAAATGCGAAGCCTCAAACAGTCTCAGGGTTGGCACTGCACCTGATTTTAACTTTTTTTTGCCAAGATATTTGCTCTCAAAATGAGCATTGCAAATTCTAGCGCTTTTAATATTTGTATCGTCTTCCAGATTACATTTTGCTATCCATAGACGGCGAGCACACTCATCAGTGGGAAATTGAAAAAGACGCACAGGGAAATCGTCTGAACTGTTCCTATAGCTTGCGAGGCACGACTCGACAACGCACTTAAAACCACATTTGTACTCCATATTAAACTTAATTAATTACCTCGTTATTTTTATCATAATAATTTAACCGCTCGTTTACAAAGTTTGCTGTCAACTAATCTTAGTCTGGCGGGAAACGCATAAAGTATGTACTTACACACACACATATGTAACTACTCATATGTGATTGAGCGCCAAAATCAAATTAAATAAATAGGAAAAATATTCAAATCATATATAATAGTGCATTTTATTTGTATGTCAATAATAGCAATAAATCGTTTTAAAAAAAAACGCTAAAAAAGTCAAGCTAAAGTTCATATTTTGTAAAAAATATTATCAATTATTTAAATATGTATATGTATTTTAATAAAATTTAAAGCGATTGACATTAAATAATACCTGTAATAGAAAATATTTGTATAATAATATTTATTTCCCTCAACTTCTCTATGAACTGCTAAAACTATAATTGCTGAGGCAGGTCAATAAATGCCAAAACAGATGGGACACATACAAATAAATGTGCTGCCTATGCATACGTGTACACTCACACACATGTATATGTGTGCGTTTATTTGGGTTTTTTATTGGCATGCGGTTGTCGCGAGCCAACGTTTTTCTTCCAGCTGCCGACATAATGAACCATTTATACTCTTTCTGAATCTTTTGTATGTAAAAATTATTATTTAAATATAATTAATTATTAGATTACAACAGAAGCACAGTTCTGAATACTCTTTCGGAATCTGTGTGCATCTTTTGTATGTAAATACTCAAATAAAAAGTAGTTGTGTTGCAAAATTGTTTATGTATGAACAGAGAGTGTATTTTTTAGGTTTTTGTAGGCAGATACAAATGCGCGCAAATTTTGAATTTGAACATTGGCAATCGACATCAAATATGTATTTACTTTCAAGGGTCGAAAATACATAATTATATGTATAAATAAAATATAAATAATGATTAGACAAATGATTAATTATGCACCTCTTACGATTTAAATGTATTTTAAGAATTAAAAAAAAAATATAATATTAATATAAATTTTATTCGTATCCTCAACTTGTTATAAAATTGCTGAAAATTCTAAAAGTTGAGGCAGGTCAAAACTAAAAATGTGCTGCCTTTTCATACATGTACACACACACATGTATATGCTGTGCTGAGCAAACGAAACAAAATCACAAAAATCTCGGCAAAGCTAGCCCACCAAAAAATGAAGCCAGCGCAAGTGCAAGTACACTCAAATGTATTTTTACCGTTACTTGCATTCCGATGGTGCGCTCTCTACCCGCAAAACACTAGTCGGGCTGCTGAAAACGAACAGCAACTGAAACAAAAGCATCTGCAATTGCTGCTGTCTCGCTCTCTCATCATTGAAGAGCGGCCAAGAAGCACTAACACATACATGTCATGTGTCCGTGTGACTAACTGCTCGCTCACATATGCACGCATACATACACGCGACTTTAGCTCCAGCCCAAGTCCGTTGTGTTGCTTACAGCAGAGCAAGAAACAGAATGACGTTGCGCTTTTGCGCGGCCAGCTCTGTCTGTTAAGTTTTCGACTCTTCCTCTTATTGCATCGGAAGTTTAACATTTTGACGGCAATAAGATTTCAGTCGATTTAAGGTCTCTATGTATTCTATGATCAGTGATAAAACGCTTATATACAAACGGCTGCGCTGCCACCATAAGCAGCTTACAGCCTTTCTGTAGCTTACAATATGCTTAAGCTCAAACTGTTCAGATCATTCTGAATAAAACAATCGGAGCGATACGAACAGTCGCTCCGACCTCTAAAAAACTATAGTGTTTCTACATTGGTGTCCTGTCGTTACAATCCCTACATAACCAAAACACTTTACACGTCTCTGGTACGTCCTGTTCTTGAATATGGATCTTGTATCTGGTATCCCAAATACAGGATTTACCAGGATAGAATAAAATCAGTACATAAACCATTTTTGCTCTTTGCCTTAAGAGATTTAACTGGGATACTAACAGTAACCTACCTTCCTACCACAGTAGACTTTTACTTATAAATCATCCTTCTCTTTCTGATCGCAGAACAATGCTATGTGTAGTCTTTTTACATAAACTAATAAATGGTGAAATTGATTCCTCCGAATTAATCAGCCAAATTAGTTTTGATGTTCCGATCAGAAGGACAAGGAATTTTCTACCCATTGCTCTTCAAGATTGTCACTCTAACTATGCTATTCATAACCCTTTTCGTATTTTATGTTCAAACTATAACGAATTTTCCCACTTCATAAGCGGTGACACTTCTAGTAGTTCTCTTAAAAAATGTAGTCTTATGTCATTTGTCTACGTTTTCGCGATCTACGTAACCGTACGCAATGCGGTGTGCCCCTCGGTCGGTTGGGCGGGAGGTTGGTTGCTTTTTGCTTGGGTCCGCGCGTTAACAAGCCGGTGCTTGGTATCGTCTTTTTTTTTTGAGTACAACTACGTCCAATAAAAAAAAAACACGTTAAAGTAAATTTCACATCTAATGATATACGATCTTCATATCAGAATCCATTGATTTGTAAATATGTGATATGTGGATAATAAACTTTCAAAGTTTTATGTATGTATAAAAAATAAAATAAAAATAAAAATAAATCAACACGTTAAAGCAAGTTTCACATCCAACATGGATTTTATGGACAGCCGCCATTGATTCGCATAATTTATATAATAAATTAATTAATTTTATAAAGTTTAATTTGAATGAAAACGTTGCAGTCGGACGCAACCGACTGCGGAATACTTTGATACCTGTAAAAGAACGGATGGCAAGGAGTCTGCTTGCAAAGGAGTGGTTCGGGTGGTAAACATCGCCAGCTATCATGTTACCAAATTTGGCTCAAAAACTGTGGAAGATAACTGAACTTCCAAATGTAAAAGGTGGACGGCAGAGGTGGGTGTGGCATCCAAATTTTTGAATCAAATATTTTTAACTGTCACCATTTATCTTCCTACAAAGTTTGGTGGCTCTAGGTCAAAAACTGTTAAAGATATAGCCGATTCCAATTTTATAAGGCTTGGGTGGGGGTGGCATCCAAAATTTTGATGCAGATCTTTTGTAGATGTTGCCATCTATCTTTCTACCGAATTAAGGGGCTCTAGCTTAAAAGCTGTAAAAGATATCGAAATTTCCGATTTTAAATGGTGGGCGGCAGAGGTGGGCGTGGCATCCCAATTTTTGATGCAGATCTTTTGTAGATGTCACCATATATCTTCCTACCAAATTTGGTGACTCTAGTTAAAAATTTGGAATATACACGCATAACCGTTTCAACAACGCCGGGGGGTGGGGGGCGGAAGGTGTGGGCGTGGCATCCAAAATGTTGATGCATATTTTTGGGGAACGTAAATATCTATCTTGACACAAAATTTGGTGGCTCTAGCCCAAAAAATGTGAAAACTATATGCGTTTCCAATTTTGATGCAGTTTTTTCAGGGACGTGACTAGCTATCTGCGTGCGAAATTTGGCAATTCTAGTTGTAAGAATGTGAGAAATATTTGGTTTTATCGGTTTTATGTTATCGATTTTATCGATTTCTCAGCCTCCTAGTAGGCGTGGCAGCCCAATCTTGACACTTTATCTGTCGCGCCCATTGACAAACATAATTGCAAAGTTTCAAGTCTCTAGCCTTAGTGTCGAAAAAAGTTGCGTTCATACAGACGGACGGACGGACAGACGGACAGACACCATGACAGACATTGCACAGAACCAATATACTGAGACCTTCGGTCTCAAAGTATAAAAATAAGAAACAATATATCAATGGGTTAACATTATTAGCTAATGATTTTTAAGATTAAACGCACTTAAGGAACACTTTGTGAGTTGAATATAATAAATTTCGATTTTCGAAGCAATTTCGAAAAAAAGTGTGTTAAAAAAAAAGTTCATTAAATGTTAAATAAATAGCACATATTAAAGATTTACTCACGTACAATTTCTCAAACCAAAGTTTAGTTGTCTCAATATTTTAAGGGGTGTTTCTTCACAATTTCATATTTCAGCTTGGTATTATTCTGATAAACGTGTACGCATAAACGCAATCGAGAAATTAAAACAAGCCAAGATACGACAAGACAATATACCTAGCCCGATAAAAGCGACTTAGACCAGGGATTTGTGTCTATAAAAAATAAGAAGAAAAATTGGTATTGTTAAAACAACCCTTGAGCAGTAATAAAACACAAACCACAAATCAGAAAGTTAAATCCCCGGTCAGTTAAGAGCATCGCAATTGCAAGAATACCCAGATTTCCAGTATCACACAGTTTACATTTATCGAAACTTTTACAAAAATGTGTCATAGACGTATAAACAACAAAATCAAACAAGTAAAATGGTTGCAGTCGGACGCAACCGACTGCGGAATACTTTGATAAAAGAACGGTTGATAAGGGGGAATGCAGGGGCGAAGGGAGTGGGCCATGTGGTAAACATCGCCAGCTATCATGTTACCAAATTTGGTGACTTTAGCTCAAAAACTGTGGAAGATAACTTAACTCCCAAATTTAAAAGGTGGGCGGCAGAGCTAGGCGTGGCATCTAAATTTTTGAATCAAATGTTTTTAACTGTCACTATCTATCTGCCTACCAAGTGTGGTGGCTCTAGCTCAAAATCTGTTAAAGATATAGCCGATTCCGATTTTAAAAGGCGGGTGGCTTAGGTGGGCGTGGCATTCAAAATTTTGATGCAGATCTTTGGCAGATGCTGCCTTCTATCTTTCTACCCAATTTACGGGCTTAAAAACTGTAAAAGATATCGAAATTTCCGATTTTAAATAGTGGGCGGCAGAGGTGGGCGTGGCATCCTAATTTTTGATGCAGACCATTTGTAGATGTCACCATACATCTTCCTACCAAATTTGGTGACTCTAGCTCGAAAAATGTGAAAGCTATAGGCGTTTCCAATTTCAAGAAGAAGGGGAGATGGGGCGGAATCAGGGGGCGTGGCATCCAAAATTTTGATGCAGTTATTTCAGGGACATGACTAGCTATCTGCGTGCAAAATTTGTTAACTCTAGCTGTAAGAATGTGAGAAATATTTGGTTTTATCGCTTTTCAGTTATCGAATTTATCAATTTCCCAGCCTCCTAGTAGGCGTGGCAACCCAACCTTGACACTTTATCTCTACCGTCTATAGATAAACATAATTGCAAAGTTTCAAGTCTCTAGCTTTACGGGTGTCGAAAAAAGTTGCGTTCATACGGACGGACGGACAGACGGACACCATGACGGACATTGCACAATACCAATATACTATGAGACCTTCGGTATCAAAGTATAGAAAATTTATGAACAACTGCAGTAAAATAATTTATGAATAACTGCAGTACCCAAGAAGGTACTACTATCATTTGGCAGGTCCGTTCCTAGAGCAGTAAGAAAGCAACATGGCGGCTTTCGAATATCGAGAAAAAAATCCGACCGGTTTAGAGCACTCTAAGAGCATAGACCGATATTAAAATCTGCTCAGGTCTGCTATAGATAATATGGACAACGGCAACATCCTTAAAATCATTTGATACCACATTTATTGAGATTCTTACAAACGGATTAAAAAACATTTAAATTTCAATAAATATAAAAAAACAACAAAAAACAAGTGAAAACGTTGCAGTCGGACGCAACCGACTGCGGAATACTTTGATACCAGTAAAAGAACGGATGGTAAGGAGTCTGCTTGCAAGGAAGTGGGCCGGGTGGTAAACATCGCCAGCTATCATGTTACCAAATTTGGTGACTTAAGCTCAAAAACTGTGGAAGATAACTGAACTTCCAAATGTAAAAGGTGGGCGGCAGAGGTGGGCGTGGCATCCAAATTTATTATGCAGATCTTTTGTAGGTGTCACCATAAATCTTCCCACTAAAATTAGTGACTGTAGTTCAAAAAATGTTGAATATACTCGCATAAACGTTTTAACAACTGCGGGGGGTGGGGGGCGGAAGGTGTGGGCGTGGCATCCAAATTTGCAGTTTGTTGGAAAACTTCACTACCTATCTTGACACAAAATTTGGTGGCTCTAGATTAAAAAATGTGAAAACTATACGCCTTTCCAATTTCAAGTAGAAGGGGTGATTGGGGGCGGAATCAGGGGGCGTGTCATTCAAAATTTTGATGCATTTTTTTGAGGGACGTGACTAGCTATCTTTGTGCAAAATTTAGTAACTCTAGCTGCAAGATTGTGAGAAATAACGGTTTTCAGTTATCGATTTTATCGATTTCCCTGCCTCCTAGTAGGCGTTTCATCCCAATAATGACACTTTATCTTTCTCGCCTATAGACAAACATAGTTGCAAAGTTTCAAGTCTCTACCTTTACGGGTGTCGAAAAATTTGTAGGCTTTTATTTCATCTGCTGCACTGTCACCCCATAGTATTATTTGCACATACTCATCAGGATGCGAAACTCTGACGCATTTGTACATTTTACAAATATCCCCACAAAGAGCTATTTTAAAAAATCTGGACTGAGCAACGTTGTAAATATCTTTGGTATAATGGTGGGACCTGCAAGTAATAGATCATTTAACGAGTGTCCGGAGGTCGACTTCGCAGATCCATCAAATACAACTCTTAATTTTGTTGTTGTACTATCTGGCTTTTGAACACAGTGGTGCGGCAAGTAGAACCTTTTTGCTGTGCAGTCTTCCAAGGCAAGCGACATGTGACCTAAGTTGTGGTATTCTTGAATGAACGCCGCATATTGGGATTTAAGGTTGGAATCCTTGGCAAGTTTAGCCTCCAAGCCCTTAAATCTGCGCAGAGCGCGTTGGTACGAATTTCCAAGATTGCGAACATCAACTTTAAATGGAAGCTTGACTGAGTATTGGCCGTTAGCGAGACGCAGGTGATTTTGTTTGAAGAAATCCTCACAGAGCGAGTCTTCTTCAGAGGCTGATACTGGCGAAGCATAAGAATTTTCGATTTCCCAAAATCGTTTAACTATTTCTTCAAGCGAATCATCTTGTACCCGAATTGCTGGTGACTTTGTGAGCGAAACAAGTGCTGAGTGCTTTGTAGCGCTGTGTGAGATGGCTCCAGACACTGTCCAACCGAGTTTGGTTTCCTGCAATATCAACTTGCTTTCTGCTAAACGTATTTGCCCAGTGCAAATTAATTCGAAAACAAGTAAAAACGTTGCAGTCGGACGCAACCGACTGCGGAATACTTTGATACCAGTAAAAGAACGGTTGATAAGGGGGAATGCAGGGGCGAAGAGTGTGGGCCATGTGGTAAACATCGCCAGCTATCATGTTACCAAATTTGGTGACTTAGCACAAAAACTGTGGAAGATAACTTAACTCCCAAATTTAAAAGGTGGGCGGCAGAGGTAGGCGTGGCATCCAAACTTTTGAATCAAATGTTTTTAACTGTCACTATTTATATTCCTAATAAGTTTGGTGGCTCTAGCTCAAAAACTGTTAAAGATATAGCCGATTCCGATTTTATAAGGCGGGTGGCAGAGGTGGGCGTGGCATCCAAAATTTTGATGAATTTTTTGGGGAACGTCAATATCTATCTTCTCACAAAATTTGGTGGCTCTTGCCCAAAAAATGTGAAAACTATAGGCGTTTCCAATTTCTTGGAGAAGGGGGGATGGGGGCGGAATCAGGGGGCGTGGCATCCAAGTTTTGATGGGGAACGTCAGTACCTATCTTGACACAAAATTTGGTGGCTCTAGCCCAAAAAATGTGAAAACTATAGGCGTTTCCAATTTCATGGAGAAGGGGGGATGGGGGCGGAATCAGGGGGCGTGGCATCCAAAATTTAGATGCATTTTTTTGTGGAACGTCAATATCTATCTTGACACAAAATTTGGTGGGTCTAGCCCAAAAGATGTGAAAACTATAGGCGTTTCCAATTTCTTGGAGAAGGGGGATGGGGGCGGAATCAGGGGGCGTGGCATCCAAAATTTGTATGCATTTTTTTGTGGAACGTCAATATCTATCTTGACACAAAATTTGGTGGGTCTAGCCCAAAAAATGTGAAAACTATAGGCGTTTCCAATTTCTTGGAGAAGGGGGGATGGGGCGGAATCAGGGGGCGTGGCATCCAAGTTTTGATGGGGAACGTCAGTACCTATCTTGACACAAAATTTGGTGGCTCTAGCCCAAAAAATGTGAAAACTATAGGCGTTTCCAATTTCATGGAGAAGGGGGGGGATGGGGGCGGAATCAGGGGGCGTGGCATCCAAAATTTTGATGCATTTTTTTGTGGAACGTCAATATCTATCTTGACACAAAATTTGGTGGGTCTAGCCCAAAAAATGTGAAAACTATAGGCGTTTCCAATTTCATGGTGAAGGGGAATGGGGGCGGAATCAGGGGGCGTGGCATCCAAAATTTTTATGCATTTTTTTGTGGAACGTCAATATCTATCTTGACACAAAATTTGGTGGGTCTAGCCCAAAAAATGTGAAAACTATAGGCGTTTCCAATTTCTTGGAGAAGGGGGGATGGGGGCGGAATCAGGGGGCGTGGCATTCAAAATTTTTATGCATTTTTTTGTGGAACGTCAATATCTATCTTGACACAAAATTTGGTGGGTCTAGCCCATAAAATGTGAAAACTATAGGCGATTCCAATTTCTTGGAGAAGGGGGGATGGGGACGGAATCAGGGGTCGTGGCATCCAAAATTTATATGCATTTTTTTGTGGAACGTCAATATCTATCTTGACACAAATTTTGGTGGGTCTAGCCCAAAAAATGTGAAAACTATAGGCGTTTCCAATTTCTTGGAGAAGGGGGGATGGGGGCGGAATCAGGGGGCGTGACATGCAAGTTTTGATGGGGAACGTCAGTACCTATCTTGACACAAAATTTGGTGGCTCTAGCCCAAAAATTGTGAAAACTTTAGCCGTTTCCAATTTCTTGGAGAAGGGGGGATGTGGGCGGAATCAGGGGGCGTGGCATCCAAAATTTTTATGCATTTTTTTGTGGAACGTCAATATCTATCTTGACACAAAATTTGGTGGGTCTAGCCCAAAAAATGTGAAAACTATAGGCGTTTCCAATTTCATGGTGAAGGGGGGATGGGGGCGGAATCAGGGGGCGTGGCATCCAAAATTTTGATGCATTTTTTTGTGGAACGTCAATATCTATCTTGACACAAAATTTGGTGGGTCTAGCCCAAAAAATGTGAAAACTATAGGCGTTTCCAATTTCTTGGAGAAGGGGGATGGGGGCGGAATCAGGGGGGCGTGGCATTCAAGTTTTGATGGGGAACGTCAGTACCTATCTTGACACAAAATTTGGTGGCTCTAGCCCAAAAAATGTGAAAACTATAGGCGTTTCCAATTTCATGGAGAAGGGGGGATGGGGGCGGAATCAGGGGGCGTGGCATCCAAAATTTTGATGCATTTTTTTGTGGAACGTCAATATCTATCTTGACACAAAATTTGGTGGGTCTAGCCCAAAAAATGTGAAAACTATAGGCGTTTCCAATTTCTTGGAGAAGGGGGGATGGGGGCGGAATCAGGGGGCGTGGCATCCAAAATTTTTATGCATTTTTTTGTGGAACGTCAATATCTATCTTGACACAAAATTTGGTGGGTCTAGCCCAAAAAATGTGAAAACTATAGGCGTTTCCAATTTCTTGGAGAAGGGGGGATGGGGGCGGAATCAGGGGGCGTGGCATCCAAGTTTTTATGGGGAACGTCAGTACCTATCTTGACACAAAATTTGGTGGCTCTAGCCCAAAAAATGTGAAAACTATAGGCGTTTCCAATTTCATGGTGAAGGGGGGGATGGGGGCGGAATCAGGGGTCGTGGCATCCAAAATTTTGATGCATTTTTTTGTGGAACGTCAATATCTATCTTGACACAAAATTTGGTGGGTCTAGCCCAAAAAATGTGAAAACTATAGGCGTTTCCAATTTCATGGTGAAGGGGGGATGGGGGCGGAATCAGGGGGCGTGGCATCCAAAATTTTTATGCGTTTTTTTGTGGAACGTCAATATCTATCTTGACACAAAATTTGGTGGGTCTAGCCCAAAAAATGTGAAATCTATAGGCGTTTCCAATTTCTTGGAGAGGGGGGGGTGGGGGCGGAATCAGGGGGCGTGGCATTCAAAATTTTTTTGCATTTTTTTGTGGAACGTCAATATCTATCTTGACACAAAATTTGGTGGGTCTAGCCCATAAAATGTGAAAACTATAGGCGTTTCCAATTTCTTTGAGAAGGGGGGATGGGGGCGGAATCAGGGGGCGTGGCATCAAAGTTTTGATGGGGAACGTCAGTACCTATCTTGACACAAAATTTGGTGGCTCTAGCCCAAAAAATGTGAAAACTATAGGCGTTTCCAGTTTCACGGAGCAGGGATGATGGGGGCGGAAGGAGTGGGCGTGGCATCCAAAATTTTGATCCAGTTTTTTCAGGGACATGACTAGCTATCTGCGTGCAAAATTTTGTAACTCTAGCTGTAAGAATGTGAGAAATATTTGGTTTTATCGGTTTTCAGTTATCGAACTTATCGATTTCCCAGCCTCCTAGTAGGCGTGGCACCCCAATCTTGACACTTTATCTGTCGCGCCTATAGACAAATATAATTGCAAAGTTTCAAGTCTCTAGCTTTACGGGTGTCGAAAAAAGTTGCGTTCATACAGACGGACAGACGGACAGACGAACACCATGACGGACATTGCACAAAACCAATATACTATGAGACCTTCGGTATCAAAGTATAAATAGGCCTGCTCCAATTAGCAAATCTATGCGATGAGATAAATGAAATTTTGGGTCAGCTAGAACAATTGGGTATGTGCAACATTTTTATATTGAAATCGTACTGCGGCTGGTAGTCTTGAACTTGTTCTAGATATAAGCGAGGAGGACGTTTGATTTGAAACTGGCAAGAGCTGTTATTGCAAGGAGCTGGCAAAAGCGTATGATGCTTTGATTGGCAGTGTCGGCAATGGCCGGACCTGCACTGCTGAAGAGTGTGCCCCTTGCGCAAACAATTTAAGCATAAGTGCATTTTTTTTAGCTTCTTTATAACGCAGATTAGGAGAAAGGTTCAGAAACCGAGCACATTTCGAGCCAAAGTGCTCTCCAGAATCGCAAAATACGCATGTTGAGTTAACATTTGATGACGAATGCGTGTTTGAAACAATCAAGGAGTTTTTGCTAGTTTTATACGATAATTTTCCAACCTGAATGCTAGGTGGTGGCGTTACCGTAGCGCTTTCCAAATTCTCCATGGTTCTGCACCTTTTTTCCAGAAATGACGCCATTTTTGTCCACGCTGGCAGTTCGTTAGTTGCAAGTGACTCCTCCCATCGTTCACGTGTGCGCTGATCCAGTTTCTGAGCCACGATGTGAATTAAAATACCATCCAAAATCTGGCTTGGATCGGCTAATGAATTTATAGCCCTTAAATGGGAGTTCATTTTGTCGCTGAGCGCCCTTAGACCAGTAGCTGAGCCCTTATCCACACCTTTAAGCCCGAAAATCGATTTTACATGTGCCTGAAAATGAAGTAACTTGTTATCAAACCTATTGCAAAGCAGGTTTAAAGCAATATCATAGTTATTCTCTGTAGGTTCCAACGAACGAATTGTTTCCAAGGCGACTCCCTCCAAACTGGACAGTATATGCTGAAGTTTTTCCACTCTTGTTAGCTCAGCATCATTTTCAACAACAGTGCTGAAAATAGAGTAGAAGTTGGGCCAATCCATGTACGATCCACTAAACTTGGGCAACTGCAGTTGAGGTAGCCTTGATGTTTTAATGGTGACGTTGCCGGATGAAGTTGTATCGCCCAATGCATGCCGCACTGTGGTTGAGTTGGCATCACTACTCTTGCGTTGAATAGTCATAAGTTCTCGAGAAAGTTTTGACTTAACCTCTGCAAAAGTTTCATCAAAATGAAAGCGCGCATCGGATGTCAATTCCAATAAGTCCAATTTTTCCACACCAGTCTGTGCCGCGTTGAAATCGGCCTTCAAATTAGCCAGCATTTCGATGCGCACTAAGAGATCTGCTTCATCGAAGGCGGCGACTGTCTCATCATCCAAGTACGAATTTAAAGCCTTTAATTGCCGCTTAGAAGCATCAGCCTTTGCTTTATAAAAGTCATAATCACTGGCACCTGTGCCGGGCATAATTAGCGCTTTGTTTTATTTTTACTGCACAAAATAACGTTTGGTGAATTAAAAAACACCCTGTTTTTGCGGCTGTGGAGTTTTAATGCACTTAGCAGCGTCTGTTGCTACCCAAAAAGTAACTGTGATGTTGAGCGAGAGCACTTGCCGTAACGCACAATAAATGCAACCGAACGAACCAGCACAAAGCGAGAGTCAAAAACGAAGTGCCAGGCATATATTTGTTACCGAATTGTGACAAATAACCACGAAAGGTATTTATATTTGTTACCGAATTGCAACAAATATCCGCGAAAGGTATTTATATTTGTTAACGACTTGTAACAAATATCCACGAAAGAATAGGATCAAAAATGTTTTACTGCATCACTATATGTTTCATGAGTTATAAAGACGCTCGTTTTATGCAGCGGTTGACCTTTATTGCCCTTGGCAGCATCTGTCGCTATTCAAAGGGTCAATGCTCGACTGCGGTAATGTACAGTAACGCACGAAGCAACTCAAAAGCACAGAGTATAAATCGAATGGCCAAACATGTGTTTGTCGCCGACTTGTTACAAATAACCACGAAGTGTATGGAAGATTTGATACCAAATTGTAACAAATCAACCCACGCGAAATTACAACTTTATTTTTACAAATTAATAAACGATAATTAGAAAACGAAATCACGTCGGGGTCACCAATGTTTGGAGGAAGAACTATATCCACCTTCGCACTAATTGCCAACGAATAATTTGTGTTCGGATTTATTTAATTTATTAATTTATTGCGACACCGGGTAGGTTTGTTCGCTTCCATGCGCTTATCAAACGAGAGTGATCGTTGGTCGTTAAAGCAAACGAGCTATAGGTGTAACAACTTTAACATAGAGATAAAGAGAGCGCAAGAGCTTTAACTGTGCAAGCATGCAAGCTTTAAAAGCATTCATAATAAAGAGATTAACATATGTTTTAGGCAAAGCAAACATTGGCGCAGGCAATTACATTTACTACTATTATAATACAAAGTAAAAACTGAATGTTCTGCTCCCGACAAAAAATATGAAACTTTCCTGAAGGTATTGCTAATTGTATATATTGTAATGTTCGACATTACATAATTATGTATATATATAAAGTGATGGAAAAAAAATAATAGAAACAACATATATTTTTTGTAAATTTCAAATTTCTTTCCATAGCATAATATTTCCACCGCCATGCATAATGGTTTTAATTGTGTGTTTTGGATCGAGTGCAGTATTTTTAGGACGTCTTACTTGTGGCATCCCGTCAGATCCAAACAATAAATTGCAATGTGGTTAAAACTATAAAATTGCATGTTGTTTCTATTATTATTTCCATCACTGTATATATATGCATAAATATTATGTAGGCTATATAAAAATGAGCATGATTGTTATAATAAAATATGGGATATGTTATTGCGTTTATTTGTAATTGCCGAAACTAATGAAGTTGAGGCAGGTCAATGAATTTCATGACAAGTGCTCCGCGCATACATTTTAAAGTGGCTGTTCATGTTTACATTTACACACACAAACACACATTCATAAGCAAGACCTTAAAGAAGAAAAATATCAAAAATCGCTTCGAAGCCTGAGCCCGACAAATATGAAAACAAATGCTGACACATACCTACACATACATATATATGCGTGTAGGTATACACATGTTCTTTTCTTGGTTTTGCTGATTTTGGGCTAGGTCTTATTCAAAATGAGCACAAACAGACACACAAGCAAACGTATGTCAATGTATATACATACATACATATACATATGTGTATGCATAAGATCGTTCGGCTGTCCTCTCTCAACTCGGAAAGCTGCTCGGGTTCTCTGAGAGCGAATTGAGAGAATTTAAATTTTGCGTGTATTTTGTTGGTACGACCTACCTTCGCCACTAAATCGTTATCAGTAACAAGTTTGAAAAAGCGAAGTGACGCATCACTATGTATCAATTATCGCTGGTTAAATCATGCGCATCTGTACAATACAATACACACATATTGCCATATTAAACCAGGGTACTAAACACACTCGACACGCGTATCTTTGGTACACAGCTTGTATCCGCAGGGATCCCGGATAGCGTAAACAGCACCGAGGCAGTGGTGGAAGAATCCATGATGCTGATAAGCCGCGCTTGCGATGCCAGCATGGCCAGGAGCAAGCGGTACCAGAGGCACCATGTCCAAGTTTACTGGTGGAACGAGGAGATAGCAGAGGCTCGAAATGTTTGCAACCACGCTAGACGCCGCTACCAGCGCTCGCGCGGTTCCCAGATGTACCTAGCCCGGCAAGCAGAGTTTCTCGCATGCAGGAGGCAGCTGCAGAAGCTTATTAAGGATAGTAAGCGCAGATGCTTTCGTGAGCTATGTGACACAGCTGAGAACGATCCCTGGGGCGACGCCTACAAAATCGTTGTCAAACGCTTCAACGCCTTTTCCCGCTGCCAGCCTACCGATACGGGGGCGCTCAGAGATATTGTGACGCACCTATATCATAGCCTCAGAAGCAATAGCCGGCAGTTGGTGGAAAGGAGGCGCCAAAAAGGATTGCCTGATCGCAACGCTTGAGTTAAAAAACGCGTTCAGCATCTTGGAGGCCCTTGTAGCGTTTGGAGTGCCAAATTACCTACTTAGGCTGATTAGGAGCTATTTCCAAGACAGAATACTGCTGTACGACACTAGCGAGTCGACCGAGGAGTACAGCGTATCTGGAGGCGTGCCGCAGGGGTCAGTCCTTGGCCCTCTCCTTTGGAACGCCATGTACGACGGCGTTCTTCGGCTCCCGCTACCTGAAGAGGTCCGCATAGTGGGTTTCGCAGACGACGTGGCGTTGGTGGTGGTGGCTAAGCAGCTCAAGGTCGCCGAGGCTCGATGCAACCATTCGATAGAATTGGTCATCCAGTGGCTCTCCTCGGTTGGCCTCCAGATTGCCCCCCACAAAACCGAGGCACTGCCGAGATCCCCTCCACCGGTGGTCGTACCATCCCCTGTGCATAGCGAGGCTTCTCCTAAGTCGCAACGAGCCCCACTGGCGGGCCACTTGCCGCAACCGGTCGTCTGGCCCTTGCCGATCACGCCGAGGCCACCAGCTACGTTACAGAGTTCGCTGGAGAAATTGGGTGAGGCTCTTTCAGGACTGACAGAGCTTTTTAGTGGTCAACGCCATATTAACACTTTGATGCGCGACGAATTGGCCAAAAACGTCAAGCTGCATGCGTCAACTCTGAGGCTTAGCAAGCCCCAAACTGCAGCGGGTGCTACCCAGACGTCACCATCGACCTTGGAGCGTCCTATTGACAGGGTCAGGGTGCTACCAGCTGATCTTACTGGCGTCGCCAGCCGTGCAGGCAACAGGGCACTGCCGAAGCGCCCAAGAGGGCTACCAGAGTTGCGTAGCACACCATCCAAAAAGTCGAAGCAAGGCTCCTCTAAACCCCTCCAGGCAGCGCCGCAGGTAGCAACACAGGCGGCACCCAAGACGGCACCGCAGGCTGCTCCACAGTCGGCACCACAGCCAACCTAGACTAAAGTGAAGACAAGGAACCCGGTGCGCAGGCGTAACCGAGCTGATGCTATTGCAATCACCGGGGCTGACGGCTGCAGCTACGCTGACATGCTCCGTGTGGTAAAAACTGACCCGTCTCAACGCCAATATTACGAGGATGTGCAGAATGTCAGGCGTGCAGCAAACGGAGACCTGCTATTGCGCCTAAACATGAAACCTTCGCACAGCTCGGAAGAGCTGCAATCAGCTATGGTGAAAGCCTTAGGCAGCAGAGCAACGGTAAAGACGCTCTTTGACGTCCAGCGGGTCGAAATCCGCGGCCTGGACGAACTGATCGAGTCGATCCAAAAAGCCTTAGACGCCCCCAGTCTGTCTGTTGATGCAGTCCGCTCACTTCGAGCCCTACGTAGCGGCACATCGTCGGCATCGTTGGTGCTTCCAACCCCTTTAGCCAGCCGGATACTTGATCTGGCTGTGTGTCACATACGGCCCATTGTACAGCCACTGCGCTGCTATAAATGCCTGGAGTTTGGGCACATTGCTGCAAAATGCACCAGCACGGATGATCGCAGGGGTACGTGTTACAGATGCGGCGAGGCTGGTCACCAAAGTGCTGGCTGTGCTCCAAACAGGGGCCAGGAAACGCGGAGCATACTACGGGCAGCTTTAACTGCCCCGCCTACAAAGCAGCTGCCGGTCGGACGAGATGATAAGGATACTTCAGCTTAACCTTAATCATTGCATGGCTGCTCAGTCGCTTCTGGAGCAGTCAACCAAGGAGCATAGAATTGATGTATGTATACTGAGCGAACCTCATCGTGTGCCGATTGCACCATCGGGCATCTGGGCGTCGGACATCATCGTGTGCCGATTGCACCATCGGGCATCTGGGCGTCGGACATCAGCAAGAAGGCCGCGTTGTGGGTGTGCGGTGCAACTCAGCAGCTTACTGAGGTGCAAGATTTCAATAGTTTTGTAAGGGCAAGATTGGGCAGTAAGTGCATATATAGCTGCTATCTCGCGCCCAGCTTGCCTCTCGCCGCTTTCTCCGCTACCTTGGAACAGCTTGTAGACGACGCCAGGGGTCGCAGCAGAGTCATACTCGCAGGCGACTTCAATGCATGGGCTCTGGAGTGGGGAAGTGTTTTAACGAACACTAGAGGCAGGGTGCTTTTGGAGTCACTGGCTCCACTGGATCTGGCGCTACTGAATAGCGGCAACAGGCACACTTTTTCCAGAGCAGGGGTCGGCTCGGTAATTGACCTTACGTTCGCCAGCCCCTCCCTATTCAACTCAGCACAGTGGACGGTTAGTGACATGCTCACAGCAAGCGATCACAACGCCATTGTATTTTCAGTTGGTGGCCAGCGAGAGCGTAGTGCGCATAGCGCGCCGACTGTTAAGCACTATCGAAAAGACACCTTTGACGCTTGGGCGTTTTCTAGAGCAACCGAGCAGATCACCACATCAGGATCTGCCGACTCCCGGGCAGCTCAAATGGCAGCTCAAATCTCATCGGCATGTGACAGCAGCATGGCCCCTTCGCCCACGTATTGGTGAAACGCCGAGATTGATATGGCGCGCCGGGCCTGCATTTGAGCGAGAAGGCTCTGTCAACGAGCAGCAAATAGGCCACACTACGCAGTAAGGTGCGATGATTACAGACGGGCGAGAGGTACGCTCAAGAAGGCGATCAAGGCGAGCAAGCGGGAATGCTATCTCCAACTGTGCGACTCTGCTGAGCATGCCCCGTGGGGCAGAACCTACAAAACTGTGGTCAAACGCATATATGCTGGAAACCAACTCCACCCCCCTATGGACCCAGGCAGGATGCGTGCTGTCGTGGAATGCCTGTTCCCAAATGGGAGACTGCAGTCCTTGCCCGCAACAGCAACGCAGCACCAGGACTACATCGAGCCAGCAGTAATCACGCCGGAGGAGGTACTTGCGGTTGCCAGGAGCTTCGTGGCGTCCAAATCCCCAGGGCCGGACGGCATCCCCAATCGCGCGCTGAAGCTAGCGATGACGCTGAAAGCCCAACAATTCACTGACCTTTTCAATACGTGTCTATGCGATAGGACCTTCCCGAGTAGCTGGAAAGACCAGAATCTGCTGCTACTGCGGAAGCCAGGTAAGCCGCCGGGGGAGCCCTCCTCGTACAGACCAATCTGCCTTTTGAACAACATTCGCAAAGTTTTTGAGAAGCTGCTTTCTGCGAGGCTCAGCCGATCGATAGACAGAGCAGGCGGGCTATCGCCATACCAGTTTGGGTTCCGAAAAGCGATGTCAACATTCGACGCCCTGAGCATGGTGGTCGACATTGCATCCAGTGCTATCCAAGGCTCCAGATGGGCAGAAGGAGCCAAAAAATACTGCCTCATTGCCACGCTGGATGTAAAAAATGCGTTTAACACCGCCAGTTGGAATGTTATCCTTAACGCTCTGGAGGTACTGCAAGTCCCCTCATATCTGCGGGACACAATAAGGAGCTATTTTGACGGACGGGTGCTGCACTATCGGACCACAGAAGGCGTAAAATCTCACGTAGTTTCTGCAGGAGTCCCTCAGGGTTCCGTTCTCGGGCCACTCCTGTGGAATATTATGTATGACGGAGTCCTTAGGCTTCAACTCCCTTACGATGCACATATCGTTGGCTTCGCCGATGATGTCGCCATCGTGGTCGTATGGAAGGAGCTGAGATGTGTGGAAGATACGTGCAATACGTGCATTGCTCGTGTGCAGGACTGGCTTCAACATGCGGGACTGGAGTTGGCTGCGCACAAGTCCGAGGCGGTTTTAGTCAGCAGTCGCAAGTCTGTGGAGACTGCTAGAATAGTTGTTGGCAACACCACGATTCTTTCTAAAAGGGCAATCAAGTATCTCGGGGTCATGCTGGACACGAGATTGTCATTTAAGGAGCATTTGGAATATACTGCATCTAAGACAGCTGGAGCATGTCGAGCACTGTCGCGGATAATGCTTAACACACGTGGGCCTAAACAGGAGCGCCGGAAGTTATTAATGAGTGTAGTCCGCGCCACAGTCTTGTATGGAGCGCCGATCTGGTGGAGAGCCGTGCAGGTGCAAAGCTACTGCCGCGGTTTATGCGCTACCTACCGTCTGTGCGCCATCCGGTTTTGCGGCGCGTTCAGGACAAACTCCGACGAGGCTGCCCTGGTTATTGCTGGCATGATACCGATCGAGGAACTGGCTATCGAGTCGGGCGAGTTGCAAAGGCACATTGCCGGCGACATAGCGCGCATGGGTCGAGCAGCAGCGAGAGCCAGAACAATCGAGCGTTGGCAAGCACGCTGGAGCTCGTCTGTGAAGGGGCGATGGACTTTTGCCTTGATCCCGCTACTGCTGCCTTGGCTAAACCGCAAACACGGCGAAGTCAATTTTTATTTGACGCAGCTCCTATCTGGTCATGGGTGCTTTCGGAGCTACCTAAAGCGGTTCGGTCACGAACAAAGCGAGGAGTGCCCATGGTGCGGCCACGGTTCGCCAGAGGACGCACACCACGTTTTGTTTACTTGCGGGAGGTTCCCAAACCAGAGGAGTGCTCTGGAGCGCGCTATGGGTTGTCCCATCACAGGCATGCTGGAGTCTTCGCTGAAGCCGCCGGCACATTCGGCATTGGTTATGAAGGAGCAGAGACGAGTAGAGCGGCTTAGGAGAAATACTTCAAGCTGGGCTTACTCCAATATGGGATGCGACAGTGGTTTGCGAAGCAATTCTTAACGGACGTACCGCAAATTACTGTCGCTCCTATATTCACATGTATTATTTATTTATTTATTATTTAGCTTTAGTTTTACGCACATAGTGCAAATAAAGAATATTGTGAGGTAGCATTCTGCTACCTCACAAAAGCTGCTAGCTTTACGTCGTGAGGCGCGCTCAGTAGTGTTGCGCAGTTGCGAGAGCGCCTCCACGACAAAAAGCTCGATCGTTGCTCAAAGTGAGCCAAGCGACGCACTTTTTACTCACGGGTGTTGGCATTTCCCAACACTATGCCGACCGGCGGGATGATTTTGCTAAATTGAGAAGACGAGGAAGAAGTTTTTCGACGCGCCGCGAGACAAAACGTATCGGAGTTAAATGCGCCCCGGTGACAACAACAACAACAACAACGGAAGCAGCAACAATACAACAACAACAGCAACGACCACGGCAGCCCCAGCGGCAACAACAACAGCAGTGAAGCGCAGCAGCCACGGCAAAAACACCACCAGCAACGGCCATAGCATCGCCCCGGCAGCCACAACAACAACAACGGAAGCAGCATCGCAGCAACAACAACGACAGCAACGACCACGACAGCCCCAGAGGCAGCAAAAACAGCAGCGAAGCGCAGCAGCCACGGCAACAGCAACAGCCACAGCAACGGTCACAGCAGCCCTGGCCACAACAACAACAACAGCGACTGCAGCTTATAGCAGCAACAACAACAGCCACGGCAACAACAACAACCACAGCCACGGTCAAAGCAGCCCTGGACACAACAACAACAACAGCGACTGCAGTTTGTAGCAGCAACAACAACAGCCACGGCAACAACAACAACCACAGCCACGGTCAAAGCAGTCCAGGCCACAACAACAACAACAGCGACTGCAGTTTGTAGCAGCAACAACAAAGAGCCACGGCAACAACAACAACCACAGCCACGGTCAAAGTAGCCCCGGCCACAACAACAACCACAGCGACTGCAGCTGATAGCAGCAACAACAACAACCACGGCAAGCTACAACAGCTGTGGCCCCTACAACTACAGGAGCGGCAACCACAAAACCCCGGAGCGGCAACAGCGGCAGCAGAAAAGTGCAAGTGAAAGTGCAAGTGGCCGTGTAAGAGCGTACGCCACTCACACACACACGCGTGGCACACACACACCCCGCACAAACGCAAAGCGCGGTACGCACACCCCGGCATACACACACACACACACCCCGCACAAACGGAATGCGCGGTACGCACACACCGGCATACACACACACACACACCCCGCTACACACACACACGTACCTACCACGCCAGCGCCTACACACACCATATACCTCTGCATACACTCAACGTACACACACCACCGGCACGCAGACACAGAGGCACAGGCGGTACACACACAGTCATACACACCCACACACACACGTACGGTGAGGGGTAAGTTGGCCCATGGCCACAACAACAATGTAGCGGTACCTCGTACCTTTTTCCCCCTCCCTAAGATGAATAAAATAAAAGGAGACAAATGATCTTTAGAATAAAAATAAATAAATGTTCAAGAGTGTGTTTTCTTTGTGTTGTCTCGCACTCCCCTTCGCCCACCTTTCTTTTCAGCGGGTAGTCGAAGCCTCGGGCTTCGGGTCGCCTCACCGTACGGCCCACACGGGTCAGACATGAGGGGCGGGATAGCGAATCTTCCGGGTCTTACCCTAGATTCTGCGATGCCTGCTCCTTGGTCTAGATCCGTGTGTAGCGACAACCGGGTAATACCCGCGCGTTGCAGCTGTAGCGGGCTTGGGGGAAGTAGTTTGCAGACGCATTCCGCGTATTATCCTGTGCGCCGCAGATCTTCACCTGGGCCATCTACACGCGTCTAACGACGCGGCCGGTGAGCATGAGCGAGGTGGGTGGGGCCAGGTGGGCTGCTGGAAAGGCTTCCGGGTTTTACCCTGGCCTAACCCGCTGCACGCTTTGCCTCTCACCCCTTCGTGTCCCGAAACCTCTGGCTTTACGCCGGAATCGACGCCGAAGAGCCGTCTGAGGGAAAGGGCCGACGAGTCTTCCGGGTTATCACCCTGGACCCGCAGCTCTGCCCTTAGCCGACCCCGAAGGTGTCGAGCCGGGCGGCCGATCTACCCCAACCCCTTTATGTCTACGTCTTGGTGTCCGACTCCGGTGCGGCTCACTCCAGGGTCCCAGCATTTTACAAATAATCTGTAAAAGACTCTGGACGCGACTGAGACGCCGACCTCGGCCAAGAAACGTCCTTACAGATGGCGCCCGAGCAGGGACTCTGGAAGACTCATGTGAGAAGGAGCCCCTCCCCTTTTTGTGGCCTAAAGACCCACTACTACAGAGGTTGTACAGAAGGGGGGGTCCGGGATCGTCACCATAGCGTAGTGTGTCGTTTGTCATTGTCCTTCCCATTTCCTTATGTGGTTTTGTCGTCGTTATATGGGTAAAATAAAGGTCACAAGTCCCAAATTTTCCCCTTGCCCTTACCATAACCCTGCCCCTCAGGTCCCCCTCACCGCTTTTGGAGCACGTCGCTGCAGACGGTGGCAGAGAGCTGCGTCGCCGCGCTTCCAGCTTGAACCCTCGCTGCCGGCGTCGACAGAGCAGCGGCTGCTGCTGCTGGCAGAGCGGCCGAGCTGTATAAAAGGCCGGCTGCTGGCCCAAGGACAGTTAGTCAAGCTCCAGCCACCAAGGTGGACACTACAGCAGCAGTACGAAACGCGAAGCATCCTTACGAAGGATAATAAAGCCAAACATAATCATAGTAAACAAATAATCCACATCCTTACGCAGGATAATAAAGTCAAACATAATCATAGTAAATAAATAATCCGCATCCTTACGAAGGATAATAAAGAAAACAAAGTCCGAATAACGATCACACATCCTCCCAAAGGATAATAAGCAAAGAAAACCTTAAAATCTGGAAACATGGTCGCGGTAAGTTGGGTGTACTACCGGCGCAAGGAAGAACTGGTATCCCTGGCAAGCGAGTTCGGGCTAGATGCCGAAGGATCCGTCACGGAGCTAAGGAGCAGGGTGGCTAGCTTCATCAGCAGGAGCGAGCACCCGGAGACACTGGTGACCCGGTTCCAGGAACTAGCCACCAAATACCAAGACCACTCACCAGCCGGCTCGGGAGAGAGCAAGCCACGGTCGAGGAGCCAGTCGCCGAAGGAAGCCGGTACCCTCACCCGCAATCCAGTGGTCACGATCACAAATACGGATGGAGCCGTTCCAGGACCCGACCCCAATCGACTCGGAGGCCGATCGCCGCTCCGCCTACGCCACAGTTCTCCACAAGGACGAGAAGTGTCGATCGGTATGCTGGCCGATAAACTACATGGGGCATAACGTTTGACGGATCAACTGATCCGTTGAAGTTCATTGAACGTATCGAGGAGAGAGCAGCCGCGCATCAAATGGACCTGTGCCGCCTTCCGCCCATACTCTCCGAAGTACTAACGGGGGAGGCCGAGACCTGGTTCCGGATCAACAGGATGCAAGAAGAAACATGGACCAGATTCCGGCGGGATTTCCTGGAGTTCTATCTCCCGCCGAGGTATTTTGAGCGCTTAGAGGACCAGATTAGGGCGCATATGCAGCTCTACGGGGAGCCGTTCAAGCGGTATATGATCCATCTACGGTTGCTAATGCAACGCGCAGGGTACACCAGGGACCAAGAGCTGGATGGGTTATACGAGAACCTCTTGCCGAGCTACCAGCTCTACATCCGAAGGCACGAAGTCGCTAGCCTGAACCAGCTGACCCAGCTGGCAACGCACTTCGAGATGGTGCAGGAGAGGGAAGTCCAACAGCCAAGGAAGACACCCAGTCGGGAACACCCACCCCCAGCCCCATCCAGTCGGGAGCACCAACCCTCAGCCCCATCCAGCCGAGAAAACCACCCCCGCGCCCCAGCACCAAGCGACGGAACCCACAGGTTCTACACTGCTGGCAGTGCGGAAGATGAGGTGTTCGCACGATCGAGTGTTGTACACGGACTTCGGGAAACGAAGTGCCTCCCTCCTCAACTCCGGAACAGGGGGGAGTGGGCAGCAACTAGCAACGGAGGTAAGCGGAGCCATCCAGCTCAAGAACGCGAGGATAGTAGCCAGGGTAAGCATGGAAGGCAAACCCTTCCTGGCTACTATCGACACTGGAGCGACTAGGAATTTTATCAGCGAGACGGTCGCGAGGCAGCTATCCCCCGAAGGGCTGCGAGAAATCCGGGTAGGAGTAAGCCTAGCAGACGGATCGCGCGCAACAATCATCAAGGCATGCGTCATGGCGATCCAGTTGGGAGAGACCAACCAATCATGCCCACCGTTTTTTTTTTTTTTATCTTTAAAATGTTGTGCGAGTTTCTTTGTGTTTGTAAGAAGCATATGCTTGAGAAATTACTCAATATCAATATAAGTTTAACTTTGTATAATTGTATTATATAGTATGTATATCTTATGTAAGTATGGTGAGTGTTTGTGTGTGTGAGTAATAAACAAATGCATCCAAATGGAAGAGCGATGCATGGCAATACAAATATTTGGTTACTTCTTCAATGTTTCAATGTGTGTATAAGCCTTATCAAATAAATCTTAGCCAATAGGCCAAATGGCCGAAATGTACGTGCTGTGTATAACAAAATGATAGAAAAAGATGAGCAGCCGATGTGTGGACAGCGTTTGGGATTCGGCATTTACTTGGAGGCAGCAGCAGCGCCACTTGCACCACTTGCACCACCACCGCCAGCATTGTTGTTATTATTATTGTTGTTGTTATTAATATTATTTTGATTGCGTGCATTACGCCGAGCATTGTTGAAGCCACGCATGGGTATCGAAGCACGCTGATCCTCCATTCGACCGCTCTGCACTTTCATGATGAGCGAGAAGAAGTCCTCATCGGGCACAGTGGTGCCACCACCTCTGGCCCCAGCGGCTGCCAAGGGTGCCTGCAGCTGTGGCGCCTCCACATCCATGGTGTCATTCGCACGTGGCAGCTCGGAGCGTTGTTCCTCCAGACGCGAGCCCTGACAACGCATCAGCATGTCCAGGAACGCATCGTCGGGTTGTTGTGTGGTTGTTGCGCTGCGCGACAATGGTGCATGTCCAGCACCTGGTGGCACCGCCGACGATGGCGACTTCAGACCCGGCAAATTGGTGGGATCCACGAACAGCGAGTTCTGTTGCACCAGCGGCTTGCGTGTGGCGCCAGTGGCAGCTCCTCCTCCTCCTCCTCCTCCTCCTCCTCCTCCAGCTGCTCCACTGTTGATCTTGATCGAGCAACGTTGATCGTCCATGCGCTTCGATTGCGATCGCGAGAGCATATCGAAGAAATCATCTTCTTTGGCTTTTGTGTGGGCCGTAGTGGCCTTGTTTTTCTCCTGTTCCTGCAAACGTTTGCCATCCGGTGTGATCTTGATCAGATCCAACTGTTCCATGCTCTGGCGACGAACGCGTACCATGCGTCCCTGTGAGTTCTCCGAGCCACCCGATTGATGTCCACTGGCCGAATGATCTGAGGCACTGGAACGCTCCTCATCCTGTGTGGGCGTATGGTCCGCCTCCGGCATGCCAAGCAGCTTGCGTAAATCAGAAATATTCACACGAGCCGTGCTCTCACCAACCGGATCACGCAGCTCCTTGGCCAGCTGCAGATGCGACTCGGCAAACTGAAGCGCCTTGTCATTGTTGCCAATCGCCGAGTGGGCATTGCCCAGGGACCAGCAGGCACGCGACTCGCCAATGCGATCGCCCAGCTCCTGGGCAATGGCCAGATGCCGATGATGATACTCAATCGCTGTGGTGAACTCATGCAACAGCGTATAAGTATTGCCCAGACTGTAGCAGGACTGTGCCTCAACCTCACGCTCGCCCAGCTCCATGGCTAGGGCAAGAGTGCGTTTATAGTGCTCGGCGGCATCCTCGAACTGGCCGAGGAAGATGTGCGAGTTGCCCAGATTGCTGTTGGCTCGACGCTCTGCAGCCCGATCTCCGAACTCACGCGCAATGCGCAAGCGCTCCTGATGATGCTCAATAGCTGCCTGGAAATCACCCAGCAAATAGTATGTGTTGCCCAGATTACCACAGGCGCGTCCCTGTGCTCCACGATCGCCCAGATCTCGCATCAGCTGTAGGTTCTCTTGATAGAACTTGACGGCCTTGGCCAATGCCTCCTTGACATCGTCACCAAATTTGCCCGGATTCCGTTGTCCAAGATGTTTGCCCTTGGCATGATAAACGTTGTCCAGATTGTAAAGGGCGCGTCCCTCGGACAGACGATCGCCCAGCTGGCGTGCTAGTGTGAGATGTCGATCACAGCAAATGGCTGCCTCATCGAAGCGACCCATTACTTTGAGAGTATTTCCCAGATTTCCCGAGGATTTGGCCTCGCCCAGTTTGTCGTTCATGGATTTGGCTAGTGTTAGATCGTGTTTGTGATACTGCATGGCCTTGGCATAGTCTCCCAAGTAGATGACTTGATCCTGGGCATCGATTTCCTGTGCGCAACGGGAGCCACCCTATCGTTCGGAGAATCGTCGCTTCGACTTAGCAAGGAGATGTTTCAAAGCCCCGAGGGTAGGCGAAACACCACGTGACCACCGGAACCCGAGCGTAAGAATACGCAAGAACCCGAACCCATACCACCGACAGCCATCCCCAAAGAGGAAGACCCAAGCACCAAGGAGACGAACGTGGATCTCGGTCGCGAGGTGACCCATGAGGCGGAGAAGGAACCCCCACCGGAAAACCCAAGTACTGGCCAGACGAAGTCTCCAGTCGCGAGGTGACCGGCGGTTCACAGGTAGTAGCGGTGGCGCAGGTACCGGACGAGCAGAGCCCTCTCGCAGTCCAAGACGAGAGCCAGGAATGTTAGGAGGAAACAGACCCCAGGGTACGAGCATTTTTGGAGCGAGAACTGGCGCTGTTTGATGGACTGAAGGGGGTCTCTCACATTGCGGAGCATGTGATCACCATGCGGGACGAGAGACCCATCAAACAGCGCTACTACCCGAAGAACCCCGCCATGCAAAAGGTCATCTACGATCAGGTAGATGAACTACTAAAGAATGGATGCATAGAGCCCTCGAAGTCCCCTCACAGCGCGCCCATCGTATTGGTTGGGAAAAAGACGTGCGACATAAGGATGTGTATCGACTACAGGCAACTGAACGCACGCTCTGTCCCCGACGCCTACCCGTTGCCCAGGATACACCACATCCTGGAACGCTTGCGGAACGCCAAGTATATAAGCACCCTGGATTTGAAGAGCGGATATTGGCAAATCCCCATGGCTCGCGATAGTCGGCAATACACCGCCTTTACGGTGCCGGGACGTGGGCTGTTCCATTGGAAAGTTATGCCTTTTGGCCTACATTCCGCCCCAGCCACCTTCCAGCGGGCCCTCGATGGAGTTATCGGGCCCGACATGGAGCCGTTCTCCTTCGCTTACCTGGATGACATCATCATCACCGGTTTCGACCTAGAGGACCATCTACAGAAGCTGCAAGAGGTGCTACGACGGCTGAGACGGGCGAATTTGCGGCTAAATAAGGCGAAGTGTAAGTTCTTCCGACGCAGCATCTCGTATTTGGGACACGTCGTCAGCGAGCAGGGCATCCACACGGACCCCGACAAGATTGCAGCCGTCAGGAAATTGATACCCCCGACCAACGTTCGCGAGCTCAGACTGTGTTCGGGAATAGCATCGTGGTATCGGCTGTTCGTGGCCAACTTCGCCGAGGTGGTGCAATCGATGTCGGTGTTGATGAGGAAGAACAAACGCTGGGAGGCCGCGCCGCAGCAGCACGCTTTCGAGGAATTGAAGCGCCGACTGACTGAAGCACCTGTCCTCGCATGCCCGGACTTCACAGTCAAATTCGCGCTACAGACAGACGCTTGCGACTTCGGGATCGGAGCAGTCCTGACACAGGAGCTGGAAGGAGCCGAGCGGGTAATCGCAGACGTCAGTCGGAGGCTAACCAAGCCCGAGGAGAATTACTCGGCAACTGAAAAGGAGTGCTTGGCTATTGTGTGGGCCATTCGGAAGTTGCGATGCTTCCTCGAGGGTTACCGTTTCGACGTGGTGACCGATCATCTGGCCCTCAAGTGGTTAAATAGTATAGATAATCGGACCGGCCGAATTGCGAGGTGGGCCTTGGAACTTCATCAGTACCAGTTCGACGTCCACTATCGTCGGGGAAGCTGAATGTGGTAGCTGACGCGTTATCCCGGCAACCACTCGATGAAGTGTTGCAATTAACGCAAGTGGAGGCCGAATGTCCGTGGGTCCAGAAGATGGTCAGACGCATCCAGGATCACCCTGACCAGTACCCGGATTAAATGCTGGAGAATGGGCAGCTATACCGCCACCTTGGACACCGCCCCCTAGAAGAAGAGTACGTCCCTTGGAAGCTCTGCGTCCCGTCTGGCCAACGACAACGTGTTCTAAGCGAGAGTCACGACCACCCCACCGCCGGACACCAGGGGGTCCGGAAGACCATTGGACGCGTGATGCAGAGATACTACTGGCCTGGACTATTCAGGGATGTAAACAAGTATGTAAGACAATGCAGCAAGTGCCAGCTGTTTAAGGTGAGCCAGCTCAGACCAGCTGGGAGGATGTTGACCAGGCAGGTGTTGGAACCCTTCGCAACGGTATGCGCAGACTTCGTCGGACCTCTTCCCAGATCCAAGCACGGAAACACGATGCTTCTGGTGTTTTTCGGCCATTTTTCAAAGTGGGTAGAGTTGGTCCCGCTGCGGAAGGCCACAACGGCTCATTTGGAAAAGGCATAGTCCCCAACAAAACCCCACGGAGAGAGCCAACCGGACCATCAAGACGATGCTGGCACAGTACGTGGAAGGGCATCAACGCACGTGGAATGAATTGCTGCCAGAAATTATGCTGGCCATAAACACCAGTATCTCCGACACCACCAAATTCAGCCCAGTCTACCTGGTGCAAGGACGAGAGCCCAGACTGCCCAACGCCTTCTACGACGAAGTGACCCCGGGAAGCGGAAGACCAGTCGTGAGTCCCGAGACGCTGGCCACCGAACTACAAGCGATATTCGAGGTCGTGAAGGGGAATACGCAGAGGGCATCCCAGGAGCAGTCCAGGGAATACAACCTGCGCCGACGGGATTGGCGGCCTACTCTGGGAGCAAGGGTGTTAGCAAAGCACCACGTGCTATCCAACGCGGCAGAAGGATTTGCAGCAAAGCTGGCGCCAAAATTTGACGGCTCATACCGAGTTGTGAAGTTCGTCTCCCCAAATGTCGTCAGGGTCCAACACGAGGAGACGAGACGACGACGCGTTGCCAATCTCGCCGACCTTAAGCCTTTTAACGGGGACGACGACGAGGAGCCCCCCGACAAAAGCAATGGACTAACCTCCCTTCGGTTCCCCTCACTCCCGACTAATCACCTCCCATCCCACACACAAAACCAAAGATAAATCTTCATAGAGCCGACGATATTTTTCAGAGAAGGGATGTCGGAAGCGGAGGGAAAGATCCTGTTCTGGAGCCTGGAGGGTCACTGCCGAAAATACGTGGATCCAGAAGGGTATATGTCGGAGGACAGCCGCAGTACGGACGTCTTCATCCCGGAGGACGAGATACCAGACTCCGCCCTCGGAGTAGAATTGCCGACAAGAAACGCGGAGCTGGACATCGCCATGGACTTCGACTGGCCGGACGACCTCGTAGACGAAGCCCTTACAGGCGTTCACGTCGGGAGTCTGGACGACCTGCCGTTTTACGCCATTGATTGGGAGAGGGCTCCGGAGTCATGGCGGGTCGTAGGGACCGGCGGAATGCTCCCTGAGGCGGTCATTGAAAGCGTGGAAGTGGCCGTCCGGCAATGCCATGACCGAGGGCGGAAGTACCTGATGGAGGTGGACAACCAGGGGTTCCAGGTGAAGGTATCTCAGGGCGGCAAGGTCACCGTCCGTCACCGCCCCCCGAAGTAAGAGGAGGGTGTGAGGTAGCATTCTGCTACCTCACAAAAGCTGCTAGCTTTACGTCGTGAGGCGCGCTCAGTAGTGTTGCGCAGTTGCGAGAGCGCCTCCAAGACAAAAAGCTCGATCGTTGCGCAAAGTGAGCCAAGCGACGCACTTTTTACTCACGGGTGTTGGCATTACCCAACACTATGCCGACCGGCGGGATGATTTTGCAAAATTGAGAAGACGAGGAAGAAGTTTCTCGACGCGCCGCGAGACAAAACGTATCGGAGTTAAATGCGCCCTGGTGACAACAACAACAACAACAACGGAAGCAGCAACAATACAACAACGACAGCAACGACCACGACAGCCCCAGCGGCAGCAAAAACAACAGCAGTGAAGCGCAGCAGCCACGGCAACAGCAACAAACACAGCAACGGTCACCGCAGCTCTGGCCACAACAACAACAACAGCGACTGCAGCTTATAGCAGCAACAACAACAGCCACGGCAACAACAACAACCACAGCCACGGTCAAAGCAGCCCTGGCCACAACAACAACAGCGACTGCAGTTTGTAGCAGCAACAACAACAGCCACGGCAACAACAACAACCACAGCCACGGTCAAAGCAGCCCTGGCCACAAAAAAAAACAGCGACTGCAGTTTGTAGCAGCAACAACAAAGAGCCACGGCAACAACAACAACCACAGCCACGGTCAAAGTAGCCCCGGCCACAACAACAACCACAGCGACTGCAGCTGATAGCAGCAACAACAACAACCACGGCAACCTACAACAGCTGTGGCCCCTACAACTACAGGAGCGGCAACCACAAAACCCCGGAGCGGCAACAGCGGCAGCAGAAAAGTGCAAGTGAAAGTGCAAGTGGCAGTGTAAGAGCGTACGCCACTCACACACACACGCGTGGCACACACACACCCCGCACAAACGCAAAGCGCGGTACGCACACCCCGGCATACACACACACACCCCGCACAAACGCAAAGCGCGGTACGCACACACCGGCATACACACACACACACCCCGCTACACACACACAAGTACCTAACACGCCACCCTGACGACATTTGGGCGTGGCATCCCAAATTTTAAAGCAGATCTTTGGTAAATGTTGCCTTCTATATTTCTACCGAATTTAGGGGCTCTAACTTAAAAACTGTTGGAGATATTGAAATTTCCCATTTTAAATGGTGGGCGGCAGAGGTGGGCGTGGCATCAAATTTTTTGATGCAGATCTTTGGTAGATGTCACCATATATCTTCCTACCAAATTTGGTGACTATAGTTCAAAAAATGTGGAAGATACACGCATAACCGTTTTAACAACGGCGGGGTGTAGTGGGGCGGAAGGTGTGGGCGTGGCATCCAAATTTTTGATTCAATTTGTTGGAAAACTTCACTACCTATCTTGAAACAAAATTTGGTACCTCTAGCTCAAAAAATGTGAAAACTATAGGTGTTTCCAATTTGAAGGAAAAGGGGGATGGGCCGTCTGTCCGTCTGTCTATCCGTATGAACGCAATTTTTTTCAACACCTGTAAAGCTAGAGACTTGAAACTTTGCAATTATGTTTGTCTATGGGCTAGTCAGATAAAGTGTCAAGATTGGGTTGCCACGCCTACTAGGAGGCTGGGAAATCGATAAAATCGATAACTAAAAACCGATAAAACCATATAATTCTCACATTCCTGCAGCTAGAGTTACCAAACTGCACTAAGATAGCTGGTCACATCCCTCAAAAAGCTGCATCACAATTTTGGATGACACGCCCACTCCATCCGTCCCCATCCTCCCTGCTCCTTGAAATTGGAAACGGCTATAGTTTTCACATTTTTTGGGCCAGAGCCACAAAATTTTGTGTCAAGATAGGTAGTGAAGTTTTCCAACAAACTGCATCAAAAATTTGGATGCCACGACCACCTCTGCAGCCAACCATTTAAAATCTGAAATTTCGATATCTCTTACAGTTTGTAAGCTAGAGCCCCTAAATTCGGGAAAAAGATAGAAGGCAACATCTTCCAAAGATCTGCATCAAAATTTTGGATGCCACGCCCACCCAAGCCACCCGCCTTATAAAATCGGAATCGGCTATATCTCTAACAGTTTTTGAGCTAGAGCCAGCCCCACCTCTGCCGCCCACCTTCTAAATTTGGAATTCAGATATCTTCCACAGTTTTTGAGCTAAAGTCACCAAATTTGGTAACATGATAGCTGGCGATGTTTAACACCCGGCCCACTCATTTGCATGCAGTCTCCTTACCATCCGTTCTATTACAGGTAACAAAGTACTCCGCAGTCGGTTGCGTCCGACTGCAACGTTTTCACTTGTTTTTTTTTATTTATATATATATTTATATATTATATATTTTTATAACAACTACTTTTGCAACTTTACCCCCACCCGTTGCGTCAACATATCATGCTATCCGAAATTTCTTAACTATATGGAAAATTGACAAGTTTTGACGTTTGACAATGCGGTTGGCTACCTCTCTCTCTCTCTCTCTCTCTCTCTCTCTCTCTCTCTCTCTCTCTCTACTCCCTCCCTTCCCTTCTCACATGCTATGCATGATTTGCAGTAAAAAGCTGCATAAATGCCAAAATGAAAATTTAATAAAAAATTGTAGCTATGATTACCAGTTAAAGGTAATTGTGCTTATGTTTTTATACTTTGATACCAAAGGTAGTATATCATAGTATATTGGTTTTGTGCAATGTCCGTCATGGTATTTTTATTTTTTTTTTTTTATTTTTTTATTTCGTGTAATAAATTATCCTAGATTTAAGCTATACAATAAAAATAAATACTGTGCATAGACATTGCCAGCTCCTGCGGGACCGCCGCGAAGCATTGCTTCGCAGAAGCAGTGACAATGCCTACGATGCAGTCGCCCTTTCGCGTTCCAAACGCCTCAACTCCACCATGGTTGAAGCTGCGAATCCGCAAACCGCGTGCCATGCCGCCTCCTTCTCTATCATGAGATTCACTAGATTATTTGGCGAGAGTTGCTGACCAATCAGGCTCTCCAACAGCAATCGTTCCTGGGCGAATCGCCCACATTGAAAGAGAATATGGCCTACATCCTCATCTGTGCCATCTCCGCACCAACTGCACTCTGAACTAGCGTCATGCTTAAAGCGCTTTAGGTAGCTCCTAAAGCAGCCATGGCCCGTCAACAGTTGGGTGAGGTAGATGGTGACCGACCCGTGCTTCCTCTCCATCCATCGGCGCACATCGGGTATCAGCAGGTGGGTCCAGCGTCCTTTGGTGGAAGAATCCCAGTGCCGCTGCCAGGCCTCAAGGCTCCGCTCGCGGGCTACAGCCCTAGCTGCTCTTTTCTCCGTTGGTACTGCGTCGAGCACCGCTGCGGCTTCGACTGCTAGATAGTGGATTGGGATCATCCCAGCTATCACCAGCGCTGCGTCCGAGGAGACCGTGCGGAAGGCGCAGCAGACACGCAGGGCGGAGAGCCGATATATCGACCTCATGTAGCTGGCCACCGAAGTTGCACCGACCCCCACTGGAGCAGCATGCAGCATTATCGACTTCATAACACCCATGAGCAGCAGCCGCGTTTGCTGCTTCGGACCCCTCGTGTTAGGCATCATCCTCGCAAGTGCTCGCCCTGATTCAACCGCCTTGCGATGTATGAACGCCAGATGCTCACCGAAGTTTAAACGCCGGTCGATGACCACACCAAGGTAGCGGATATAGTCCTTGGAACGCAATGTGACGCCGCCCACCGTGATATCCGCGTATTCCACCTTTTTTCGGCTGCTGATAAGCACCGCCTCCGTCTTATGGGCAGCAAGTTGGAGACCAACAGACGACAGCCACCGCGTTACTGCGTCCAAGCACCAGTCACAGAGCTCGGTAACTCCCCGGAGGTCCTTGGCTACGAGTACCAGAGCGACGTCGTCAGCATACCCAACAGCGCTAGCACCATCAGGTAGTTGGAGCTGTATTATATCGTCATACATGATGTTCCACAGGAGAGGACCCAGGACCGATCCTTGAGGAACACCTGCAGAAACGACGTACTCCTTCTCACCCTCATCCGTTTGATACCGCAGCCTGCGGTTATCAAAGTAGCTCCTCACGATTGCTACAAGGTAGTCTGGCACTCTAAAGCTCACCAGGGCATCCATTATGCAGCTCCAGTTAGCGGAGTTAAATGCGTTTTTCACGTCGATGGTCACGACGAGACAGTACTGCTTACTTCCAAAGCGCCAGCGGGTGCCTGCGATCGCATCAGAAGCTAACCTGACTACCGACCTGATAGCGTCGGTAGTAGATTTCGCCTTTCTGAAACCGAATTGGAGCGGTGATAAACCTCCAGCGCTTTGCACAGCTTCATCCAGTCTAGCAGCTATGATTGCCTCGAAGACCTTGTGACTATTGTTGATGAGAAAAATAGGCCGGTAAGCTGAAGGGTCATCAGGAGGCTTGTCTGGCTTAGGCAGCAGAACGAGTTTCTGCACCTTCCACCTGTCCGGAAAGATACCTTCTCGCAGACACTTGGTGTACATCTGAGCATACAATTCAGGCTGAAGCATGATAGCGAGACGCAGGCACCGATTTGGGACACCGTCGGGACCAGGTGCTTTACTGGCTGTTAGCTTCCGTGCTGCCAGCTGCACTTCTTCCGAGGAAACTGGGGGACGCTTTCCTGCATGGAAGCTGCGCCGAATGACGTTAGCGAGTTAGCGCACTGGGGAAACAGTGTCGCCACTATTTCCATCATGCGCACTAGCTCCATAGGCGCTCTGGTGTTGCCTTGGCTTACGCGCTTGAAGACCATCCTGTATGCTCTTCCCCATGGGTCCTTATCGGCTGAGTCACACAGCTTAAGAAAGCACTCCTTTTTACTGGCTCTGATGGTGTTCCTTAGCAACTTTCTTGCGGCCTTAAACTCAAGCTGCAGCGAGCGAGTTGCCCCCGACCCTGCTGTGGCTGCTCGCTGAAAACGCCTTCTCGATCTCAGGCAGGCTCGCCGAGCCTCAGCAATGCCATCGTTCCACCAAAACATGCTGGTGTGGTGGCGTCTATAGGCCTTCCTCTGCGGCATGCTTGCAGCGCACGCAGCTTCTAGCTGCTGAGCCATCTGCTCCACCATCTCGCGCGCCTGTCCACCTGCTACCATATGAGTAATGGCATCTGCAAAACTCCTCGTGTTGAGAGACTCAACCCGGTATGCTACATCAGTGTTGGACCTTGAAGGCTCCCGCAGCCTTTCTCCAACAGAAAACAGGATGGCCACGTGGTCGCTTCCGGTGTAGCAGTCACTTATGCGCCAATGTGCCGAGCGGGCGAGTGCACTGCTCACATAGGTGAGGTCAATAATTGACCCAGCACGTCCATTGTTAAAGGTGTTCTCTGACCCAGTGTTAAGAAGCACCAGGTCGAGGAACGCAAGCGATTCCACGAAGATAGTACCCCTGGCATTTGTAGACGGGCTGCCCCAGTCGGTTGACCACGCGTTAAAGTCGCCAGCAATTATAACGTTGCTGCGACCCCTTGAGTCATCCGCTATATCCATAAGCACCGCTTCGAAGTCGCCGATCGTGAGACTTGGTTCTAAGTAGCAACTATAGAGCCAGAGATCTCCTACTTTCGCACGCACGAAGCAGTCGGAGGCAATAATGTGCGTAAAGGGGGACTGAAGGTCGCCACAGCTCCACACGGCAGCTCTCCCAGATCTGTCCGAAGCTCACAGCCTGGCATTAGTGGTTGCCCGGTGGTGTGGTTCGCTAAGCAATGCGACTTCAATTTTTTCCTCCAAGATGGTCTGTTTCAGTAGGGCTTGGGCAGCGACGCAATGGTTGAGGTTAAACTGCAGGACTTTTACATTTGGCGCGCTTGATAGCTTCCCGGTAGTCAGGACACCTATAACTGCCTGTTGCATGGTCAGTCGTCTTCTCCCCTTTTCTTGTGCATAGGGCTGGTTGCACACTCTCGCGATATGACCGAGGGCTCCACACTTGTAACAAGCCTGACTCAAGTCGGCCGTACACTTACAATGGGCAGCGATGTGGCCATATTCCATACACTTGAAACAGCGACTTGGCTGCATCAAGGGCCTAATGCGGCATACCGCCCAACCGATGCGGATTTTCGCCTTCTCGACCAGCTTAACCGCCTTAGCCGTCGGTAAGCCCAGGGTTGCTGTTTGGAGACCGGCCCTCGTGTGCCGCAGCGACTTGACGGTGCCGTTATTCAGCGTTGGGTCATCAAGAGCAGACCTCACAGCGTCCAGGACCTCCTCCTTGGTCGCCAGCTCATCGAGATCTCAGATCTCCACCTGGTTTGTCTCGGACAGTGTTTTGACGGTAGCCCTACTCCCAAGCACCTTGCCAACTGCGAGCTGTAGCTCGTTAGCACTGTGTGCCGGCTGTTTGCCCAGCCGCAGCAGAAGGTCGCCCTTTGCCGTCTTGCGGATAGACTCCACGTCGCCTCGAAGGTGCGCTAGAGATGGCTCGCTCCTGACCACTTTTAGAATGTCAGCAAAGCTGCAGTCGCCTGGCGTCGTTTGTACTGCCGTTTCCATAACCTCCTTTTCCACAAAGCTCATTGCACGCCTTTGAAATTCTACGAGCCTTGCAAGCTCCTCGCGTTCGAGGTTGTTTATGTGCCTCTTAGTGTCGAACCGGGCACTGATTCCATCTATACACTCGCCCATCATCTCTAGGATGCTCCTTAGAGAGACAGGTGCCTTAAGGACAGCTGCTGCCGCCGTAGTAGAAACTACGCGGGCAGACGACACTGTCACTGCTACTTCCAATGCAGCCGGTGAAGTTGTCTCCATAGCCGGTGAGGTTGCCTCCATAGCCGGTGAGGCTGCCTCCATAGCCGGGGACACAGCCCCCAGTTGAGGCGGGGCTGACACCAGATTAAGCTGCAGCGACGGTGGAGATCGCGGCAGCGCCGGCCTGCGGAAGAAGGGCGATGAATCATCCGCCATCCTGAACTCCGCGGGTACCTGGCCAAGAGCCTCGATCGCAGTCCCGCGGTGACCGAAGGTTTCCCAACGGTTTCCTGCTGGGGGATATACCGCCCCTATTCGGTCACCAGAGCCCCCTTTATTGTGCGCCGCCGCAGCGGGCGAGGTTGGTGATGACCGGTTCCGTGGCCTTTTGCACTTAGCTGCTAGAAGCCTTTTGGCGTAGAAACCCGCCTGTTGGTTGTGCTACACTTAAGCGCTGTTGTTCACTTCGTGCAGCTCAGGTGGCGCTGTAAGCTCGGTTTCCACAGCGAAAAATCTAATCAGCCCTGGAATGCAGTACTAAAGCTGGGACTGTGGTCACCCGAAAATAAAGAAAACACAATTTGCACACAACCAGCAAGGTTTGTTTGTGGTGACGGCAAGTTGAAACACACACCACTAAAAATTCGGCAAAAGGACGCTACCGTCACCCTTCGATATGGGCTCTACGGGACAGCAAACACTCTGTCGTGTGTGTGTGTGTGTGTGTGTGTGTGTGTGTGTGTGTGTGTGTGTGTGTGTGTGTGTGTGTGTGTGTGTGTGTGTTTTTTTTTTTAATTCATTTATTAACTAACCTAATCTAAGTAATACTATTTGGTATGACTACATTGAGAAAAGATAGAACAGAACATAGCATTTGCGGAACGGCCGTCAGGTAATGCGTCGCAAACGCTTTGGTTCCTCCTAATCCCGTTGTCCATTTTGCTCTCTCTCGGCCTTCCGCAGTTCGGTCGTAACAGCCGCCGCGAAAACGCCGAAGGCTTCCCAGTTGTCCCTGCTTGCTACCAGCTGGGTTGTTAGGTTATCCACCTCAATGGCGCAGCCAAAAGTCCTCTCCAAGTCCGCGCGAAGCTCGGTGAAGCGTGTGCACTGTAGCAGCACATGCACCGCATCCTCGACGACCCCGCCTCCGCAATGGGTGCAGAAAGGAGCAGACTCATGGCCGAAACGGTGGAGATATCCACGGAAGCAGCCATGCGCGCTAAGGATCTGGGTGATGTAAAAGTTCACCTGCCCATGCCTCCTGTTCAACCACACCGATATGTTCGGGATTAAGCGATGTGTCCAACGCCCTTTAGTGGATGAATCCCAGCGCCTCTGCCAGTTGATCAGCGTGCGCGATTTTGCCGTGTTTCGCGCTGCCTTCTTGAGGGCCACTGAGAGGTCCTTGCCAATTGCTGGGTCAATTATTGACCTCACCTATGTGAGCAGTGCACTCGCCCGCTCGGCACATTGGCGCATAAGTGACTGCTACACCGGAAGCGACCACGTGGCCATCCTGTTTTCTGTTGGAGAAAGGCTGCGGGAGCCTTCAAGGTCCAACACTGATGTAGCATACCGGGTTGAGTCTCTCAACACGAGGAGTTTTGCAGATGCCATTACTCATATGGTAGCAGGTGGACCGGCGCGCGAGATGGTGGAGCAGATGGCTCAGCAGCTAGAAGCTGCGTGCGCTGCAAGCATGCCGCAGAGGAAGGCCTATAGACGCCACCACACCAGCATGTTTTGGTGGAACGATGGCATTGCTGAGGCTCGGCGAGCCTGCCTGAGATCGAGAAGGCGTTTTCAGCGAGCAGCCACAGCAGGGTCGGGGGCAACTCGCTCGCTGCAGCTTGAGTTTAAGGCCGCAAGAAAGTTGCTAAGGAACACCATCAGAGCCAGTAAAAAGGAGTGCTTTCTTAAGCTGTGTGACTCAGCCGATAAGGACCCATGGGGAAGAGCATACAGGATGGTCTTCAAGCGCGTAAGCCAAGGCAACACCAGAGCGCCTATGGAGCTAGTGCGCATGATGGAAATAGTGGCGACACTGTTTCCCCAGTGCGCTAACTCGCTAACGTCATTCGGCGCAGCTTCCATGCAGGAAAGCGTTCCCCAGTTTCCTCGGAAGAAGTGCAGCTGGCAGCACGGAAGCTAACAGCCAGTAAAGCACCTGGTCCCGACGGTGTCCCAAATCGGTGCCTGCGTCTCGCTATCATGCTTCAGCCTGAATTGTATGCTCAGATGTACACCAAGTGTCTGCGAGAAGGTATCTTTCCGGACAGGTGGAAGGTGCAGAAACTCGTTCTGCTGCCTAAGCCAGACAAGCCTCCTGATGACCCTTCAGCTTACCGGCCTATTTTTCTCATCAACAATAGTCGCAAGGTCTTCGAGGCAATCATAGCTGCTAGACTGGATGAAGCTGTGCAAAGCGCTGGAGGTTTATCACCGCTCCAATTCGGTTTCAGAAAGGCGAAATCTACTACCGACGCTATCAGGTCGGTAGTCAGTTTAGCTTCTGATGCGATCGCAGGCACCCGCTGGCGCTTTGGAAGTAAGCAGTACTGTCTCGTCGTGACCATCGACGTGAAAAACGCGTTTAACTCCGCTAACTGGAGCTGCATAATGGATGCCCTGGTGAGCTTTAGAGTGCCAGACTACCTTGTAGCAATCGTGAGGAGCTACTTTGATAACCGCAGGCTGCGGTATCAAACGGATGAGGGTGAGAAGGAGTACGTCGTTTCTGCAGGTGTTCCTCAAGGATCGGTCCTGGGTCCTCTCCTGTGGAACATCATGTATGACGATATAATACAGCTCCAACTACCTGATGGTGCTAGCGCTGTTGGGTATGCTGACGACGTCGCTCTGGTACTCGTAGCCAAGGACCTCCGGGGAGTTACCGAGCTCTGTGACTGGTGCTTGGACGCAGTAACGCGGTGGCTGTCGTCTGTTGGTCTCCAACTTGCTGCCCATAAGACGGAGGCGGTGCTTATCAGCAGCCGAAAAAAGGTGGAATACGCGGATATCACGGTGGGCGGCGTCACATTGCGTTCCAAGGACTATATCCGCTACCTTGGTGTGGTCATCGACCGGCGTTTAAACTTCGGTGAGCATCTGGCGTTCATACATCGCAAGGCGGTTGAATCAGGGCGAGCACTTGCGAGGATGATGCCTAACACGAGGGGTCCGAAGCAGCAAACGCGGCTGCTGCTCATGGGTGTTATGAAGTCGATAATGCTGCATGCTGCTCCAGTGGGGGTCGGTGCAACTTCGGTGGCCAGCTACATGAGGTCGATATATCGGCTCTCCGCCCTGCGTGTCTGCTGCGCCTTCCGCACGGTCTCCTCGGACGCAGCGCTGGTGATAGCTGGGATGATCCCAATCCACTATCTAGCAGTCGAAGCCGCAGCGGTGCTCGACGCAGTACCAACGGAGAAAAGAGCAGCTAGGGCTGTAGCCCGCGAGCGGAGCCTTGAGGCCTGGCAGCGGCACTGGGATTCTTCCACCAAAGGACGCTGGACCCACCTGCTGATACCCGATGTGCGCCGATGGATGGAGAGGAAGCACGGGTCGGTCACCTTCTACCTCACCCAACTGTTGACGGGCCATGGCTGCTTTAGGAGCTACCTAAAGCGCTTTAAGCATGACGCTAGTTCAGAGTGCAGTTGGTGCGGAGATGGCACAGATGAGGATGTAGGCCATATTCTCTTTCAATGTGGGCGATTCGCCCAGGAACGATTGCTGTTGGAGAGCCTGATTGGTCAGCAACTCTCGCCAAATAATCTAGTGAATCTCATGATAAAGAAGGAGGCGGCATGGCACGCGGTTTGCGGATTCGCAGCTTCAACCATGGTGGAGTTGAGGCGTTTGGAACGCGAAAGGGCGACTGCATCGTAGGCATTGTCACTGCTTCTGCGAAGCAATGCTTCGCGGCGGTCCCGCAGGAGCTGGCAATGTCTATGCACAGTATTTATTTTTATTGTATAGCTTAAATCTAGGATAATTTATTACACGAAATAAAAAAAAAAAAAATAAAAAAAAACACCATGACGGACATTGCACAAAACCAATATACTATGAGACCTTTGGTATCAAAGTATAAAAACATAAGCACAATTACCTTTAACTGGTAATCATAGCTACAATTTTTTATTAAATTTTCATTTTGGCATTTATGCAGCTTTTTACTGCAAATCATGCATAGCATGTGAGAACGGAAGGGAGGGAGTAGAGAGAGAGAGAGAGAGAGAGAGAGAGAGAAAGAGAGAGAGAGAGAGAGGTAGCCAACCGCATTGTCAAACGTCAAAACTTGTCAATTTTCCATATAGTTAAGAAATTTCGGATAGCATGATATGTTGACGCAACGGGTGGGGGTAAAGTTGCAAAAGTAGTTGTTATAAAAATATATAATATATAAATATATATATATATATAAAAAAAACAAGTGAAAACGTTGCAGTCGGACGCAACCGACTGCGGAGTACTTTGTTACCTGTAATAGAACGGATGGTAAGGAGACTGCATGCAAATGAGTGGGCCGGGTGTTAAACATCGCCAGCTATCATGTTACCAAATTTGGTGACTTTAGCTCAAAAACTGTGGAAGATATCTGAATTCCAAATTTAGAAGGTGGGCGGCAGAGGTGGGGCTGGCTCTAGCTCAAAAACTGTTAGAGATATAGCCGATTCCGATTTTATAAGGCGGGTGGCTTGGGTGGGCGTGGCATCCAAAATTTTGATGCAGATCTTTGGAAGATGTTGCCTTCTATATTTTTCCCGAATTTAGGGGCTCTAGCTTACAAACTGTAAGAGATATCGAAATTTCAGATTTTAAATGGTTGGCTGCAGAGGTGGTCATGGCATCCAAATTTTTGATGCAGTTTGTTGGAAAACTTCACTACCTATCTTGACACAAAATTTTGTGGCTCTGGCCCAAAAAATGTGAAAACTATAGCCGTTTCCAATTTCAAGGAGCAGGGAGGATGGGGGCGGATGGAGTGGGCGTGGCATCCAAAATTTTGATGCAGTTTTTTGAGGGATGTGACCAGCTATCTTAGTGCAGTTTGGTAACTCTACCTTCAGGAATGTGAGAATTATATGGTTTTATCGGTTTTTAGTTATCGATTTTATCGATTTCCCAGCCTCCTAGTAGGCGTGGCAACCCAATCTTGACACTTTATCTGACTAGCCCATAGACAAACATAATTGCAAAGTTTCAAGTCTCTAGCTTTACAGGTGTTGAAAAAAATTGCGTTCATACGGATAGACAGACGGACAGACGGCCCATCCCCCTTTTCCTTCAAATTGAAAACACCTATAGTTTTCACATTTTTTGAGCTAGAGGTAACAAATTTTGTTTCAAGATAGGTAGTGAAGTTTTCCAACAAATTGAATCAAAAATTTGGATGCCACGCCCACACCTTCCGCCCCACTACACCCCGCCGTTGTTAAAACGGTTATGCGTGTATCTTCCACATTTTTTGAACTATAGTCACCAAATTTGGTAGGAAGATATATGGTGACATCTACCAAAGATCTGCATCAAAAAATTTGATGCCACGCCCACCTCTGCCGCCCACCATTTAAAATGGGAAATTTCAATATCTCCATCAGTTTTTAAGTTAGAGCCCCTAAATTCGGTAGAAATATAGAAGGCAACATTTACCAAAGATCTGCTTTAAAATTTGGGATGCCACGCCCAAATGTCGTCAGGGTGGCGTGTTAGGTACGTGTGTGTGTGTAGCGGGGTGTGTGTGTGTGTATGCCGGTGTGTGCGTACCGCGCTTTGCGTTTGTGCGGGGTGTGTGTGTGTGTATGCCGGGGTGTGCGTACCGCGCTTTGCGTTTGTGCGGGGTGTGTGTGTGCCACGCGTGTGTGTGTGAGTGGCGTACGCTCTTACACTGCCACTTGCACTTTCACTTGCACTTTTCTGCTGCCGCTGTTGCCGCTCCGGGGTTTTGTGGTTGCCGCTCCTGTAGTTGTAGGGGCCACAGCTGTTGTAGCTTGCCGTGGTTGTTGTTGTTGCTGCTATCAGCTGCAGTCGCTGTGGTTGTTGTTGTGGCCGGGGCTACTTTGACCGTGGCTGTGGTTGTTGTTGTTGCCGTGGCTGTTTGTTGTTGCTGCTACAAACTGCAGTCGCTGTTGTTGTTGTTGTGGCCAGGGCTGCTTTGACCGTGGCTGTGGTTGTTGTTGTTGCCGTGGGGGCTGTCGTGGTCGTTGCTGTCGTTGTTGTATTGTTGCTGCTTCCGTTGTTGTTGTTGTTGTTGTCACCGGGGCGCATTTAACTCCGATACGTTTTGTCTCGCGGCGCGTCGAGAAACTTCTTCCTCGTCTTCTCAATTTTGCAAAATCATCCCGCCGGTCGGCATAGTGTTGGGTAATGCCAACACCCGTGAGTAAAAAGTGCGTCGCTTGGCTCACTTTGCGCAACGATCGAGCTTTTTGTCTTGGAGGCGCTCTCGCAACTGCGCAACACTACTGAGCGCGCCTCACGACGTAAAGCTAGCAGCTTTTGTGAGGTAGCAGAATGCTACCTCACACCCTCCTCTTACTTCGGGGGGCGGTGACGGACGGTGACCTTGCCGCCCTGAGATACCTTCACCTGGAACCCCTGGCTGTCCACCTTCATCAGGTACTTCCGCCCTCGGTCATGGCATTGCCGGACGGCCACTTCCACGCTTTCAATGACCGCCTCAGGGAGCATTCCGCCGGTCCCTACGACCCGCCATGACTCCGGAGCCCTCTCCCAATCAATGGCGTAAAACGGCAGGTCGTCCAGACTCCCGACGTGAACGCCTGTAAGGGCTTCGTCTACGAGGTCGTCCGGCCAGTCGAAGTCCATGGCGATGTCCAGCTCCGCGTTTCTTGTCGGCAATTCTACTCCGAGGGCGGAGTCTGGTATCTCGTCCTTCGGGATGAAGACGTCCGTACTGCGGCTGTCCTCCGACATATACCCTTCCGGATCCACGTATTTTCGGCAGTGACCCTCCAGGCTCCAGAACAGGATCTTTCCCTCCGCTTCCGACATCCCTTCTCTGAAAAATATCGTCGGCTCTATGAAGATTTATCTTTGGTTTTGTGTGTGGGATGGGAGGTGATTAGTCGGGAGTGAGGGGAACCGAAGGGAGGTTAGTCCATTGCTTTTGTCGGGGGCTCCTTGTCGTCGTCCCCGTTAAAAGGCTTAATTTCGGCGAGATTGGCAACGCGTCGTCGTCTCGTCTCCTCGTGTTGGACCCTGACGACATTTGGGGAGACGAACTTCACAACTCGGTATGGGCCGTCAAATTTTGGCGCCAGCTTTGCTGCAAATCCTTCTGCCGCGTTGGATAGCACGTGGTGCTTTGCTAACACCCTAGCTCCCAGAGTAGGCCGCCAATCCCGTCGGCGCAGGTTGTATTCCCTGGACTGCTCCTGGGATGCCCTCTGCGTATTCCCCTTCACGACCTCGAATATCGCTTGTAGTTCGGTGGCCAGCGTCTCGGGACTCACGACTGGTCTTCCGCTTCCCGGGGTCACTTCGTCGTAGAAGGCGTTGGGCAGTCTGGGCTCTCGTCCTTGCACCAGGTAGACTGGGCTGAATTTGGTGGTGTCGGAGATACTGGTGTTTATGGCCAGCATAATTTCTGGAAGCAATTCATTCCACGTGCGTTGATGCCCTTCCACGTACTGTGCCAGCATCGTCTTGATGGTCCGGTTGGCTCTCTCCGTGGGGTTTTGTTGGGGACTATGCCTTTTCCAAATGAGCCGTTGTGGCCTTCCGCAGCGGGACCAACTCTACCCACTTTGAAAAATGGCCGAAAAACACCAGAAGCATCGTGTTTCCGTGCTTGGATCTGGGAAGAGGTCCGACGAAGTCTGCGCATACCGTTGCGAAGGGTTCCAACACCTGCCTGGTCAACATCCTCCCAGCTGGTCTGAGCTGGCTCACCTTAAACAGCTGGCACTTGCTGCATTGTCTTACATACTTGTTTACATCCCTGAATAGTCCAGGCCAGTAGTATCTCTGCATCACGCGTCCAATGGTCTTCCGGACCCCCTGGTGTCCGGCGGTGGGGTGGTCGTGACTCTCGCTTAGAACACGTTGTCGTTGGCCAGACGGGACGCAGAGCTTCCAAGGGACGTACTCTTCTTCTAGGGGGCGGTGTCCAAGGTGTCGGTATAGCTGCCCATTCTCCAGCATTTAATCCGGGTACTGGTCAGGGTGATCCTGGATGCGTCTGACCATCTTCTGGACCCACGGACATTCGGCCTCCACTTGCGTTAATTGCAACACTTCATCGAGTGGTTGCCGGGATAACGCGTCAGCTACCACATTCAGCTTCCCCCGACGATAGTGGACGTCGAACTGGTACTGATGAAGTTCCAAGGCCCACCTCGCAATTCGGCCGGTCCGATTATCTATACTATTTAACCACTTGAGGGCCAGATGATCGGTCACCACGTCGAAACGGTAACCCTCGAGGAAGCATCGCAACTTCCGAATGGCCCACACAATAGCCAAGCACTCCTTTTCAGTTGCCGAGTAATTCTCCTCGGGCTTGGTTAGCCTCCGACTGACGTCTGCGATTACCCGCTCGGCTCCTTCCAGCTCCTGTGTCAGGACTGCTCCGATCCCGAAGTCGCAAGCGTCTGTCTGTAGCGCGAACTTGACTGTGAAGTCCGGGCATGCGAGGACAGGTGCTTCAGTCAGTCGGCGCTTCAATTCCTCGAAAGCGTGCTGCTGCGGCGCGGCCCACTCCCAGCGTTTGTTCTTCCTCATCAACACCGACATCGATTGCACCACCTCGGCGAAGTTGGCCACGAACCGCCGATACCACGATGCTATTCCCGAACACCGTCTGAGCTCGCGAACGTTGGTCGGGGGTGTCAATTTCCTGACGGCTGCAATCTTGTCGGGGTCCGTGTGGATGCCCTGCTCGCTGACGACGTGTCCCAAATACGAGATGCTGCGTCGGAAGAACTTACACTTCGCCTTATTTAGCCGCAAATTCGCCCGTCTCAGCCGTCGTAGCACCTCTTGCAGCTTCTGTAGATGGTCCTCTAGGTCGAAACCGGTGATGATGATGTCATCCAGGTAAGCGAAGGAGAACGGCTCCATGTCGGGCCCGATAACTCCATCGAGGGCCCGCTGGAAGGTGGCTGGGGCGGAATGTAGGCCAAAAGGCATAACTTTCCAATGGAACAGCCCACGTCCCGGCACCGTAAAGGCGGTGTATTGCCGACTATCGCGAGCCATGGGAATTTGCCAATATCCGCTCTTCAAATCCAGGGTGCTTATATACTTGGCGTTCCGCAAGCGTTCCAGGATGTGGTGTATCCTGGGCAACGGGTAGGCGTCGGGGACAGAGCGTGCGTTCAGTTGCCTGTAGTCGATACACATCCTTATGTCGCACGTCTTTTTCCCAACCAATACGATGGGCGCGCTGTGAGGGGACTTCGAGGGCTCTATGCATCCATTCTTTAGTAGTTCATCTACCTGATCGTAGATGACCTTTTGCATGGCGGGGTTCTTCGGGTAGTAGCGCTGTTTGATGGGTCTCTCGTCCCGCATGGTGATCACATGCTCCGCAATGTGAGAGACCCCCTTCAGTCCATCAAACAGCGCCAGTTCTCGCTCCAAAAATGCTCGTACCCTGGGGTCTGTTTCCTCCTAACATTCCTGGTTCTCGTCTTGGACTGCGAGAGGGCTCTGCTCGTCCGGTACCTGCGCCACCGCTACTACCTGTGAACCGCCGGTCACCTCGCGACTGGAGACTTCGGTCGTCTGGCCAGTACTTGGGTTTTCCGGTGGGGGTTCCTGCTCCGCCTCATGGGTCACCTCGCGACCGAGATCCACGTTCGTCTCCTTGGTGCTTGGGTCTTCCTCTTTGGGGATGGCTGTCGGTGGTATGGGTTCGGGTTCTTGCGTATTCTTACGCTCGGGTTCCGGTGGTCACGTGGTGTTTCGCCTACCCTCGGGGCTTTGAAAAATCTCCTTGCTAAGTCGAAGCGACGATTCTCCGAACGATAGGGTGGCTCCCGTTGCGCACAGGAAATCGATGCCCAGGATCAAGTCATCTACTTGGGAGACTATGCCAAGGCCATGCAGTATCACAAACACGATCTAACACTAGCCAAATCCATGAACGACAAACTGGGCGAGGTTAAATCCTCGGGAAATCTGGGAAATACTCTCAAAGTAATGGGTCGCTTCGATGAGGCAGCCATTTGCTGTGATCGACATCTCACACTAGCACGCCAGCTGGGCGATCGTCTGTCCGAGGGACGCGCCCTTTACAATCTGGGCAACGTTTATCATGCCAAGGGCAAACATCTTGGACAACGGAATCCGGGCAAATTTGGTGACGATGTCAAGGAGGCATTGGCCAAGGCCGTCAAGTTCTATCAAGAGAACCTACAGCTGATGCGAGATCTGGGCGATCGTGGAGCACAGGGACGCGCCTGTGGTAATCTGGGCAACACATACTATTTGCTGGGTGATTTCCAGGCAGCTATTGAGCATCATCAGGAGCGCTTGCGCATTGCCCGTGAGTTCGGAGATCGGGCTGCAGAGCGTCGAGCCAACAGCAATCTGGGCAACTCGCACATCTTCCTCGGCCAGTTCGAGGATGCCGCCGAGCACTATAAACGCACTCTTGCCCTAGCCATGGAGCTGGGCGAGCGTGAGGTTGAGGCACAGTCCTGCTACAGTCTGGGCAATACTTATACGCTGTTGCATGAGTTCACCACAGCGATTGAGTATCATCATCGGCATCTGGCCATTGCCCAGGAGCTGGGCGATCGCATTGGCGAGTCGCGTGCCTGCTGGTCCCTGGGCAATGCCCACTCGGCGATTGGCAACAATGACAAGGCGCTTCAGTTTGCCGAGTCGCATCTGCAGCTGGCCAAGGAGCTGCGTGATCCGGTTGGTGAGAGCACGGCTCGTGTGAATATTTCTGATTTACGCAAGCTGCTTGGCATGCCGGAGGCGGACCATACGCCCACACAGGATGAGGAGCGTTCCAGTGCCTCAGATCATTCGGCCAGTGGACATCAATCGGGTGGCTCGGAAAACTCACAGGGACGCATGGTACGCGTTCGTCGCCAGAGCATGGAACAGTTGGATCTGATCAAGATCACACCGGATGGCAAACGTTTGCAGGAACAGGAGAAAAACAAGGCCACTACGGCCCACACAAAAGCCAAAGAAGATGATTTCTTCGATATGCTCTCGCGATCGCAATCGAAGCGCATGGACGATCAACGTTGCTCGATCAAGATCAACAGTGGAGCAGCTGGAGGAGGAGGAGGAGGAGGAGGAGGAGGAGGAGGAGCTGCCACTGGCGCCACACGCAAGCCGCTGGTGCAACAGAACTCGCTGTTCGTGGATCCCACCAATTTGCCGGGTCTGAAGTCGCCATCGTCGGCGGTGCCACCAGGTGCTGGACATGCACCATTGTCGCGCAGCGCAACAACCACACAACAACCCGACGATGCGTTCCTGGACATGCTGATGCGTTGTCAGGGCTCGCGTCTGGAGGAACAACGCTCCGAGCTGCCACGTGCGAATGACACCATGGATGTGGAGGCGCCACAGCTGCAGGCACCCTTGGCAGCCGCTGGGGCCAGAGGTGGTGGCACCACTGTGCCCGATGAGGACTTCTTCTCGCTCATCATGAAAGTGCAGAGCGGTCGAATGGAGGACCAGCGTGCTTCGATACCCATGCGTGGCTTCAACAATGCTCGGCGTAATGCACGCAATCAAAATAATATTAATAACAACAACAATAATAATAACAACAATGCTGGCGGTGGTGGTGCAAGTGGTGCAAGTGGCGCTGCTGCTGCCTCCAAGTAAATGCCGAATCCCAAACGCTGTCCACACATCGGCTGCTCATCTTTTTCTATCATTTTGTTATACACAGCACGTACATTTCGGCCATTTGGCCTATTGGCTAAGATTTATTTGATAAGGCTTATACACACATTGAAACATTGAAGAAGTAACCAAATATTTGTATTGCCATGCATCGCTCTTCCATTTGGATGCATTTGTTTATTACTCACACACACAAACACTCACCATACTTACATAAGATATACATACTATATAATACAATTATACAAAGTTAAACTTATATTGATATTGAGTAATTTCTCAAGCATATGCTTCTTACAAACACAAAGAAACTCGCACAACATTTTAAAGATAAAAAAAAAAAAAAACGGTGGGCATGATTGGTTGGTCTCTCCCAACTGGATCGCCATGACGCATGCCTTGATGATTGTTGCGCGCGATCCGTCTGCTAGGCTTACTCCTACCCGGATTTCTCGCAGCCCTTCGGGGGATAGCTGCCTCGCGACCGTCTCGCTGATAAAATTCCTAGTCGCTCCAGTGTCGATAGTAGCCAGGAAGGGTTTGCCTTCCATGCTTACCCTGGCTACTCTCCTCGCGTTCCTGAGCTGGATGGCTCCGCTTACCTCCGTTGCTAGTTGCTGCCCACTCCCCCCTGTTCCGGAGTTGAGGAGGGAGGCACTTCGTTTCCCGAAGTCCGTGTACAACACTCGATCGTGCGAACACCTCATCTTCCGCACTGCCAGCAGTGTAGAACCTGTGGGTTCCGTCGCTTGGTGCTGGGGCGCGGGGTTGGTTTTCTCGGCTGGATGGGGCTGAGGGTTGGTGCTCCCGACTGGATGGGGCTGGGGGTGGGTGTTCCCGACTGGGTGTCTTCCTTGGCTGTTGGACTCCCCTCTCCTGCACCATCTCGAAGTGCGTTGCCAGCTGGGTCAGCTGGTTCAGGCTAGCGACTTCGTGCCTTCGGATGTAGAGCTGGTAGCTCGGCAAGAGGTTCTCGTATAACCCATCCAGCTCTTGGTCCCTGGTGCACCCTGCGCGTTGCATTAGCAACCGTAGCTGGATCATATACCGCTTGAACGGCTCCCCGTAGAGATGCATATGCGCCCTAATCTGGTCCTCTAAGCGCTCAAAATACCTCGGCGGGAGATAGAACTCCAGGAAATCCCGCCGGAATCTGGTCCATGTTTCTTCTTGCATCCTGTTGATCCGGAACCAGCTCTCGGCCTCCCCCGTTAGTACTTCGGAGAGTATGGGCGGAAGGCGGCACAGGTCCATTTGATGCGCGGCTGCTCTCTCCTCGATACGTTCAATGAACTTCAACGGATCAGTTGATCCGTCAAACGTATGCCCCATGTAGTTTTTCGGCCAGCATACCGATCGACACTTCTCGTCCTTGTGGAGAACTGTGGCGTAGGCGGAGCGGCGATCGGCCTCCGAGTCGATTGGGGTCGGGTCCTGGAACGGCTCCATCCGTATTTGTGATCGTGACCACAGGATTGCGGGTGGGGGTACCGGCTTCCTTCGGCGACTGGCTCCTCGACCGTGGCTTGCTCTCTCCCGAGCCGGCTGGTGAGTGGTCTTGGTATTTGGTGGCTAGTTCCTGGAACCGGGCCACCAGTGTCTCCGGGTGCTCGCTCCTGCTGATGAAGCTAGCCACCCTGCTCCTTAGCTCCGTGACGGATCCTTCGGCATCTAGCCCGAACTCGCTTGCCAGGGATACCAGTTCTTCCTTGCGCCGGTAGTACACCCAACTTACCGCGACCATGTTTCCAGATTTTAAGGTTTTCTTTGCTTATTATCCTTCGGGAGGATGTGTGATCGTTATTCGGACTTTGTTTTCTTTATTATCCTTCGTAAGGATGCGGATTATTTATTTACTATGATTATGTTTGACTTTATTATCCTGCGTAAGGATGTGGATTATTTGTTTACTATGATTATGTTTGGCTTTATTATCCTTCGTAAGGATGCAGCGAGGGTTCAAGCTGGCAGCGCGGCGACGCAGCTCTCTGCCACCGTCTGCAGCGACGTGCTCCAAAAGCGGTGCGGGGGACCTGAGGGGCAGGGTTATGGTAAGGGCAAGGGGAAAATTTGGGACTTGTGACCTTTATTTTACCCAATGACAAACGACACACTACGCTATGTTGACGATCCCGGACCCCCCCTTCTGTACAACCTCTGTAGTAGTGGGTCTTTAGGCCACAAAAAGGGGAGGGGCTCCTTCTCACATGAGTCTTCCAGAGTCCCTGCTCGGGCGCCATCTGTAAGGACGTTTCTTGGCCGAGGTCGGCGTCTCAGTCGCGTCCAGAGTCTTTTACAGATTATTTGTAAAATGCTGGGACCCTGGAGTGAGCCGCACCGGAGTCGGACACCAAGACGTAGACATAAAGGGGTTGGGGTAGATCGGCCGCCCGGCTCGACACCTTCGGGGTCGGCTAAGGGCAGAGCTGCGGGTCCAGGGTGATAACCCGGAAGACTCATCGGCCCTTTCCCTCAGACGGCTCTTCGAAGGGGTGAGAGGCAAAGCGTGCAGCGGGTTAGGCCAGGGTAAAGCCCGGAAGCCTTTCCAGCAGCCCACCTGGCCCCACCCACCTCGCTCGTGCTCACCGGCCGCGTCGTTAGACGCGTGTAGATGGCCCAGGTGAAGATCTGCGGCGCACAGGATAATACCCGGAATGCGTCTGCAAACTACTTCCCCCAAGCCCGCTACAGCTGCAACGCGCGGGTATTACCCGGTTGTCGCTACACACGGATCTAGACCAAGGAGCAGGCATCGCAGAATCTAGGGTAAGACCCGGAAGATTCGCTATCCCGCCCCTCATGTCCGACCCGTGTGGGCCGTACGGTGAGGCGACCCGAAGCCCGAGGCTTCGACTACCCGCTGAAAAGAAAGGTGGGCGAAGGGGAGTGCGAGACAACACAAAGAAAACACACACTTGAACATTTATTTATTTTTATTCTAAAGATCGTTTGTCTCCTTTTATTTTATTCATCTTAGGGAGGGGGAAAAAGGTACGAGGTACCGCTACATTGTTGTTGTGGCCATGGGCCAACTTACCCCTCACCGTACGTGTGTGTGTGGGTGTGTATGACTGTGTGTGTACCGCCTGTGCCTCTGTGTCTGCGTGCCGGTGGTGTGTGTACGTTGAGTGTATGCAGAGGTATATGGTGTGTGTAGGCGCTGGCGTGGTAGGTACGTGTGTGTGTAGCGGGGTGTGTGTGTGTGTGTATGCCGGGGTGTGCGTACCGCGCTTTGCGTTTGTGCGGGGTGTGTGTGTGCCACGCGTGTGTGTGTGTGAGTGGCGTACGCTCTTACACTGCCACTTGAACTTTCACTTGCACTTTTCTGCTGCCGCTGTTGCCGCTCCGGGGTTTTGTGGTTGCCGCTCCTGTAGTTGTAGGGGCCACAGCTGTTGTAGCTTGCCGTGGTTGTTGTTGTTGCTGCTATCAGCTGCAGTCGCTGTGGTTGTTGTTGTGGCCGGGGCTACTTTGACCGTGGCTGTGGTTGTTGTTGTTGCCGTGGCTCTTTGTTGTTGCTGCTACAAACTGCAGTCGCTGTTGTTGTTGTTGTGGCCTGGACTGATTTGACCGTGGCTGTGGTTGTTGTTGTTGCCGTTGCTGTTGTTGTTGCTGCTACAAACTGCAGTCGCTGTTGTTGTTGTTGTGTCCAGGGCTGCTTTGACCGTGGCTGTGGTTGTTGTTGTTGCCGTGGCTGTTGTTGTTGCTGCTATAAGCTGCAGTCGCTGTTGTTGTTGTTGTGGCCAGGGCTGCTGTGACCGTTGCTGTGGCTGTTGCTGTTGCCGTGGCTGCTGCGCTTCGCTGCTGTTTTTGCTGCCTCTGGGGCTGTCGTGGTCGTTGCTGTCGTTGTTGTTGCTGCGATGCTGCTTCCGTTGTTGTTGTTGTGGCTGCCGGGGCGATGCTATGGCCGTTGCTGGTGGTGTTTTTGCCGTGGCTGCTGCGCTTCACTGCTGTTGTTGTTGCCGCTGGGGCTGCCGTGGTCGTTGCTGTTGTTGTTGTATTGTTGCTGCTTCCGTTGTTGATGTTGTTGTTGTCACCGGGGCGCATTTAACTCCGATACGTTTTGTCTCGCGGCGCGTCGAAAAACTTCTTCCTCGTCTTCTCAATTTTGCAAAATCATCCCGCCGGTCGGCATAGAGTTGGGAAATGCCAACACCCGTGAGTAAAAAGTGCGTCGCTTGGCTCACTTTGAGCAACGATCGAGCTTTTTGTCGTGGAGGCGCTCTCGCAACTGCGCAACACTACTGAGCGCGCCTCACGACGTAAAGCTAGCAGCTTTTGTGAGGTAGCAGAATGCTACCTCACAATATTCTTTATTTGCACTATGTGCGTAAAACTAAAGCTAAATAATAAATAAATAAATAATACATGTGAATATAGGAGCGACAGTAATTTGCGGTACGTCCGTTAAGAATTGCTTCGCAAACCACTGTCGCATCCCATATTGGAGTAAGCCCAGCTTGAAGTATTTCTCCTAAGCCGCTCTACTCGTCTCTGCTCCTTCATAACCAATGCCGAATGTGCCGGCGGCTTCAGCGAAGACTCCAGCATGCCTGGGACAAGATTCTCCACGGTGATGGGACAACCCATAGCGCGCTCCAGAGCACTCCTCTGGTTTGGGAACCTCCCGCAAGTAAACAAAACGTGGTGTGCGTCCTCTGGCGAACCGTGGCCGCACCATGGGCACTCCTCGCTTTGTTCGTGACCGAACCGCTTTAGGTAGCTCCGAAAGCACCCATGACCAGATAGGAGCTGCGTCAAATAAAAATTGACTTCGCCGTGTTTGCGGTTTAGCCAAGGCAGCAGTAGCGGGATCAAGGCAAAAGTCCATCGCCCCTTCACAGACGAGCTCCAGCGTGCTTGCCAACGCTCGATTGTTCTGGCTCTCGCTGCTGCTCGACCCATGCGCGCTATGTCGCCGGCAATGTGCCTTTGCAACTCGCCCGACTCGATAGCCAGTTCCTCGATCGGTATCATGCCAGCAATAACCAGGGCAGCCTCGTCGGAGTTTGTCCTGAACGCGCCGCAAAACCGGATGGCGCACAGACGGTAGGTAGCGCATAAACCGCGGCAGTAGCTTTGCACCTGCACGGCTCTCCACCAGATCGGCGCTCCATACAAGACTGTGGTGCGGACTACACTCATTAATAACTTCCGGCGCTCCTGTTTAGGCCCACGTGTGTTAAGCATTATCCGCGACAGTGCTCGACATGCTCCAGCTGTCTTAGATGCAGTATATTCCAAATGCTCCTTAAATGACAATCTCGTGTCCAGCATGACCCCGAGATACTTGATTGCCCTTTTAGAAAGAATCGTGGTGTTGCCAACAACTATTCTAGCAGTCTCCACAGACTTGCGACTGCTGACTAAAACCGCCTCGGACTTGTGCGCAGCCAACTCCAGTCCCGCATGTTGAAGCCAGTCCTGCACACGAGCAATGCACGTATTGCACGTATCTTCCACACATCTCAGCTCCTTCCATACGACCACAATGGCGACATCATCGGCGAAGCCAACGATATGTGCATCGTTAGGGAGTTGAAGCCTAAGGACTCCGTCATAAATAATATTCCACAGGAGTGGCCCGAGAACGGAACCCTGAGGGACTCCTGCAGAAACTACGTGAGATTTTACGCCTTCTGTGGTCCGATAGTGCAGCACCCGTCCGTCAAAATAGCTCCTTATTGTGTCCCGCAGATATGAGGGGACCTGCAGTACCTCCAGAGCGTTAAGGATAACATCCCAACTGGCGGTGTTAAACGCATTTTTTACATCCAGCGTGGCAATGAGGCAGTATTTTTTGGCTCCTTCTGCCCATCTGGAGCCTTGGATAGCACTGGATGCAATGTCGACCACCATGCTCAGGGCGTCGAATGTTGACATCGCTTTTCGGAAACCAAACTGGTATGGCGATAGCCCGCCTGCTCTGTCTATCGATCGGCTGAGCCTCGCAGAAAGCAGCTTCTCAAAAACTTTGCCAATGTTGTTCAACAGGCAGATTGGTCTGTACGAGGAGGGCTCCCCCGGCGGCTTACCTAGCTTCCGCAGTAGCAGCAGATTCTGGTCTTTCCAGCTACTCGGGAAGGTCCTATCGCATAGACACGTATTGAAAAGGTCAGTGAATTGTTGGGCTTTCAGCGACATCGCTAGCTTCAGCGCGCGATTGGGGATGCCGTCCGGCCCTGGGGATTTGGACGCCACGAAGCTCCTGGCAACCGCAAGTACCTCCTCCGGCGTGATTACTGCTGGCTCGATGTAGTCCTGGTGCTGCGTTGCTGTTGCGGGCAAGGACTGCAGTCTCCCATTTGGGAACAGGCATTCCACGACAGCAGTTGGTTTCCAGCATATATGCGTTTGACCACAGTTTTGTAGGTTCTGCTCCACGGGGCATGCTCAGCAGAGTCGCACAGTTGGAGATAGCATTCCCGCTTGCTCGCCTTGATCGCCTTCTTGAGCGTACCTCTCGCCCGTCTGTAATCATCGCACCTTACTGCGTAATGTGGCCTATTTGCTGCTCGTTGACAGAGCCTTCTCGCTCTAATGCAGGCCCGGCGCGCCATATCAATCTCGGCGTTTCACCAATACGTGGGCGAAGGGGCCATGCTGCTGTCACATGCCGATGAGATTTGAGCTGCCATTTGAGCTGCCCGGGAGTCGGCAGATCCTGATGTGGTGATCTGCTCGGTTGCTCTAGAAAACGCCCAAGCGTCAAAGGTGTCTTTTCGATAGTGCTTAACAGTCGGCGCGCTATGCGCACTACGCTCTCGCTGGCCACCAACTGAAAATACAATGGCGTTGTGATCGCTTGCTGTGAGCATGTCACTAACCGTCCACTGTGCTGAGTTGAATAGGGAGGGGCTGGCGAACGTAAGGTCAATTACCGAGCCGACCCCTGCTCTGGAAAAAGTGTGCCTGTTGCCGCTATTCAGTAGCGCCAGATCCAGTGGAGCCAGTGACTCCAAAAGCACCCTGCCTCTAGTGTTCGTTAAAACACTTCCCCACTCCAGAGCCCATGCATTGAAGTCGCCTGCGAGTATGACTCTGCTGCGACCCCTGGCGTCGTCTACAAGCTGTTCCAAGGTAGCGGAGAAAGCGGCGAGAGGCAAGCTGGGCGCGAGATAGCAGCTATATATGCACTAACTGCCCAATCTTGCCCTTACAAAACTATTGAACTCTTGCACCTCAGTAAGCTGCTGAGTTGCACCGCACACCCACAACGCGGCCTTCTTGCTGATGTCCGACGCCCAGATGCCCGATGGTGCAATCGGCACACGATGATGTCCGACGCCCAGATGCCCGATGGTGCAATCGGCACACGATGAGGTTCGCTCAGTATACATACATCAATTCTATGCTCCTTGGTTGACTACTCCAGAAGCGACTGAGCAGCCATGCAATGATTAAGGTTAAGCTGAAGTATCCTTATCATCTCGTCCGACCGGCAGCTGCTTTGTAGGCGGGGCAGTTAAAGCTGCCCGTAGTATGCTCCGCGTTTCCTGGCCCCTGTTTGGAGCACAGCCAGCACTTTGGTGACCAGCCTCGCCGCATCTGTAACACGTACCCCTGCGATCATCCGTGCTGGTGCATTTTGCAGCAATGTGCCCAAACTCCAGGCATTTATAGCAGCGCAGTGGCTGTACAATGGGCCGTATGTGACACACAGCCAGATCAAGTATCCGGCTGGCTAAAGGGGTTGGAAGCACCAACGATGCCGACGATGTGCCGCTACGTAGGGCTCGAAGTGAGCGGACTGCATCAACAGACAGACTGGGGGCGTCTAAGGCTTTTTGGATCGACTCGATCAGTTCGTCCAGGCCGCGGATTTCGACCCGCTGGACGTCACAGAGCGTCTTTACCGTTGCTCTGCTGCCTAAGGCTTTCACCATAGCTGATTGCAGCTCTTCCGAGCTGTGCGAAGGTTTCATGTTTAGGCGCAATAGCAGGTCTCCGTTTGCTGCACGCCTGACATTCTGCACATCCTCGTAATATTGGCGTAGAGACGGGTCAGTTTTTACCACACGGAGCATGTCAGCGTAGCTGCAGCCGTCAGCCCCGGTGATTGCAATAGCATCAGCTCGGTTACGCCTGCGCGCCGGGTTCCTTGTCTTCACTTTAGTCTAGGTTGGCTGTGGTGCCGACTGTGGAGCAGCCTGCGGTGCCGTCTTGGGTGCCGCCTGTGTTGCTACCTGCGGCGCTGCCTGGAGGGGTTTAGAGGAGCCTTGCTTCGACTTTTTGGATGGTGTGCTACGCAACTCTGGTAGCTCCCTTGGGCGCTTCGGCGGTGCCCTGTTGCCTGCACGGCTGGCGACGCCAGTAAGATCAGCTGGTAGCACCCTGACCCTGTCAATAGGACGCTCCAAGGTCGATGGTGACGTCTGGGTAGCAACCGCTGCAGTTTGGGGCTTGCTAAGCCTTAGAGCTGACGCATGGAGCTTCACGATTTTGACCAATTCGTCGCGCACCAAAGTGTTGATATGGCGTTGTCCACTAAAAAGCTCTGTCAGACCAAAAAGCGCCTGACTCAATTTCTCCAGCGAACTCTGTAACGTTGCTGGTGGCCTCGACGACCGGTTGCGGCAAGTGCCCCGCCATTGGGGTTCATTGCGACGTAGGAGAAGCCTCGCTATGCACCGGGGATGGTACGACCACCCGTTGAGGGGATCTCGGCAGTGCCTCGGTTTTGTGGGGGGCAATCTGGAGGCCAACCGAGGAGAGCCACTGGATGACCAATTCTATCGAATGGTTGCATCGAGCCTCGGCGACCTTGAGCTGCTTAGCCACCACCACCAACGCCACGTCGTCTGCGAAACCCACTATGCGGACCTCTTCAGGTAGCGGGAGCCGAAGAACGCCGTCGTACATGGCGTTCCAAAGGAGAGGGCCAAGGACTGACCCCTGCGGCACGCCTCCAGATACGCTGTACTCCTCGGTCGACTCGCTAGTGTCGTACAGCAGTATTCTGTCTTGGAAATAGCTCCTAATCAGCCTAAGTAGGTAATTTGGCACTCCAAACGCTACAAGGGCCTCAAAGATGTAGCTCCACTTCGCCGTGCTGAACGCGTTTTTTAACTCAAGCGTTGCGATCAGGCAATACTTTTTGGCGCCTCCTTTCCACCAACTGCCGGCTATTGCTTCTGAGGCTATGATATAGGTGCGTCACAATATCTCTGAGCGCCCCCGTATCGGTAGGCTGGCAGCGGGAAAAGGCGTTGAAGCGTTTGACAACGATTTTGTAGGCGTCGCCCCAGGGATCGTTCTCAGCTGTGTCACATAGCTCACGAAAGCATCTGCGCTTACTATCCTTAATAAGCTTCTGCATCTGCCTCCTGCATGCGAGAAACTCTGCTTGCCGGGCTAGGTACATCTGGGAACCGCGCGAGCGCTGGTAGCGGCGTCTAGCGTGGTTGCAAACATTTCGAGCCTCTGCTATCTCCTCGTTCCACCAGTAAACTTGGACATGGTGCCTCTTGTACCGCTTGCTCCTGGCCATGCTGGCATCGCAAGCGCGGCTTATCAGCATCATGGATTCTTCCACCACTGCCTCGGTGCTGTTTACGCTATCCGGGATCCCTGCGGATACAAGCTGTGTACCAAAGATACGCGTGTCGAGTGTGTTTAGTACCCTGGTTTAATATGGCAATATGTGTGTATTGTATTGTACAGATGCGCATGATTTAACCAGCGATAATTGATACATAGTGATGCGTCACTTCGCTTTTTCAAACTTGTTACTGATAACGATTTAGTGGCGAAGGTAGGTCGTACCAACAAAATACACGCAAAATTTAAATTCTCTCAATTCGCTCTCAGAGAACCCGAGCAGCTTTCCGAGTTGAGAGAGGACAGCCGAACGATCTTATGCATACACATATGTATATGTATGTATGTATATACATTGACATACGTTTGCTTGTGTGTCTGTTTGTGCTCATTTTGAATAAGACCTAGCCCAAAATCAGCAAAACCAAGAAAAGAACATGTGTATACCTACACGCATATATATGTATGTGTAGGTATGTGTCAGCATTTGTTTTCATATTTGTCGGGCTCAGGCTTCGAAGCGATTTTTGATATTTTTCTTCTTTAAGGTCTTGCTTATGAATGTGTGTGTGTGTGTGTAAATGTAAACATGAACAGCCACTTTAAAATGTATGCGCGGAGCACTTGTCATGAAATTCATTGACCTGCCTCAACTTCATTTGTTTCGGCAATTACAAATAAACGCAATAACATATCCCATATTTTATTATAACAATCATGCTCATTTTTATATAGCCTACATAATATTTATGCATATATATACAGTGATGGAAATAATAATAGAAACAACATGCAATTTAATAGTTTTAACCACATTGCAATTTATTGTTTGGATCTGACGGGATGCCACAAGTAAGACGTCCTAAAAATACTGCACTCGATCCAAAACACACAATTAAAACCATTATGCATGGCGGTGGAAATATTATGCTATGGAAAGAAATTTGAAATTTACAAAAAATATATGTTGTTTCTATTATTTTTTTTCCATCACTTTTATATATATACATAATTATGTAATGTCGAACATTACAATATATACAATTAGCAATACCTTCAGGAAAGTTTCATATTTTTTGTCGGGAGCAGAACATTCAGTTTTTACTTTGTATTATAATAGTAGTAAATGTAATTGCCTGCGCCAATGTTTGCTTTGCCTAAAACATATGTTAATCTCTTTATTATGAATGCTTTTAAAGCTTGCATGCTTGCACAGTTAAAGCTCTTGCGCTCTCTTTATCTCTATGTTAAAGTTGTTACACCTATAGCTCGTTTGCTTTAACGACCAACGATCACTCTCGTTTGATAAGCGCATGGAAGCGAACAAACCTACCCGGTGTCGCAATAAATTAATAAATTAAATAAATCCGAACACAAATTATTCGTTGGCAATTAGTGCGAAGGTGGATATAGTTCTTCCTCCAAACATTGGTGACCCCGACGTGATTTCGTTTTCTAATTATCGTTTATTAATTTGTAAAAATAAAGTTGTAATTTCGCGTGGGTTGATTTGTTACAATTCGGTGTCAAATCTTCCATACACTTCGTGGTTATTTGTAACAAGTCGGCGACAAACACATGTTTGGCCATTCGTTTTATACTCTGTGCTTTTGAGTTGCATCGTGCGTTACTGTACATTACCGCAGTCGTGCATTGACCCTTTGAATAGCGACAGATGCTGCCAAGGGCAATAAAGGTCAACCGCTGCATAAAACGAGCGTCTTTATAACTCATGAAACATATAGTGGTGCAGTAAAACATTTTTGATCCTATTCTTTCGTGGATATTTGTTACAAGTCGTTAACAAATATAAATACCTTTCGCGGATATTTGTTGCAATTCGGTAACAAATATAAATACCTTTCGTGGTTATTTGTCACAATTCGGTAACAAATATATGCCTGGCACTTCGTTTTTGACTCTCGCTTTGTGCTGGTTCGTTCGGTTGCATTTATTGTGCGTTACGGCAAGTGCTCTCGCTCAACATCACAGTTACTTTTTGGGTAGCAACAGACGCTGCTAAGTGCATTAAAACTCCACAGCCGCAAAAACAGGGTGTTTTTTAATTCACCAAACGTTATTTTGTGCAGTAAAAATAAAACAAAGCGCTAATTATGCCCGGCATAGGTGCCAGTGATTATGACTTTTATAAAGCAAAGGCTGATGCTTCTAAGCGGCAATTAACGGCTTTAAATTCGTACTTGGATGATGAGACAGTCGCCGCCTTCGATGAAGCAGATCTCTTAGTGCGCATCGAAATGCTGGCTAATTTGAAGGCCGATTTCAACGCGGCACAGACTGGTGTGGAAAAATTGGACTTATTGGAATTGACATCCGATGCGCGCTTTCATTTTGATGAAACTTTTGCAGAGGTTAAATCAAAACTTTCTCGAGAACTTATGACTATTCAACGCAAGAGTAGTGATGCCAACTCAGCCACAGTGCGGCATGCATTGGGCGATACAACTTCATCCGGCAACGTCACCATTAAAACATCAAGGCTACCTCAACTGCAGTTGCCCAAGTTTAGTGGATCGTACATGGATTGGCCCAACTTCTACTCTATTTTCAGCACTGTTGTTGCAAATGATGCTGAGCTAACAAGAGTGGAAAAACTTCAGCATATACTGTCCAGTTTGGAGGGAGTCGCCTTGGAAACAATTCGTTCGTTGGAACCTACAGAGAATAACTATGATATTGCTTTAAACCTGCTTTGCAATAGGTTTGATAACAAGTTACTTCATTTTCAGGCACATGTAAAATCGATTTTCGGGCTTAAAGGTGTGGATAAGGGCTCAGCTACTGGTCTAAGGGCGCTCAGCGACAAAATGAACTCCCATTTAAGGGCTATAAATTCATTAGCCGATCCAAGCCAGATTTTGGATGGTATTTTAATTCACATCGTGGCTCAGAAACTGGATCAGCGCACACGTGAACGATGGGAGGAGTCACTTGCAACTAACGAACTGCCAGCGTGGACAAAAATGGCGTCATTTCTGGAAAAAAGGTGCAGAACCATGGAGAATTTGGAAAGCGCTACGGTAACGCCACCACCTAGCATTCAGGTTGGAAAATTATCGTATAAAACTAGCAAAAACTCCTTGATTGTTTCAAACACGCATTCGTCATCAAATGTTAACTCAACATGCGTATTTTGCGATTCTGGAGAGCACTTTGGCTCGAAATGTGCTCGGTTTCTGAACCTTTCTCCTAATCTGCGTTATAAAGAAGCTAAAAAAATGCACTTATGCTTAAATTGTTTTGCGCAAGGGGCACACTCTTCAGCAGTGCAGGTCCGGCCATTGCCGACACTGCCAATCAAAGCATCATACGCTTTTGCCAGCTCCTTGCAATAACAGCTCTTGCCAGTTTCAAATCAAACGTCCTCCTCGCTTATATCTAGAACAAGTTCAAGACTACCAGCCGCAGTACGATTTCAATATAAAAATGTTGCACATACCCAATTGTTCTAGCTGACCCAAAATTTCTGCTAATTGGAGCAGGCCTATTTTTCGAATTAATTTGCACTGGGCAAATACGTTTAGCAGAAAGCAAGTTGATATTGCAGGGAACCAAACTCGGTTGGACAGTGTCTGGAGCCATCTCACACAGCGCTACAAAGCACTCAGCACTTGTTTCGCTCACAAAGTCACCAGCAATTCGGGTACAAGATGATTCGCTTGAAGAAATAGTTAAACGATTTTGGGAAATCGAAAATTCCTATGCTTCGCCAGTATCAGCCTTTGAAGAAAACTCGCTCTGTGAGGATTTCTTCAAACAAAATCACCTGCGTCTCGCTAACGGCCAATACTCGGTCAAGCTTCCATTTAAAGTTGATGTTCGCAATCTTGGAAATTCATACCAACGCGCTCTGCGCAGATTTAAGGGCTTGGAGGCTAAACTTGCCAAGGATTCGAACCTTAAATCCCAATATGCGGCGTTCATTCAAGAATACCACAACTTAGGTCACATGTCGCTTGCCTTGGAAGACTGCACAGCAAAAAGGTTCTACTTGCCGCACCACTGTGTTCAAAAGCCAGATAGTACAACAACAAAATTAAGAGTTGTATTTGATGGATCTGCGAAGTCGACCTCCGGACACTCGTTAAATGATCTATTACTTGCAGGTCCCACCATTATACCAAAGATATTTACAACGTTGCTCAGGTTCAGATTTTTTAAAATAGCTCTTTGTGGGGATATTTGTAAAATGTACAGATGCGTCAGAGTTTCGCATCCTGATGAGTATGTGCAAATAATACTATGGCGTGACAGTGCAGCAGATGAAATAAAAGCCTACAAATTGGACACACTAACATATGGAACCAAACCTGCAGCGTTTTTGGCAACAAGGACCATGCATCAACTAGCACTCGACGAGGAAGAAAATTTTCCTATTGGATCAAGGATCGACGTGGACGACCTTATGTCTGGTGGGAATAGTATCGAGGAGGTAGTAGAAATTAAACGGCAGGTAAAGCTCCTGCTAAGCCGTGGGCACTTCCCAATTCGAAAATGGTGCTCCAATGAGCCTGCCGTGTTAGAGGGTGAGCCCGAAGTGGACAAGGAAAAGTTGTTAACATTCGACGATGGAACTGGCATTGCGAAGGCTTTGGGGCTGGTATGGGATCTCAGCTCTGACAACTTTTTATTCAGCCTTTCAAAAATCCTACCAGATGGACCAGCTACGAAACGCTTCGTCCTATCCACTGTTGCCAGAACCTATGATCCGCTCGGCTTAATTGGACCACTCATTACAAAGGCAAAGATATTTATTCAAACTTTAAGGAAACATCAGCTTAATTGGGATGATATGATGCCAGAAGAGCTACAGGCTGCATGGAACCAGCTATTCTCTCAGCTTTGTATAGTCACCTCTTTTAAATTTCCTCGCTATGCGATGACTCCTGAAGCTTCATTTCAAATTCACGCATTTTGCGATGCAAGTAGCCTTGCATATGGCGCTTGCATCTATCTTCGGTCGGAATCTAAGGATTCAATTTCATCGCAACTTCTATGTTCCAAATCTAAAGTTGCCCCTCTTAAAACGCTTACCATTCCAAAACTGGAACTGTCAGCCGCATTAGTTCTGGCCGAACTGCTCGACAACCTTGGTCACAGTATACCCATTCAATGTGAGTACCATTGCTGGACCGATTCCACAATAGCGCTCTCCTGGATTCGCGAGTCGCCATCAGAATTCAACGTATTTGTCTCTAATCGGGTCGCAAGGATACAAGAGCTGATTTAAGGAATGACTTGGCACCATGTACCAACATCCTGCAACCCAGCTGACATACTATCTCGAGGCTGTACACCAAAGGAGCTGACTGGTCATCAGCTGTGGCAACATGGACCCCGGTTTCTCAGCAAGTCCAGCTCAGAGTGGCCTGCGAATGTGTTGGCTGCAGTTAACTTGCCAGAACGTCGTCGATGTGCTCTGATCGCAACATCTAAATATGATATGTCTTCCAATTGCAAATACCAAAATTCCTTTGCTTCTTTGCAACGTGTCTTCGCATATGTTCGCAGATTTTGGCTTATTTTATCGAAAAAAGGAGTTCAGCCCACAAACAAGCTGACCGTCGAGGATTTACGCATGGGCTCATATCTCCTTTTAAGGAACATTCAAGAAATCACATTCGCTGTCGAATATGCGATTCTCTCGTCAAAGGGGTCACTTCCAGCCAAAAGCAGTCTACTTTCACTCTATCCGTTCATTGACGGTAATGGTTTGATCAGAGTTGGGGGCAGGCTGCAGAATTCGGAGTTGGAATACGACGCCAGGCATCCCATTCTCCTACCCAAGGGACATCCAGTCACAATTGCAATTATTGTGCATTATCACCACAAATTTCTGCATGCTGGGCCTAGAAGCCTCCTCGCAGCAATAAGGCAAGCTTATTGGCCAATTGGTGGGCTCAAAACGGTATCCAGAGTCATTAACAAATGCTTGAGATGCTTTCGGCTAAAGCCAAAGTATGCCGAGCACATTATGGGCAGGCTTCCAGCGGATCGTGTTCGTCCAAACCCAGCGTTTCACACCACAGGAATCGATTACTGCGGTCCCTTTCATTACAAGCCTGAGAGCAGAAGCAAGGCGCCGGTGAAATGCTATATAGCTGTTTTTATTTGCTTTAGTACAAAGGCTACGCATCTCGAAGTGGTCAGCGACCTGTCTCCTGCATCGTTCATTGCGGCTCTGCGGCGTTTCATTAGCATCAGAGGCAAACCACGTGTCATATGGACGGACAATGGAACGAATTTTGTTGGTGCTAAAAACGAATTGACTGAGTTGAAAAAACTTTTCTTGAGCGATCCACATAATAATACTGTATTGAACATTTGTGTGGCAAATGGAATAGACTGGAACTTCATACCACCTCGATCTCCGCACTTTGGTGGATTATGGGAGGCGGCAGTGAAGTCTGCAAAATATCACTTTTATCGAACTGCTGGTTCTTCGACTTTAAACCTTGATGAGCTTCGGACATTGGTTTATGAAATTGCCGCAATTCTTAATTCTCGCCCTTTATATGCTATTTCAGAAAACCCTGATGACGTTAATTTTCTAACCCCAGCGCACTTCCTCATTGGGTCAACATTCACCGCTATAGACGAGCCTGATATTACGCACTTAAAGGAAGGTCGTCTGGATTGTTGGCAGCGCGTATGTCAAATGCGTCAAAATTTCTGGCGTAAATGGAGCACGGACTACCTGTCAATCCTACAGGAACGCAGCAAATGGAAGACGTCACAAACAGCGCTTCAACCTGGCTCCATGGTGCTGATTAAGGACGAATATCTTCCTCCTCTGAAATGGCGGCTTGGCAAGGTTGTGTCGACAATACCAGGAGCGGATGGCGTATCTAGGCATTGGTTCGAACCGCAACTGGTTTGGCCAAGAGAGCAGCAATGAAGCTTGCCGTTCTGCCCCTTTCTGACCAAGTTGGTTAAAAGTGTCAACGTTGTTGCGATCTCGACTTGTAAAATTTGTGAAATATAATGATGAAAAGTCTTTTCGGAAAGTGGAAATTAATTATAAGCTATTATCTATCGAGCAGTGGATTAAGTGGAAGCCAGCAGAAGGACCATGTCTTTTTGTGATCAAGGCCAGAACAACGTTTCAATGTTTAACCAATTAAAGGCAAGTAAAGATGACGTGTCCTACCATTTTATGGACGAAAATATATATTTAATTGTCACTTGCAAAAATCTTTAAGAAATACGCTGCAAAAATGGAATTTGAAAACTCCCGATGGAATCGTCGATTTTAAATATGTTTAAAGTTTGTCCGAAACTGACTTTATCCCATATAGAGGCGAATAATTTCGAAAAAATGAATGTTTCGAGAGCTACTCAAGTTCTAAGTAATTCAGTCGGAGTTGGTGTGACAATGATGATGAAACTGGGACATCTGAATAATTTTATTAAACTAGCAAATGACTTGTTCGACTTACTTGATTGCAAATTTTTGGTTAATGAAAACCCCTTAAAACGTCCCCTTGGCCGAAACGACCCTAAGAAAATTGAAAAGCTTGAGCAAATTTTGGACTATATGTCAAAAGTATAAGTTATTTCATCAAAAGACTCAGTAAAATGCATTAAAGGGTATGGTTTGACGTTAAAAGCCGTTCTACGGCTTTGTGAAAATATATTTAAAAGTATGCCAGCCATTAATTTTATTTTGCTTGGAAAATTAAACCAGGATGCCTTGGAAAATTTTTTTTTTAAAATTCGCTCCGCCTTGGGCTCAAATACCCATCCTACTGCAAATTAATTGCACTATATTGTTGCTCGACTAACTTCAACAGGAATTATGCGACACAAATATAGCAACAAGTACGGAAATTGTGACGTTGACGAAGATATGATGCTGTCCTTAGGAGACGTTACCGATAAAGATCTTGCTAATGCAATTCAAACGGACATAGAAGAGGATACCGTACCTAGCAGTAAGCCACACGAATCAAGTCAAATCACATTGGAGGATATAAACGTTGACGTGCCTAATGAATATTTCAGTACCAAAAAACTGACTGAAGTCCGGGTACAACGATATGTAGCGGGATATGCTATATATCGAAAATTTATATGCAAATTAAATTGTGTAGCATGCATAGCTCTTTCAACAAATGACGGAATAAATCCACTTGATCAGTCGACATCACTGATTTTAATTAAAAACTACACATGTAATGACCAAGATTTGCGCCTCGGAAACCCAAGAGAAGCAATTTTTAAAATTTTTAAACAGCACATGGTCTGGTATAAGACAGCCTTTTCTCAACATTCCCATGTAAATGGAATTAGAAAAAGAATATTTCAGGCAATTTTCGATCGAACGAATCTGGAGTTTGAGACTTGTGTAGTATGGTCACATATCGAATGCTCACTGTGCTCAGTGGTATGCATAAATATTATTACAAATACATTGTAGCACTTGGCTACAATATTCATATATACAAATCCAAGTCCCAAGCATAGTCGGTAATATGACCACTCTTGAATGCATGGGACTGAACATGCTGAGTCGGCATATTTGACATGCGCGACGGCTCTGTCACCAAGTGAACATTATACTTCTTCTCTGCCGCGGCGACTCTTCGCCAGCCTTTATACATATATGTAAACATTTATACATAAGCTGACCGCTCCTCTGCCGGCGTCACTGGCAGCGCAGCTACGCGGTCTTTAGCTGTACGATTCAATTGTTAGAGAACTAAGAATCAGATAATAAATGGACATCAAATCAAACAGTTGTGCTTATATAACATGGCGACCGTGAATGTGAAATCTACAATCTTCGGATACTTGAAATAAAATCCTGCATCCTGCGCGTGAATGTGAAATCTACAATCTTCGTATACTTGAAAACCTGCATCCTACGAAATTCAACTGGATTAACAAAATCAACAACAACAACAGAAAATGGAATCCTAAACTGGATCTTGCACGTGAGATGAGAACTATATCAACGACAAAAGCAACAACAACAAATTAAATCGTAAACTGGATCTTGCACGTGAGATAAGAACTCTATCAACGCCAACAACAACAACAGCAATTGGAATCTTAACCGGATCTTGAACAAATGGAGAAACTGAGTGAGTAGAGGCAGAGTTATGGCAAATCGAGGGGGAGTGCAGAAAAAAATTGAAAAAAGAATAGCGCACATAAAGTGGCTGCTATTCGCAAATCAAACTCCACCCTCCTGGGCAACTGCCCAAAAATTACAAGAAGAGCTAGACTTTCTCAAGTCAAGCCTTAAAGAAAGAAAGCCAATAACTCCCGCTCACTCAGAAATAAAAACAATAAAAACTGAATTCATTAAAACAACACCTCCTCCTCCCAAGGAACTACCGAAGAAACGGAAAGAGTGCCCTAGAGACTGCCCGGGGCCTTTGGACAGCGCATTCTGCAAATCTACATGCGCTGAGAAAACCTGTGCGATGACCGGCACCGCTACCGCCTGAGCTCATAGGCCCAGGAGAACAGCAGCTGAGTCAACAAGCGTGAAAGGCAGGCCGCCTTTTACGCCTACGAAGGAGCATCAGCGAGCCAACAGGCGACGACCAGCTGATGCAGCGAACAGAAGAAACACAGCAGCAGAAACTAAAAAATATATATATACAAAAAAAATTTTTTTTGTTAAATTGAGCGGAATCTTATCTGCCCAATAGCAGTATAGCCCGTAAAGCTATACAAACAAATAGGTAGAACACTGTAAGACACATTTAAAATTTTTTTTTTAATTTGAAAAACATATGTATAATAATAGTATACGTAAATTTGATGATACATATAATGCAAAGATTCTTGTTGACTCATTTAACGATGCAAGAATATTAGTGCATGAAAATAGGGAAATAATAAATAAAACGAACTGGTCAAAAATATCAAAATTATTGATCAAGTTACGTTCAAATTTAATAGCTGTCAAATAAAGGTATAATCTAGACATATTTATACCAACAATTTTAAATACCCCTTTGGCAATCGAGCGAGGGAACTGAAATCAAAGAAAAATATCTAAACGATCTGACAACTCCTGCGCTAATCACATTATCGGCACAAGATAATGAAATAGAACAGGAAGAAGAATTATACTCAAACTCAAGTATAATTGACATAAAAGCAAAACATAATGACGGACCCAAGTGCCCAAAGGGCATACATTAAAGACATTTCGAATGCCATTCCAGAATTCAAAAAATTACATCTTCAAAGATTTGTAACAGCTTTGAAGTTAGTAAATTTGACAAAAGGCACATTCGAAGAGATAGCTGTTGAGGTCATAAAGTCAAAAATTATTGGCTCAACACTCAACTCAACTCAAACTCAAAAGCGAATAGACGTGTTTGTTCGTGCGCTGCGTTCTTTCACTGATTCCGACTAATTTCCCATAAATAAATTGGTTAACGAACTCAAATAAAAAACTTTTCATAGTGGTTCACAAAGTGGAAGCATTTTTATTCCATATATTTGGATAAATAATAAAAAAAAGTATAAGTAAACTTCTTTCCTGGCTTAGCGCGGCAAAAGCTAACATCAAAACAACAATAACAATCTATGAGAGTTACTCTCACAAGCTGTAAGCCGAAACACTCGAAACACAAAACAAAAGTGAGTGAGAACGTAACGGACACGAACTACAGAAAGAACTCGGCGTACAAGGCACAAAAAACAAACACTCAAAAATTCACTCAAAACAAAAAACAAAAATAACTCATGGCACCCCTTCCAAAGCGACAACGCGAGAACTCCACTGGTGATCTTAAAACCAGCAAGGCCTTCAAAAGAGCTGCAATCCTGCAGCTCATATATAAACGTTTCGACGAGCAAGCAGAGGTGATCGCGGCGAAGGTGGGTGAGTGCGAGGGACGCATTCTTGCAGCACTTAATGCAAGGCTGGACGGCATGAGTGCGGTTCTTGAGAACCTCAAACATCGTGTCCAAAAACTGGAGGAAGATGCTGCCAAGTCGTCGCTGCTCGAGGAGAAGTTGTCCACCTTGGAGGCCAAGCTAATGCTAGTGTGGCCACGGAGCTAAGGCAACTGCGGACACTATTTAACAAACTTTGTTTTTCGTTGGGAGTCACCCCGGTGCCGAGACCACGCGACATATTTAGGGTCAAACAATCTGCTGGGTCGATTGCTGACCCCACGATCTTAATCCGTTTCGACAATACGCACGACAAAATAACTTTAATGCGAGCTGCCGGTACGTATAGGCGCACAAATAATCAGCCACTCAGCCTACAGCTGGTAGATATTGAAACACGCGGTATGGTTCCTATATATATGAACGAACAGCTAAGCAAAGAAAATTACAAGATTTTCAAAGAGGCGATAAATATGAAGAAGCAAAAACAACTGACTGCTGTTTTCTGCCGACGCTCTCTTGTGCATGTAAAGCAAACGGAGAGAGGAGAAATCTTTGCATAGAGAGCGCACAGCAGCTCTCTCAACTGCGCGCTCAAAGCTCGCCGTCAGAAGCAGATGACCTTTTTCGTACCTAGTTTCTGTTTAAAAATTGTCGTATGTAACTTAGTTTTCTTAAATAATATCTGTAATTTTAATCTCTTAATTTTATCTTTAAGCTGTTATATGGTTAAATATTGTAAACATGGAAAACTGAAAACCATTCTTGAGGCAGGAAACTTCACAACCATGAATGAAGCCATCACAAAGTACTTACAATATAGTACTGAAACGACAGGCAATCCAAATGCAATATTGTTCGCCCAAAGAGGCCGTGGTAACCACAGAAATAATTATCGCGGAAGAGGCAATGGTCGCGGTTATTATAATAATAATAATAATCGCAATAACGGCCAGAATTATAACTACAACAACAGTTACAGAGGAAACAATAGAGGCAATGGAAGAGGAAACAACAGAGGAAGTTATAGAGGAAATAACCACCAAAATGGAGGTTACAACCCTAATAACTACAATAATAACAACAACAATGTTCGGGTAGCCCAAAACACTTCGGGAAACTCCCAACAACCTTTAGATACTCAGCAGTAGGAAACATAAAAATTCACACCATCAATCTCAGCCAAAACACATTCGTTACTTTTACAAATGTAACAACAAGAAAAGAACTAGTCTTTTTAATAGACACAGGTGCAGAAATATCAATATTAAAAGAAAATTCCGATGTTTTTCAATACATCCAAACTAATCATATAATCAATATACAGCGAATAAGTCAAGAGGTAACCAAATCAAAAGGATTTACCTCAATCGAAATACAAACTTCTAAATATATAATTCCACACGATTTTCATATCGTAAATTTACATTTCGCTATTCCTTGATATGGAATACTAGGAATCGATTTCATTAGAAAATACAACTGTCAATTAGATTTCAATCCATCTGAAGATTGGCTAATAATTAGACCAAATAATTTAAAATATCCAATTTATGTTCCAATAACATACAGTTCTGGCAACAACTCCATAATTCTGCCAGCAAGATCACAAGTTGTCCGAAAAATTGGACTAACCTCAGTAGAAGACAGTGTATTTATTCCGAACCAAGAAATTCAGCATGGTATTTACATAGCAAATACCATAGCAATATCCCAAAACGCATTCATAAGATTGCTAAATTCAACAAATACAGATCAAGTAGTCAGTATAAATAACTTACTTTCTAACTACTTTCAATCTACGACGTAGTTCAAACGATGTATTCGAACTAGAAACCGAATCGATAACTACTAATAATTTTTATAAACAAAAACTGAGATTGAAGGATGATGAACCGATATACATAAAAATTATAGAAATCCCCATAGTCAAAAAGTCGAAATTCAAAAACTAGTCCAAAAACTAATTAACGACAAAATAGTCGAACCATCTGTGTCTGCTTATAATTCAAAAACTAGTCCAAAAACTAATTAACGACAAAATAGTCGAACCATCTGTATCTGCTTATAATAGCCCACTTTTATTAGTACCAAAAAAGCCACTACCAAATTCCGAAAAGAAAAAATGGCGATTAGAAATTGACTATCGTCAGATTAATAAAAAACTGTTGTCCGATAAATTTCCAATCCCTAGGATTGATGATATTTTAGATCAACTAGGTAGAGCAAAATACTTTTCATGCCTGGACTTAATGTCAGGTTTTCATCAAATTGAACTTAAAGAAAAATCAAGAGATATTACTTCTTTTTCAACAAACAATGGTTCATATCGCTTCACGCGATTACCATTCGGTTTAAAAATAGCGCCAAACTCGTTTCAGAGAATGATGACTATAGCTTTCTCTAGACTTGAACCTTCTCAAGCATTCCTTTATATGGATGACTTAATAGTTGTAACGATTAACGTGCAAGTATGGAACAGCTGATGGTAGTGTAACGGACAACGGAGTACGCGCTGGCTTCTACGGCTGTGGCTCGTCGGCTAAGTCGAGGGTACCAAAAGAATGAACCGAATGTTACGTTGCTCCAGTCGCATTATTTTATCATTAAAATTCGCGTACTATTTTTACCTGGACAGGGGCAAAGGGGATGAACTAAGATAGGGGTAAGTAGGAGGGAAGAAAGTAAAATTTGGGTTTTTTAGAGCCGGCTGAAAAATAATCTAAATTCAATGTAGGCTATGGTGAAGGCTGCTGATACAAATGCACAAGGTGTTGAAGTGCATACGCCCACCCTGCCATGATCCTGACGATATCCTGATCTATGTATAATTCAGGATCCCTAAAAGCGCCTATGGCAGCTATCGCATCTCGTTCAAGCTAGACATGGTTCCAATAAAACAAAGATAATTTAAGCGGACATTATTATATTATCAACATAAGTATTTTGACTGGATAAACAAACGACCTAACATAACTTTTAACCAAATAACTAGTTTTAAACCAGATATACTAAAATCGCAAGTGCTTAGAGCGGCTAAAATAAACAATAATTGGTTATACGAATAATTTTAAAATATATAAATATGAAATAAATATGATCATGCATATGGATTATTTTTATATACTTAAACTAGACAGTATAACATGATAGGTGTTACGTTAATACATTATTAAATCTTCAAAAAGTAAGTTAGTGAAAATTAAAAGAAAATACAAATAAATCGGCACGTTAACTTTTTCGAGTTAGTGTATTTGCATATGCTGCAAACACACATGTGTTCAAAAGCATTAAAACGTTCTGAGTTCAAGGTTAATCAAGAGAAGCTTTGGTTTAAGTTACGTTAACGCACGGCAGAGAGGCTTTCACGTGGATATTAGTTAAGAGCATTACCTGATGGTGTGCTTTTATCCGTCGCTGTAGCTTAAGCAAAAGTTAATGGATGAGAGGGGGGTAGTAGATATAGATATGTATGCTCTCTTAACACATACTCTTGTTTTGTTTACTATTTTCTTTCTTGCACGAAACACTAACTTTAATTAAATATTTCTTTTAATATTTTTATTTAGATAATTGTAGTTTATGTATAAACTGCAATTGTCATTAAATTTATGCGGAGATACAGCAACCTATACTTTTTTTTCTCTTTGTTTATGTATTTTGTTGCGTTTCGACACCACTTGCAAATTATTTTAACATTTGGTTTCTAACAATTAACACAATTACCAACAAAAAATATGCAAAGTATTACAACATTAGAATATTACACTTATAAATTAAACATTAATCTCTCTCTCTTTGTATAAACCTGGGCCGGTAGGTTGCATAACCCCTTTTTTTTTGCATTATGTTTGATTGGCACCAAATCACTTAAAAACAGGTAAAAACGTTGCAGTCGGACGCAACCGACTGCGGAATACTTTGATACCAGTAAAAGAACGGTTGATAAGGGGGAATGCAGGGGCGAAGGGAGTGGGCCATGTGGTAAACATCGCCAGCTATCATGTTACCGAATTTGGTGACTTTAGCTCAAAAACTGTGGAAGATAACTTAACTCCCAAATTTAAATGGTGGGCGGCAGAGGTAGGCGTGGCATCCAAATTTTTGAATCAAATGTTTTTAACTGTCACTATCTATCTTCCTAATAAGTTTGGTGGCTCTAGCTAAAAAACTGTTAAAAATATAGCCGATTCCGATTTTATAAGGGTGGCTTTGGTGGGCGTGGCATCCAAAATTTTGAATCAAATGTTTTTAACTGTCACTATCAATCTTCCTAAAAAGTTTGGTGGCTCTAGCTCAAAAACTGTTAAAGATATAGCCGATTCCGATTTTATAAGGCTTAGATGGGCGTGGCATCCAAAATTTTGATGCATTTTTTTGGGGAACGTCAATATCTATCTTCTCACAAAATTTGGCCCAAAAAACGTGAAAACTACAGGCGTTTCCAATTTTTTGGAGAAGGGGTGATGGGGGCGGAATCAGGGGGCGTGGCATCCAAGTTTTGATGGGGAACGTCAGTACCTATCTTGACACAAAATTTGGTGGCTCTAGCCCAAAAAATGTGAAAACTATAGGCGTTTCCAATTTCATGGAGAAGGGGGGATGGGGCCGGAATCAGGAGGCGTGGCATCCAAAATTTTTATGCATATTTTTGGGGAACGTCTATATCTATCTTGACACAAAATTTGGTGGCTCTAGCCCAAAAAATGTGAAAACTATAGGCGTTTCCAATTTCATGGAGAAGGGGGGATGGGGGCGGACCCTTCTTGTACACTCTGTACACTGCTGACATGCCAGCCCCCGTCATCAACACGGAAGATACTGCCCCTGCCAAGCTGCTCCTGGCCACTTACGCGGACGACACTGCCATGCTCGCTTCCCACCCGTCGCTACAAACCGCCTCCGAAGCAGTTCAGGAATGGCTGCATGCGATGGAGCGTTGGGCTGCCAGATGGAACATTGCCATCAACAGTGAGAAATCGGCCTGTGTCAACTGCACTCTTCGGCGAGCGGAATCGCTATCAGGTCTTACCTATGGTGGTGGAACCATTAACCCTGTCCGCTCGCACTGTTATTTGGGTGTCCACTTGGACAAAAAACTAATATGGAGAGCCCACATCACAGCAGTCAAAGCTAAGTGCCTGCAAAAGCTACAAAAGCTTGACTGGCTCCTACGATCTAGCAAGCTCAAACTATCCACCAAGACTCTGTTGATAAAAGCAATTCTAACGCCTACTTGGACTTATGCCATCCAGGTATGGGGCACTGCGTCCAGAAGCCAGCTCGACAGGCTTAGGGTCGTCCAAGCGCGTGCAGCTCGGCGTGCATCCGGGCTACCCTGGTACGTGACCAACTATGCCATCCAAAGGGACCTGAAACTTGTACTGATCGGGGACCAGATCAACCACCACAGCAGCCGATACGCCGACAAGCTCTCGGTGCACCCTAACAAGTTGGCGAGCAATCTGGCCGACCCATTACCCCTCCGACGTTGGAAGAGAGTTCATCCTACCGATCTCCCTACACGTAGGATTTTCTAACATGAAAATTTTGTAAATTTTGTAAATATATTAGTTAAGGTCCCCCTGTATCCATATTACCCTTCCCTTTACACGTAAGGTTAAGTTCAGAAGGCTCTGAACGCTTCCTGCGACATTAATAATAAAACAGAATTATTAAGATAAAAAAAAAAAAAAAAAAAGATAAAACCAAATATTTCTCACATTCTTACAGCTAGAGTTACCAAATTTTGCACGCAGATAGCTAGTCATGTCCCTGAAATAACTGATTCAAAATTTTGGATGCCACGCCCACTCCTTCCGCCCCCATCCCCCCTTCTCCATGAAATTGGAAACGCCTATAGTTTTCACATTTTTTGGGCTAGAGCCACCAAATTTTGTGTCAAGATAGATATTGACGTTCCCCAAAAATATGCATAAAAATTTTGGATGCTACGCCCCCTGATTCCGCCCCCATCCCCCCTTCTCCATGAAATTGGAAACGCCTATAGTTTTCACATTTTTTGGGCTAGAGCCACCAAATTTTGTGTCAAGATAGATATTGACGTTCCCCAAAAAAATGCATCAAAATTTTGGATGCCACGCCCCCTTATTACGCCCATATCCCCCTTATCCATGAAATTGGAAACGCCTATAGTTTTAACATTTTTTGGGCTAGAGCCACCAAATTTTGTGTCAAGATAGATATAGACGTTCCCCAAAAAATGAATCAAAATTTTGGATGCCACGCCCCTTATTCCGCCCCCATCCCCCTTCTACTTGAAAATGGAAACGCCTATAGTTTTCACATTTTTCGAGCTAGAGTCTCCAAATTTGGTAGGAAGATATATGGTGACATCTACAAAAGGTCTGCATCAAAAATTAGGATGCCACGCCCACCTCTGCCGCCCACTATTTAAAATCGGAAATTTCGATATCTCTTATAGTTTTTAAGCTAGAGCCCGTAAATTAGGTAGAAAGATAGAAGGCAGCATCTACCAAAGATCTGCATCAAAATTTTGAATGCCACGCCCACCTAAGCCACCCGCCTTATAAAATCGGAATCGGCTATATCTTTAACAGTTTTTGAGCTAGAGCCACCAAACCTGGTAGGCAGATAGATAGTGACGTTACAAACATTTGATTCAAAAATTTAGATGCCACGCCTACCTCTGCCGCCCACCTTTTAAATTTGGGTGTTAAGTTATCTTCCACAGTTTTTGAGCTAAAGTCACCAAATTTGGTAACATGATAGCTGGCGATGTTTACCACATGGCCCACACTCTTCGCCCCTGCATTCCCCCTTATCAACCGTTCTTTTACTGGTATCAAAGTATTCCGCAGTCGGTTGCGTCCGACTGCAACGTTTTTACTTGTTTAATTTATTTTTGTTCACTGGAACAAGTAAATCGCGCACAACTACTCCCTTGCAAGTCTTTTTGAGAACAAGAACATGCGGTCAGAGGTTAGCTGGCGAAAAGCGACAAAGTTGCACCAATCTATTTCATCTTAATATTCGCTATTCACAGCCCTGTACCGGTTAACATTTTCATCACCTCTTGGTGCGAATGATCATATGAAGACTAACCAAAAAAAATACTAACAATAGAAAAATTTACTGACTGAGTTAAACAAATAAACGTTTAATCAAGGTTATTTATATTTCTTACGAAACACAAAACATTTTCAGTTTGGCTAATTGCAAGAAAAAAAGTAAATAAATACGGCATACAGTTTTACAGGAACTGAAGCGGAGGTTGGGGTGTAAGGGTTGCCTACTTTTAGGGTTGGACCTAAAACCAAATTCAGTCGACAAGCGGCATATTACACACCCCCCTGCCAAAATCACACTTTGGTGGTGAAACGACCAAAGTGGGATACCCGCTTGGAGCCAAAAACAAAAAAAAAACACAACAGTATCGACATTTAATATCTTTAGCATGATATTTTCCAACTGGGTTACCCTGCAAATCTTCCAACTCGTATTAACATGTACCAAGTTTGTTCCTTACTCTAGCTTTAATGAAGGTTGGAGCTAATTTTGAGCTGAATCCTTTTGCAAAATTGCTTGGCTGGAAATTGCGCCTATAAACTTCTTGGCCAGCGTTATAAGACACTTCTCGGCTACGAAGATTATATACCCTCTCATTTCGAACATGTTGCTGATCGATGCCTTTCTTTGCTGCCTGTCGAATTATATCCAATGAATCTTCTCTGTCGAAACTTGCAGCTCGATCTTCCAATTGCCCCAAGTTTCTCAACAACTGATAAGTTGACCCACTGGTTATCATATTTTGACCAAACAAGATACGATAGGGGCTACTGTGAACTGCGGAATGCACTCCGGACCGTAACGCGCATGCTATGTGACTTAATTGTGCATCCCAATTGGTCTGATTAGGGTTAACATAAGCTTTAATAGCAGCCAATATAGAACGATTTGCTCGCTCAGATGCGTTTGCTTGTGGAGCATATACGGCCGTATACCGGTGTTGCACACTATACTTCTGCAACAGCGAGTTAAACAGATGGGACTTAAACTGAGCTCCGTTATCTGAGACTACGAATTCCGGTACACTGAAACAATGAAAAACTTGCTCTTCGAGAAATCCGACTATGGCATCGGCCGTGAACTTCTTAACTGGTTTTAAAAATAGAAATTTAGACAACTGGTTGACAACCACAAAAATACCAATATGTCCTGACTTGCTACGCGGATATGGTCCTAAGAAATCCACAAACAACTTTTGAAAGACTCGCTGAACCACCGTCGGTGGACTCATGGGTGGTCGCAAGGGACGATTTGGGTGTTTACTACTACTGCAAACTGCACAGCTGTTGACATAAGCTTTTACATCGCTTACCAAATTGGGCCAATAATAATATCTACGTAGTCTCTCCATAGTTTTGGTAATGCCATTGTGTGACGATAACGGATGCTCATGACATTGCTTTAAAACTTCAGGCACCATTTCATTGGGTATCCATAGTTTCCAACACATATCATCAGCCAGCTGATCACCAGTTGCATGCTCGGCTCGGCGATAAATAAAATTATGCAACACTTTACGTCAGGTAATTTTTCCGCTTGTTTTTGTATTTTTCTCCTTAACTCTGCATATTTAGCTGAACTGAAATGGTCGGATTTAAGGTCAATAAAGCTATCTACGCACAGTGCTGATACATCTTCTGTGTATACTCGGGATTGCGCATCTGGTACAACATTTTTCTTTACGATGATAAATTTTAAAATCAAAAGCTTGCAACTTGAGCGCCCATCTTGCCAATCTAGTGCTTAAATGGTCATAAGCCATTTTAAAGGTGCGTGATCTGTGTGTATAGAAAATTCATGCCCTTCTACATACGCTCTGAATTTCAGCCAAACATTCCTGCTCGGTAACAGAATAGTTGCGTTGGCATTTGTTCAATTTACGCGACATGAATGCTATGGGTACATTATTTCCCTGGTTATCCTTCTGCATAAGCACACCTCCGACTCCTGTAAGACTAGCGTCACAGTGAATCTCAAACGGCAAGGAGAAGTTTGGACTATGTAAAACTGGCGCTGAACACATTTGATTTTTTAAGTTTTCAAAGGCTTTCTGCGCTTCATCGGTCCATACAAATTTCTTTCGACTTTTTAAAGTGTCGGAAATAGGAGCTGCAATGCCTGCATAATTGTTAATAAATTTATGATACCACCCAGTTGTACCTAAGAATCGGCGGACTTGCTTTATTGATCTAGGCACGGGAAAATCCTTTATAGCTGCTACTTTTTCGGGGTCGGTCTGTATTGTTCCATGCCCAATAACATGCCCGAAGTATTTCACCTCTTTCCCTGCCAGTTTAAGGCGATCGGCTAACTCTCTCAACACCGCTAAATGCTTCTCAAACGACTCAGATATTACGAGCAGATCATCTAGGTAGATGAAAATTTCTGTGCGCAAATGTGGAGGTATAACCTTATCCATAAGTCTAGACAATGTTTGTGGCGCATTAGTTAACCCAAAAGTCTTAACCGTAAATTGATACAGGGGTCTACCAGGTACGGTAAAAGCAGTTTTTTCTCTGGCCCGCTGTGTAAGTGGTATTTGCCAATAGGCATCTTTTAAATCTATGCTAGTTATAAACTCCGCTCTGGGCAATCGGCTTAATATTCCGTCAATAAGGGGCATCGGATATGCATTTTTAATAGTAACCTCATTGACTTTGCGACTGTCCAAACATAGTTGAATTTTCCAGGTTTTTTTACTAACACTATAGGTGATGACCAAGGACTGTCTGATTCTTCTATAACTCCTAGCGCTAGCATTTTCTCCAGTTCGTCATACATTAGTTTTTCGACTGCTGGCGATACTGCGTAATGACGCTGCTTAATAAGAGTACAGCCTGACACGTCTATGTCGTGAGAAAGCCATGTTGTCTTGCCAAGACCTTTTTCAGCAAAAGAAGGAGACAATTTAATTGTAGCTATCAACTCATTGTGCTGCTGAGCCGTTAGATGAATTTTTAAGGGGTCGGCTATTTTTAAAGCAGCCACTCTAGGGCTATGGGTTTTATGCATCAACACCAAGGGCAACAAGTCAAATGCTATCTATTCTATTTATTCTTGTGAGAGCGAAGGTACAATATAAAAGCATAATCGTTTTGTTTCACCTTTAAACAGAATTTCTGTCGTGATTTTACCCACAATAGCTTGTTTTGCCCCATCAGCGGTGCGAACATTAAGCTTCAATGGCTTATATTCAACTCGATTCAACTCTGATGCAAATTTACCACCTATACAACTAATGGAGGCTCCTGTGTCCATAAGACCACTTAGAGATTTCCGCAATAAGGTTACATCTGCATATGCCCTAACGTCCCCTGACATAGCTTCAATAGAGGAATTTATGTCTGCTACGGACTGATTCTGCTTTAAGCGAAAAGAACGTTGACGAATGCTGTTGCGCGTCTGTCGCAAGCACTCGACATTTATTTTGAGTTTAGGTTTAGTTAAAGGAAATACTGAGATTGGGGTCGTATCCGGTGCGAAATTACTAGTTTGGGTGACCTCCCTAGCTATTCTGTATTTGTCCCCCTGGACACTAGTTTGCGTGCACTTGTCATGGGTGCACGCTGGTGTCCGTTTTTTGTAGGTGTGAGAGCACATCTAGAACATGATGGTTTATATGTGTCTCGTTTACCACACCCATAACAAACAAGTAAGAAGGCTCTAGTCGAGATTTCCCGACTAGGAGATACCCCGAACCCTATACTTAACGCGTACAGTCATTGTCTGTATGCATATGTGACCTATACTTCAATCTTCGATATCTCTGGTGTTTCTCAACCGATTTCGATGAAATTTTCAGAAAAGCTCTATCGTTATCCATTATTTCAACCCCCATTATTACATTTTCCAAATTCGCGATTTTATTGTAATCGATTAAATGTGTATATCGGAAACTAGAAAAATTATCGATAATTTTAAAAAAAACTTGTTCCGCTCATGGTATAGGAGAACTTATATTCAAAATCTGAAGTCTCTAGCTCTTGTAGTCTCTGAGATCGACGCGTTCATACAGACAGACAGACGGACAGACGGACAGACGGACGGACGGACATGGCTATATCGACTCGGCTGTTGATGCTGATCAAGAATATATATACTTTATGGGGTCGGAGATGCTTCCTTCTGCCTGTTACATACTTTTGCACAAAACCATTATACCCCTTTTACCCATTTTATGGGTTAGGGGTATAAAAACGTTATGAGCTGCCACGCAATCTTGATACCTATGCCCATTTTTACCACAGTTCCAACAAGACAGGGTCATTGCCGCGATATCAATAGTATTCGAATCCTCATCATCTTCGTTGTCGGTTTCGGATTGTACCGTAACTTCATTTACATGACGTTTGGATTGAAATCGTTGCACAGGAACTATTGAATGATCTACAGATTTCACAAATCGCTCACGTGTACGCACTACGTGTCTCAACTGAACAATGTTGCCAATAGGTACATATAACATTTCGTGCTGTATTTCTGGCAACAAATTTGCACGAAGTATTTCCAATAAAGCTTTTTCACTTAACGGCTGACTAAGCTTGTCTGCTAAACACACTATTGCTTCATAAAAACTATCAAAATTTTCATTATTCTTTTGCTTCCTTTGAGCAATAGGTGTTCGAATCTCTAAATCGGTTCTACCATCCTGGAATTGCGATCTCAACGCTGCACACAACTCTGACCAGCGAACTACAGGGACACTTCGGTGGAATCTCCAATACCATTCATTGGCACTTCCCTCGAACAAATTGCTTGCATATCGTGCTAACAATTCAAAATTGCCCTCCAGAGTCTGGTGAGTGAGTGCTTCGACTCGATACAAAAAGTCATCAACTGACAATGACGCATGTCCAGTAAAACGTACCTTCCAATTAGACATTATTTGACTAATACGATCAGGTCGTAAATCACGATTTGGCTGCGAACCAGCAGGTGTACCTGCAGAAGGAAAATGTTCACTATCGGGTCTACTTGGGATTCTAAACAACTCTTCAAAACTTTGATGTGCTTGGACTGATGGCGAAACTCTATTAGTTGGCTGAATCGGCTCCGAATTAGTGGGCATTTGTACAGACAATCTCTGAAATCCAGCCTCGATCGATTGAGCAAGCGTTCGTGTTTGTTGCAATAATACTGTGGCCATTGCTGTTGTAATGTATGGTTGCAAGTTAGCCAACAATGTTTCTTGCCCCGTTTGCATCGGTCTTGGTTGACTTTCTGGCTGATCTACTCGGTTCGGATCGACCATACCTTCAACCGTTTCTGGTTGCACGAATTGAGTCTGTCGCATAGTCGGACTTATGTTGGACTGTAATTCGGATGAACTGTTAGTAGGGTTCATCTGATTTGCAGACGTTTCCAGAATCAGGCTTACTGATGAACTTGCACCAGTCGTTCTTGACTGTGCTCTGGTAGTTATACCTGACGACGGCATGTTAAGCTTGGATAACTGCGCAGCTTTTAGTTCTTCGAAAAGATTATTGGCTGAACAACGAAGCGACGTACGACAAACTGGACAAACTTTTCTGTTGTTTGTTTGACTTACAAAACATGCGTGATGAAAATAATGATTACACCGTGTTGTGAATAATTGAGCTGGAAGCTCGACTTCTTTAGTGCAAACACAACAGATTGTCTCGGGGGTATTTACAACGGCAGAACTATTGGAAAGGTTTGGTATTAAGGGCATTGTAATTAACCATAACAGGTGTAACTATTTATCCTATACGCTTACCTATCTTGCAAGGCAGTTATAATATTTTAATTTTAAGACACACCTAAATATTAATCGAATACGATATTACTTGTAAATAAATTATAGACAAACAAAACGATAGAAAAGAACAATTCATGAAATTTTTTTATTGGATAACATGCCAAACCATCCTGAGTATCAGATAACTACCCATTTACCATAACCTACATATAAAGGAAATTCAAAAACTATTACCCTAGCCTTGAAATTGCGCGGAGAGTAGTAGATCTAGTCCACGGTCTCATATCCAGCAACAAAACAAAACTTAAGAAAAAAAATGCTTACTAATCTGAAACTACAATTTACTTGAAGGTAGCTACCGTTGGTCAAGTATAGCATAATAGCGCATGCCAACTATATTTGATCGCGGTAAACTACTAATCCTTACTCTTGACCTTGCTTGTCAAACCAACACCCAGTCAAAACAATGAAATGGCCTGCTGATTTAACCCGCATAATCAAGAGGGTTTGCAGTTACTTATCCAAGATCACACATAGCATAGTAGCGCATGCCAACTATGTGAGATCGGCGGTAATCCGCAACACATGTTTTTGACCAATTACCGTATAACTAAAACAATTTTACGGAGCGAGTTAGCGTACTACCAACATACATGCTTCAATTAGCGGCCGGAAGTAGATCTGGTCCACTAGCCTTATCCTGCTTAATTAAGACACGAAATTGTATAGCACTTAGGAAAGGATGACACTTATGTGTAATTAGACTTCGGAAATATAACCATTTTGAAGTTAATATTTATCCAGAATGTCTCACACAAGCCTGTTAGCTAAAGCCTATTTTACGCTTATAGCCAAGGACAAAGGAATTGGGAAAAGAAGAAAAATAAAGTCTCTAGATGTTATCGACTTTCTTTGAGATTTAAATCATAATCAAGGCCAATCTTTCAGTAACTTAGTTCTAATAACTTTTTACAAGAAGTCCACCAAAATCGGCCACACGTCTGGGCGCCAATGGGGATGAACTAAGATAGGGGGAAGCAGGAGGGGAGCTAGTAAAATTGGGGTTTTTAGAGGCTGCTGAAAAATAATCTAAATTCAATGTAGGCTATGGTGAAGGCTGCTGATGCAAATGCACAAGGTGTTGAAGTGCATACGCCCACCCTGCCATGATCCTGACGATAGCCTGATCTATGTATAATAATTCAGGATCCCTAAAAGCGCCTATGGCAGCTATCGCATCTCGTTCAAGCTAGACATTGTTCCAATAAAACAAAGATAATTTAAGCGGACATTATTAGATTATCATGTTGATGCCAGAAAAGGTAACCGACTTAGAACCATGACGCATCTCTAACATTTTACCTATTTATTGAGTTTTCAAATGTCCCGTTGAAGTTTCTGTTAACATTAACAGAGCTTCAACAGTTGGTTCTGAGCGCGGTCACCAGTCCAAATTATTACACCCGAACACACAGACGTGTCTACGTTAACTCCTACAACTAGTGCTACAACTAACTTAAAATTAACCTTACGCTATTGGAACTAAACCTACAGAATAATTCTACACGCTATCGAAAGCTACTACACGAATACAACATATACTGAATAAAACGCTACACTTTACACATTACAAATCACACTGCGTATTTCTTGCCTTTTGGAACCTCCGCTACAAAAACATTGGTCCTTCGAGCCGGATATCCTTCTGCACTCGCCCCAGCTAGTTCCTTGGTGAAAAAAGATAAGTAATACACATTAATTTTATATTTTCAACGGTGTAAAAATTGTTCGTACATACCGGCATCCCAAGTCCGCCATATTGCAACATACATATTTTTCCATATATATGTTGTATGTATGTAATTCCGATCTGTCCAAAAAACTGTGAACCATTTTCCAAGTCCGCACAAATACCCTGCATAGAACAACATATGTTAAAACTCAAATATAGTTGAATATATTTATTAGCATATGCCGGTACTTACTAGTGCCAATTCCATTGTTCCGTGCAAAGCACAAGTATATGTATGTACATACATACAAACACATCTACCACGACTGAATAATATTTTGTCCTAAATATTATTCAGTAAATCCGCTACAACAATTCACTTTCGTCCGTGTGCTGTATCCACACAGAAAATTGTGCGCACAATAAAACACATTTTTTCTTAAACACTGCCTTATTATTAACATTACTTTTAATATAAATAATATATTGTTGATCAGACACAATTGGCTGCTGCAAAGGTAAACAACCGAACTATCGATAGTTTGGTAACCATCGATCGCGCATCAATCCAGTTCGTTCAAAAGTCTATAATGGCGGCCACGAAACCTTGCATGCAATAAGTTGCGCTCCAAGCAATTATTATAAACATAAGTTACAAAATCGTTGCAACTTAAATCCATTAATAAAAAAATAAAAAAAGAATAAAAGTTGTTTCTTATTAATAGAACATTTAATTTTTTTTCCTTTTGGGTAATTAAGAATAATTAAATAAAATACCCTACATACATAAATATTTCATGGTATATTTCTTTGTGCATGCAACTTACTTATTTTATTTTTTCTGTTATTACCACCATCCGGTGTTCCAATAACAGATCGAAAAAAAAAATAATAAATAATCATAAAGCGTAGTATGTCCACAGGGTCCAAAGGGACTGATAAGAAGGCAAATCCCAAAGCAAATTTTCCGGTTCCACAAATCGACCGTCGGCATTCCATCTCGTCCGCTCCATCAGGCTCGAGAAAATCGACTGGTATTCCGAAAAACCCACTACAGGCAGGTGAAAAACCTATACTAAATCCGATTTCGCGATTTAAAAAAGATCCTTCGGTGTCACCCGCATCAACGTCATCGCGATTTCCAAGCGCACTTCCGAAAAGGGATTTAAATTCCAAGTCTCCGCAGCGTGGTCCGATAAAGACCAGGTCCGTACAAAGAAGCCAAACAATGTCTTTGACAAATTTCATTTCCGTCACCGACAAACTTATCCAGTTTGAGGCTCGCGTGATCATTCCCGCATCCGAAGATGACAATATCTTAACTTTCGAGATTCGCCGCGATCGGCTGCAGTCATTTTGGGAGAAAGTTGAGACGAAATATGCATTGTGTTCCAGCGAACTCAGACAGGACGGGAGCAGTGATGATATAACTGCCATGGAGGCGAAATATGATCATGGCTACTCGATATACGAAAAATGTCTTGCGCGCCTGAAGGGTCAAATCAAGAATGCGTCTGCGTCCGAAAGGGTAGAAATACCTACTCCGTTGTCCTTCTCCGGGGGCTGCCGTCTCCCTCCGTGTGACACAGACGTGTTTCATGGAGACTACCTGCGCTGGCCGACGTTCCGCGATCTGTTTTCCGCAATTTATGTCAACAATCCGAGGTTGACTCCGGTTGAGAAATTGTACCATCTCAACTCCAAGACAGCGGGTGAGGCCAATGAAATAATTGCCAAATTCCCGCTTCCCAACGATGGGTTTGCGACTGCGTGGGCAGCACTTTGCGAGCGCTTCGAGAATAAGAGGCTGCTTGTCACCAGCCAACTAAAAATTCTGTTTAACCTGTCCCCGGTTAACCCCGAATCTGGTGCAGCAATTAAGGAGCTCCAAAGTACCATCCAACGATGCTTGACGGCGCTAGAGCATTCCGATATCGACGCGTCTTCCCCGTTCGCAGATTGTATTCTGGTCTTTCTGTGTTCGTCAAAGCTGCCAAAACTCACACTTTCCTTGTGGGAACAGTCCATTTCCAACAAATCAGAAATTCCAGCGTGGCACGATTTAAGTGCGTTCCTCAACGAACGCTATCGCACGCTCGAAGCTATTGAGGACGTGAAGTCCACTTCCACGCCCCACAATTTTTCAGCTTCTACTTCCCGGAACAATCAAGCCCCTAAGAGGGTAAATTCTTTCGAAGCGCAAGCTATTCCGAAAAGTAAGACTTGCGACTTATGCTCCAAAGAGAACCACCCTGTCCGTCTGTGCCCTCGTTTTCTACAGATGCCCGTTAATGAGCGGGCATCTTAAATCAAAAAAAAACTCTGCTTGAATTGTTTCGCAAGAGGGCACCAGTTACGAGAGTGTACGAGTGCGCACAATTGTTTTACATGCAAAGGGCGTCACAACACTCTACTACATCGAGGCGACAGTGGTCCGGTCAATTCCTCCAATTCCAATACAAGTTCCAATTCAAATATACAGTCCACTACGATCCATTCCGCGGCAAATGTGGAACCCACTTTGCCGCTAACGAGCAGAGTGTCCTATCGGCACGGCGGTTGTAAATGTATGCCATCGGGGATGCACGTACACCGCTCGTGCTTTAATCGACTCAGGCTCAGAGGCGACATTCATATCTGAGCGATTATTTCACTTAATAAAGCTGCCCTTCCAGTCCGTGCAAGTTCAAGTTTCGGGGCTGAATCAAGCAGTGGCAGCCCAAGTTCAAAAGTTATGCCATTTCACCATAGGCTCTCCAACAAAGCCTAGGTTACATATAGAGGCATCAGCGTTCGTTCTTCCTCAGCTGGCGGGTAACCTACCCTCAGCCTCCATTGCACAAAGCTCATTAAGAGACCTTCCGGCCATTGAATTGGCTGATCCCACCTTCCATCAGAGCTCACAAATTGATTTGCTGATCGGCGCGGATATCCTTCCGTCTGTCATCTTAAACGGGTCTCATGCAAATATTTGTGGCTCGCTCCTTGGGCAAGAAACCGTGTTTGGCTGGATTCTCACCGGCCCACTTTCAAAGATTGTACCGCTGTCCGTTTCATCTTTCTCGACGAGAATTTCGGCCAACGAAGGGATGAAACTGGACCAGCTTATTTCCAAATTTTGGGAGGTGGAGGATGTTCCAGCGAAGCTGGTCAACGAAGCCGACTCCATATGTGAGTCCAATTTTGTCAAAACGACTACACGGACCGAGTGTGGCAGATATGTGGTGACCCTTCCATTCCGAAATCCGGATGACATCGTCTTAGGTCATTCAAGGTCTATTGCACAGGCCCAGTTTCTTAAAAACGAGAACCGTTTATCCAGAAACGCCATTCTAAAAGAGCAATACAACTCCGTGCTCCAAGAATATCTCGATATGGGTCACATGAGAGAAATCTCACCCCATGGCATCTCCGCCAAATACAATTTTTATTTGCCACACCACGCTGTATTTAAGCCTGATAGCACCACTACCAAGGTGCGGGTTGTTTTCAACGCCTCCTGCCCATCCTCAAATGGCTAGAGCCTGAACGATATCCTTCATCCAGGACCCATTCTTCAGTCCGATCTCACAATGCAGATCCTCAAGTGGCGATATTTTCGGTATGTCTTCAACGCTGACATCACGAAAATGTATCGTCAAATCCTACTGGACCCTAGACACACTCCGTTCCAGCGAATCCTCTTTCGGAAGGCCGACGGCGAGATTGGGGACTTTGAGCTCAACACCGTCACCTTCGGGGTAAACTGTGCCCCATTTCTGGCGCTCAGGGTGCTTCAGCTCCTAGCGGAAGACGTACGCTTGCAGTATCCTCTCGCAAGCAAGGTCATTTCCGATTCCATGTACGTAGATGACATCCACGCTGGGACCAACTCGAAGACAGAGGCCGTTACAACCATCGCGGAACTGCGACATGCCATGGACAGCGCTGGATTTCCCCTAAGGAAATGGACTTCGAACGCTAAGGACGTCCTTCAAGACATCTCCAAGGAGCACTTGTTGTGCGAGGAGTTTCTAGAGATCGAGGACTCCAGTACGGCGAAGACCCTGGGCATACGCTGGCAAGCGAGCAGCGACGAATTTTTTTCATGCCTGCTGACGCCGTCTTTCAAGTTTCCTATACGAAGCGGGAGGTCCAGTCCCAAATCGCAAAATTGTTCGACCCAGCCGGGTGGCTGGCGCCTTTCGTCATTCGGGCTAAGATTTTTATGCAAGAAATCTGGCTCAAGCAACTGGAATGGGATCAGCCGTTGCCATCGGATCTGATCAGCAAGTGGCAGGAGTATCTTGAAAGCTATCCTGCTTTAAGGGAAATTCGCATTCCACGCTGGTTGCGTATCCAGCCACAAGGGAAGCTGCAGTACCACGGATTCTGCGACGCGTCGGAGCGTGCGTACGGTGCAGCAATTTATGTCCGCTTTGAAATGGCAACCAAAGTAACCACCCATCTCCTTACTGCCAAGACGAGGGTAGCTCCGGTGAAATCCCTGTCAGTGCCCCGTTTAGAACTGTGCGGGGCAGTCCTACTAGCTGAACTGTCTTCAGCCCTTCTCCATAAATTGCCAGCCAATAATTTTAAACTTTTCTACTGGACAGATTCCACTATTGTGTTGTCCTGGTTGGATAAACCACCTTGCAAGTGGACAACTTTCGTTGCCAACCGTGTAACCAAAATTGCTAAAATTAGCGACCCTTCCGACTGGTCGCATGTCCGATCGGAGCACAATCCGGCAGATCTTGCGAGTAGAGAAGTCCGAGCGCAAGATCTGGTAGACAATTCTCTGTGGTGGCACGGGCCGGAATGGCTTCAACTGCCTCAAACCCAGTGGCCTATCTCAACTGTTCCGATTCCAGATACGGCCTTAGAGCAGCGCACTATTAAATGCAATTTGGCAAAGCTGCCTCCAATGTCCGATTTTCTTAGCATTTTCTCCGAATTCCACAAAGCGCATTGCGTCATCGCCTATCTCCGGTGGTTTATTTCGAGATGCAAGAAGCTTGCCAATCCAATTACAGCCGAACTCAGTTCCAGTGAGTTGTCCGAAGCTCAAGAGCTGCTGATCCTTCTTGCGCAGCGTAGGGATTACGCGACCGAGGTCAAAAGTTTGGCTCAAAGCCAGCAAATCCCTGTCTCAAGTCACATCCGTAATTTGAATCCGTTCCTCGACAGCAAGGGAATTCTAAGGGCCTGTGGGCGCGTGAGAGCGTCACAGTCGCTACGCTATGATGAGCGCCACCCCATCATTATGTCCTGTTCGTCAACTTTCGCACGGTTGTTAGTTAGGTTCACCCATCGCATATCCTTGCATGGGGGAAACCAGCTTACAATGCGTCTCGTCCGTTCTAAGTTCTGGATCCCGAAACTAAAGATTCTCGTCAAGTCCATCATCAACTCCTGCAAAGTCTGTGTTATATATCGGAAAAGGCTACAGACGCAGATGATGGGAGATCTGCCAACGGAACGCTCGTCCTTCTCGAGACCTTTTACACACACAGGCGTGGACTTTGCCGGACCCTTCGACGTAAAAAATTACACCGGTCGCGCGTGTTTGATCACAAAGGGGTACGTGTGTGTATTCGTGTGCTTTAGTACAAAAGCAATTCATCTGGAGGCGACATCGGACCTTACGACCGAGAAATTTCTTGCGGCTTTCTCCTGATTTGTAGCTTGGCGTGGGTGTCCACAACAGATGCACTCGGATAATGGCAAAACCTTCGTCGGGGCGGAGAGAACTCTATCGCGCGACTTCCTGGAAGCGATAAGGACTGGTGTTATCTCAAAACACACCCACCAAAACCTATCCTGGCACTTCAACCCACCAGGCGCTCCACATATGGGAGGCCTATGGGAGGCTGGGGTGAAGAGTTTCAAATCTTTGTTCTACAAGACCACATCCACGGTCAAATACACGTTTGAAGAACTTTCGACCCTACTGGCCAAGATTGAAGCGTGTCTCAACTCGAGGCCAATCTCTCCGATGTCCGAAGATCCTACGGACCTACTTGCCCTAACTCCGGGCCATTTCCTGACAGGTGGCCCCCTCATTTCTGTCTCCGAACCAGAAATACACGAAAAGGCCACTTCTATTCTGAATCGCTGGCAACGCTTGAAGGCTCTCCACCAACAATTCTGCTTCCGTTGGAAGGATGAGTACCTTAAAGAGCTCCTTAAGCGAACTAAATGGCAGTCACCTGTACGAAACTTGCGAATCGGTGATATGGTCGTGGTTAAAGAAGATAACCTGCCGACAAACGAGTGGCGCCTTGGCCGAATAACCCTGACCATTCCTGGCAGTGACGACAAGGTTCGCGTGGTAGATGTGCTCACCACTCGTGGCACCATACGTAGGCCGATCGCAAAGCTTATCCTACTTCCGATGGAAGATAAAATTCCTGAGCCCTCAGAGTCCGAAGGCTCATTGAGCACGTGACTATTCATCCTTAAAAACACTCGTTCTGTGCTGTCCACGTACCTCCGTGTTAATTGTCAATTACCAATGAGTTCAAATATTTATACTCTCTTTCCGTTTCGGACTTTTCTTTGTAGAGAAATAATAATGCCCTCTCGCAAGCCCACGCAGCACAGCCGCCCCATCGGCACCGACTCATTTCGGTGCAGGATGTGTTGAGGAGTCCACGCCTTGCGGAAGTGCCAGCGCTTCTTGCGACTCACGGCTGAGAAGCGCTCCGAGCCGTGCTCATCAATAAATACTGCCCGAACTGCCTGGCTCATCAGCACTCCGGGCAATCCTGCCGCAGTGCGGGCAAGTGCAAAATCTGGCACCGGGACCACCACATGCTGCTGCATTTCAAGGAGGTTCAACGCAACGTCCGCCCGACGAGAGCGGGGGCGTGCAGCTGAACCCCGGGCAGCGGAAGCTTCTCGCTCGCGGTCTCCAACCGCTCATCATCGTCCCCCGCCGTCACCCCCTCATGGCATGCACACTTCGTTGATGTCCCTAATCCAACACAAGGCGAAGAGCGTGCTTCCAACGGCGGTGATCAAGCTCGACACCGGCGTCAAAATTTTCAACGTCAAGGTATTGGTTGACCCGTGCAGCCCCACTCGTCACATCTTTGGCAACGGCCTTCAAGCTATCCGTCACCCGTGTCGGTGAGGAAGGTGTCTGCACGGTGATCCTGAGATCAGGGGTGACCATCTTCTGCAAGGAAGTCATCCTCCGAGTCGACCCCACCTTCAGCTGCCGCACTCCGCTAAAGCCCATCACTGCCGACACTGACCATTTCCGAGTATTGTTTTGGCCGACAGTCGATGGTACCATCCGTCGACTGTATACTTGGCACTCGGGGCAGATGTGTATCCTCACATCATTCTCAACGGAGTGCTTCCGAGTGCCAATGGTCTGCCGATGGCCCAGAACTCGGTCTTTGGCTGGATTTTGTCCGGGACCTGCGGCCAGTAACTCCATTGCAATTCATTGCAAAGGGGGGAGGATGTTGATGCCAGAAAAGGTAACCGACTCAGAACCATGACGCATCTCTAACATTTTACCTATTTATTGAGTTTTCAAATGTCCCGTTGAAGTTTCTGTTAACATTAACAGAGCTTCAACAGTTGGTTCTGAGCGCGGTCACCAGTCCAAATTATTACACCCGAACACACAGACGTGTCTACGTTAACTCCTACAACTAGTGCTACAACTAACTTAAAATTAGCCTTACGCTATTGGAACTAAACCTACAGAATAATTCTACACGCTATCGAAAGCTACTACAAGAATACAACATATACTGAATAAAACGCTACACTTTACACATTACAAATCACACACTGCGTATTTCTTGCCTTTTGGAACCTCCGCTACAAAAACAATCAACATAATTATTTTGACTGGATAAACAATCGACCTAACATAACTATTAACCAAATAACTAGTTTTAAACCAGCTATACTAAAATCGCAAGTGCTTAGAGCGGCTAAAATAAACAATAATTGGTTATACGAATAATTTTAAAATATATAAATATGAAATAAATATGATCATGCATATGGATTATTTTTATATACTTAAACTAGACAGTATAACATGATAGGTGTTACGTTAATTCATTATTAAATCTTCAAAAAGTAAGTTAGTGCAAATGAAAAGAAAAAACAAATAAATCGTCACGTTTACTTTTTCGAGCTAGTGTATTTGCATATGCTGCAAACACACATTTGTTCGAAAGCATAAAAACGTTCTGAGTTCAAAATTAATCAAGAGAAGCTTTGGTTTAAGTTACGTTAACGCACGGCAGAGAGGCTTTTACGTGGATATTAGTTAAGAGCATTAACTGATAAAGAGCGGTCACTTACTGCGGCATAATCCCACGCAGAAAGATCTTTCCTTGTGTTGGTGTGTGCTTTTATCCGTCGCTGTAGCTTAAGCAAAAGTTAATGGATGAGAGGGGGGTAGTAGATATAGTTATGTATGCTCTCTTAACACATACTCCTGTTTTGTTTACTATTTTCTTTCTTGCACGAAACACTAACTTTAATTAAATATATCTTTTCATATTTTTCTTTAGATAATTGTAGTTTATGTATAAACTGCAATTGTCATTAAATTTATGCGGAGATACAGCAACCTATACTTTTTTTTTTCTCTTTGTTTATGTATTTTGTTGCGTTTCGACACCACTTGCAAATTATTTTAACATTTGGTTTCTAACAATTAACACAATTACCAACAAAAAATATGCAAAGTATTACAACATTAGAATATTACACTTATAAATTAAACACTAATCTCTCTCTTTGTATAAACCTGGGCCGGTAGGTTGCATAACCCCTTTTTTTTTGCATTATGTTTGATTGGCACCAAATCACTTAAAAACAGGTAAAAACGTTGCAGTCGGACGAAACCGACTGCGGAATACTTTGATACCAGTAAAAGAACGGTTGATAAGGGGGAATGCAGGGGCGAAGAGTGTGGGCCATGTGGTAAACATCGCCAGCTATCATGTTACCAAATTTGGTGACTTTAGCTCAAAAACTGTGGAAGATAACTTAACACCCAAATTTAAAAGGTGGGCGGCAGAGGTAGGCGTGGCATCTAAATTTTTGAATCAAATGTTTGTAACGTCACTATCTATCTGCCTACCAGGTTTGGTGGCTCTAGCTCAAAAACTGTTAAAGATATAGCCGATTCCGATTTTATAAGGCGGGTGGCTTAGGTGGGCGTGGCATTCAAAATTTTGATGCAGATCTTTGGTAGATGCTGCCTTCTATCTTTCTACCTAATTTACGGGCTCTAGCTTAAAAACTATAAGAGATATCGAAATTTCCGATTTTAAATAGAGGGCGGCAGAGGTGGGCGTGGCATCCTAATTTTTGATGCAGACCTTTATCATATATCTTCCTACCAAATTTGGAGACTCTAGCTCGAAAAATGTGAAAACTATAGGCGTTTCCATTTTCAAGTAGAAGGGGGGATGGGGGCGGAATAAGGGGCGTGGCATCCAAAATTTTGCTTCATTTTTTGGGGAACGTCTATATCTATCTTGACACAAAATTTGGTGGCTCTAGCCCAAAAAATGTGAAAACTATAGGCGTTTCCAATTTCATGGATAAGGGGGATATGGGCGGAATAAGGGGGCGTGGCATCCAAAATTTTGATGCATTTTTTTGGGGAACGTCAATATCTATCTTGACACCAAATTTGGTGGCTCTAGCCCAAAAAATGTGAAAACTATAGGCGTTTCCAATTTCATGGAGAAGGGGGGATGGGGGCGGAATCAGGGGGCGTAGCATCCAAAATTTTGATGCATATTTTTGGGGAACGTCAATATCTATCTTGACACAAAATTTGGTGGCTCTAGCCCAAAAAATGTGAAAACTATAGGCGTTTCCAATTTCATGGAGAAGGGGGGATGGGGGCGGAATCAGGGGGCGTGTCATCCAAGTTTTGATGGGGAACGTCAGTACCTATCTTGACACAAAATTTGGTGGCTCTAGCCCAAAAAATGTGAAAACTATAGGCGTTTCCAATTTCATGGATAAGGCGGATGTGGGCGGAATAAGGGGCGTGGCATCCAAAATTTTGATGCATTTTTTTGGGGAACGTCAATATCTATCTTGACACAAAATTTGGTGGCTCTAGCCCAAAAAATGTGAAAACTATAGGCGTTTCCAATTTCATGGAGAAGGGGGGATGGGGGCGGAATCAGGGGCGTAGCATCCAAAATTTTGATGCATATTTTTGGGGAACGTCAATATCTATCTTGACACAAAATTTGGTGGCTCTAGCCCAAAAAATGTGAAAACTATAGGCGTTTCCAATTTCATTGAGAAGGGGGGGATGGGGGCGGAAGGAGTGGGCGTGGCATCCAAAATTTTGAATCAGTTATTTCAGGGACATGACTAGCTATCTGCGTACAAAATTTGGTAACTCTAGCTGTAAGAATGTGAGAAATATTTGGTTTTATCGGTTTTCAGTTATCGAATTTATCGATTTCCCAGCCTCCTAGTAGGCGTGGCAACCCAATCTTGACACTTTATCTGTACCGTCTATAGATAAACATAATTGCAAAGTTTCAAGTCTCTAGCTTTACGGGTGTCGAGACCTTCGGTATCAAAGTATAATAACCATAACAAAACAAAACAAGTAAGAAGGCTATAGTCGAGATTTCCCGACTAGGAGATACCCCGAACCCTGTACATAACGCGTACAGTCATTGTCTGTATGCATCTGTGACTAAATTTCAATCTTCCATATCTCTGGTGTTTCTAAGCCGATTTCGATGAAATTTTCAGAAAAGTTATATCGTTACCCATTATTTCAACCCCTATTTTTACATTTTCCAAATTCGAGAAATTTTTGTAATCGATTCCATGTGTATATCGGAAACAGAAATAGTTATCGACAATCGGAAACAAACTTGTACTGCCTAGGACTTAGATGAGCTTATGTGCAAAATCGGAAGTCTCTAGGTCTTATAGTCTCTGAGATCGACGCGTTCATACATACAGACAGACGGACAGACGGACATGGCTATATCGACTCGGCTGTTGATGCTGATCAAGAATATATATACTTTATAGGGTCGGAGATGCTTCCTTCTGCCTGTTACATACTTTTGCACAAAACCATTATACCCCTTTTACCCATTTCATGGGTTCGGGGTATAAAAAAACTTATCCACTTCACAATTGACTGGCTTATATAGAATATTATTCTATTTAATTTCTTTGCGACCACATAATTAATTTGTGTAGGCAACTTCCACACGCGGGGGTTGCTCTGCGTACGACTTCAAATCCGGACTGGTGTAAGAAGCCCATATGAACATGCGGGAGAGGTAGATTAAGAGAGCGCTTGGTGGCTGGGGTCGTTGTGAACAGCTGATCCGTTTTAGTTGTAGGCAAAGTTTATTTGCACTTTGTGCGGCAGATATTGTTATTTCTAACAAGCCCAAATGAACTTCCTAGGCCGAATAGAAGGTACTTCACACCAGCTAGATATAACACACCAGCGATAACAAACCAACTAACCGCCAATTCTGATCAAGAAAAACATAAATTGCGCGAATAATTAGTCAGAATTGCGAACACAATTTAAGTATAATTTTTAATTACTCAAATGGTCGGGAACTGGCAAGCAAATAATTTTGAAGGTTACGGCATATATTTTCTGGTGCGCTGCGGAAGCACAAGTGAAATAGATATTTTCTAAGCTTACTTCTTTATATAGATCCAGGGGCACCTATAACTTTTTTATTACTCGAATTAATGGTCCAATTAAAGGCACCACGTTGTTTTTTAATTTATTTTTGTTCACTGGAACAAGTTAATTGCGCACAACTGCTCCCTTGCAAGTCTTTTTGAGAACAAGAACATGCGGTCAGAGGTTAGCTGGCGAAAAGCGACAAAGTTGCACCAATCTATTTCATCTTAATATTCGCTATTCACAGCCCTGTACCGGTTAACATTTTCATCACCCCTAGGTGCGAATGATCATATGAAGACTAACCAAAAAAATACTAACAATAGAAAAATTGACTGACTGAGTTAAACAAATAAACGTTTAATCAAGGTTATTTATATTTCTTACGAAACACAAAATATTTTCAGTTTGGTTAATTGCAAGAAAAAAAGTAAATAAATACGGCATACAGTTTTACAGGAACTGAAGCGGAGGTTGGGGTGTAAGGGTTGCCTACTTTTAGAGTTGGACCTAAAACCAAATTCAGTCGACAAGCGGCATATTATAGTCATAGGTTGTTCCGAAAAGCATATGCTCAAAAACTTAACTGATGTTTTTGAGAAATGTAGGCAACATAACCTAAAGTTACATCCTGAAAAATGTTCATTTTTCATGCATGAAGTCACTTTCCTAGGACATAAATGCACAGACAAAGGAATCCTGCCCGACGACAAAAAATACGACGTCTTTCAAAATTATCCAGTCCCACATGATGCGGACAGCGCTAAAAGATTTGTTGCATTTTGTAACTATTACAGACGATTCATAAAGAATGTTGCCGACTATTCTCGTCACATAACAAGATTATGTAAAAAAGATGTAAAATTCGAATGGACAGCTGACTGCCAAAACGCCTTCGAACATCTAAAATCGGCACTAATGAATCCAACTCTTTTACAATACCCAGATTTCAGCAAAGAATTTTGCATTATTACAGATGCTAGTAAGCAAGCATGTGGAGCAGTCCTAACTCAAAACAAAATCGGACTCCAGCTTCCAGTTGCATACGCATCAAGATCATTTACAAAAGGCGAAAGGAACAAAAGTACAACAGAACAGGAATTATCAGCTATTCATTGGGCGATAACACATTTCAGACCGTATATTTATGGTAGACACTTTACTGTCAAAACAGATCACAGAGCACTTACCTACCTATTTTCAATGGTAAACCCCAGTTCCAAACTTACACGTATGAGACTTGAATTAGAGGAATATAATTTTACAGTAGAGTATCTAAAGGGCAAAGATTATTATGTAGCCGATGCGCTATCAAGAATAACTATCACGGAATTGAACAAGTAAGAAGGCTCTAGTCGAGATTTCCCGACTAGGAGATACCCCGAACCCTATACTTAACGCGTACAGTCATTGTCTGTATGCATCTGTGACCTAAACTTCAATCTTCGATATCTCTGGTGTTTCTCAACCGATTTCGATGAAATTTTCAGAAAAGTTATATCGTAATTCGAGATTTTTTTGTAATCGATTTTATGTGTATATCGGAAACCAGAATAGTTATCGATAATTTGAAACAAACTTGTTCCGCTCATGGTATAAGAGAACTTATATTCAAAATCTGAAGTCTCTAGCTCTTGTAGTCTCTGAGATCGACGCGTTCATACAGACAGACAGACAGACAGACGGACAGACGGACATGGCTATATCGACTCGGCTGTTGATGTTGATCAATAATATATATACTTTATGGGGTCGGAGATGCTTCCTTCTGCCTGTTCATACTTTTGCACAAAACCATTATACCCCTTTTACCCATTTTATGGGTTAGGGGTATAAAAATATACAAATAAATAATAAAATTCTGAAAGTCACTACCAGAAATAAAAGTAAACAGTTAAACTCCTGCGCAGGAAAAGAAAAAGAAGATTTGTATAAGCAACCTCTAAATGCTTCTCAGCCCAACGTATACGAAGTCATTGTAAAAGACGAGGTACGAAAAGTAGTGACCTTGCGAATAACAGATTCTCTATGCTTATTAAAACATGGAAAAAAAGTTATAGCAAGAATTGACGTTAGCGATATGTACACCAATGAAATTCTTGACTTAGGTCAGTTCTTTCAAAGGCTCGAAAAAGAAGCCGGTATACTTAATATCAGCCAACACAAAGTGGCACCGAGCGAAAAGATCTTTGACACAATCTCCATAGAATCTTTTAAAATAATGGGCAATAAAATATTACAATCTTCAAGAGTAGCGCTACTCAAGCCGGTGACCCTATTATCAAATAATGCTAAAGAGAAGGAAGCAGTACTGTTAACATTTCATGATGATCCAATACAAGGAGGTCATACAGGAATAGCTAGAACATTAGCTAAAATAAAAAGGCATTATTATTGGAAAAACATGACAAGAGATATATTAAAGTATATAAGAAAATGCCCCAAGTGTCAAAAGTCAAAAACGACTAAACACACAAAGACTCCATTGACTAATACTGAAACGCCACAAATGGCTTTCGACAGGGTAATTGTGGATACGATCGGTCCACTACCCAAATCTGAACAAGGAACTGATTATGCAGTAACGTTAATCTGCGATTTAACCAAATACCTAATAGCAATTCCAATTAAAAATAAAAGCGCAAACAGTAGCAAAAGCTATATTTGAAGATTTTATTCTGAAGTACGGTCCAATGAAGACGTTCATTACGGACATGGGAACAGAATATAAAAATTCAATAATTGAAGATTTATGTACAAATCTGAATATAAAAAAGTAAAAACGTTGCAGTCGGACGAAACCGACTGCGGAATACTTTGATACCTGTAAAAGAACGTTTGATAAGGGGGAATGCAGGGGCGAAGGGAGTGGGCCATGTGGTAAACATCGCCAGCTATCATGTTACCAAATTTGGTGACTTTTGCTCAAAAGCTGTGGAAGATAACTTAACTCCCAAATTTAAAAGGTGGGCGGCAGAGGTAGGCGTGGCATCCAAAATTTTGAATCAAATGTTTTTAACTGTCACTATCAATCTTCCTACCAAGTTTGGTGGCTCTAGCTCAAAAACTGTTAAAGATATAGCCGATTCCGATTTTATAAGGCGGGTGGCTTAGGTGGGCGTGGCATCCAAAATTTTGATTTTTTTTTTTGAGTAACGTCAATATCTATCTTCACACAAAATTTGGTGGCTCTAGCCCAAAATATGTGAAAACTATAGGCGTTTCAAATTTCATGGTGAAGGGGGGGATGGGGGCGGAATCAGGGGCGTGGCATCCAAAATTTTGATGAATTTTTTTGTGGAACGTCAATATCTATCTTGACACAAAATTTGGTGTCTCTGACCCAAAAAATGTAAAAACTATAGGCGTTTCCAGTTTCAAGGAGCAGGGATGATGGGGACGGAAGGAGTGGGCGTGGCATCCAAAATTTTGATGCAGTTTTTTCAGGGACATGACTAGCTATCTGCGTGCAAAATTTGGTAACTCTAGCTGTAAGAATGTGAGAAATATTTGGTTTTATCGGTTTTCAGTTATCGAATTTATCGATTTCCCAGCCTCCTAGTAGGCGTGGCAACCCAATCTTGACACTTTATCTGTCGCGCCTATAGACAAACATAATTGCGAAGTTTCAAGTCTCTAGCTTTAAGGGTGTCGAAAAAAGTTGCGTTCATACAGACGGACAGACGGACAGACAGACAGACGGACAGACGGACAGACGGACACCATGACGGACATTTCACAAAACCAATATACTATGAGACCTTCGGTATCAAAGTATAAAAATATAACTTCTACCGCGCATCATCACCAGACTGTGGGTACCGTGGAGCGAAGCCACCGAACACTTAACGAGTTCATACGTTCATACAAATCAGTCGACAAAACAGATTGGGATGTATGGTTAAAATACTTCGTATATTGCTTTAACACAACACCCTCTATGGCACATAATTATTGTCCATATGAGCTGGTATTTGGTAAAACTTCAAATTTGCCAAAACAATTTAATAGTATAGATAAGATTAAACCATTATATAATTTAGAAGACTATGCTAAGGAATCCAAATTTAGGCTAGAAGAAAATAAGAAAAAACAAAAAATGAACTATGATAAAAATACTTTTAACTTTGATTTAAAAATAGGAGATCAGGTTTTATTAAAAAATGAAACAGGTCATAAGCTAGATTTTAAATATAATGGACCATATAAGGTAGAAAGTATAGAAGATAACGACTATATAATAATTACAAATAATAAAAATAAAAAACAAATAGTACATTAAGATAGGTTAAACATTTTTATTTCATAATCAATTTATTTCTCTTATAAATATTTCAAGTATGGCAATACATAGAATAAGAACCATACCATAAACAATATACATAAATACAAAAAAAAATAAACATTTAAATATATCAATATGTTCTGATTCGAAAAAAATATTTTTGCCTTGAATATTATATATATCATTAAACAAACAAAAAAATTTTTTTTTATATAATTACCTATACTAGGAAAATAACTTCATATAATTACGTTATTTTTTTAAAGGAGGGAGATGTAGTATGTTCACATATCGAATGCTCACTGTACTCAGTGGTATGCATAAATATTATTACAAATACATTGTAGCACTTGGCTACAATATTCATATATACAAATCCAAGTCCCAAGCATAGTCGGTAATATGACCACTCTTGAATGCATGGGACTGAACAGTGCTGAGTCGGCATATGTGACATGCGCGACGGCTCTGTCACCACAATACCACGCGTGGTCCACGGAGTGGGGTGGCTTGACAACGAACGCCAGAGGAACCATCCTTGTGGAGTCGCTGGCAAATCTGGACGTGGTTCACCTTAACAATGGAACCAGAAATACGTTCAGCAGGGGCAGTGCTGGGTCAATCATCGACCTAACCTATGTTAGTAGTGCACTCGCCCGTACGGCCCAGTGGCGTATAAGTGACTCCTACACTGGAAGCGACCATGAGGCCATTGTTTTCTCTGTTGGGGAAACTCTGCGGATGCCGGGAAGGCCCCCCCTTTCCGTGTTGAGTCCCTAAACATGGCCAACTTTGTCGACGCCATCTCACGTATGGAAGCAGGCGGACCGGCGCTGGTTATGGTGGAAAAGGTAGCTGAGCAACTGGGCGCTGCTTGCGCAGCAAGCATGCCCATGCATAAGGCCTACAATCGCCATAATACTAGCATGTTCTGGTGGAACGAGGAGATCGCCGAGGCTAGGCGTGTATGCCTGAGGGCGAGAAGGCGTTATCAGCGAGCAGCTTTAAGAGGCTCGAGTGCAACACACTCATTGCAGTTGGAGTATAAGTCAGCAAGGACAGTACTAAGGAATGCAATCAGGATCAGCAAAAAGGAGTGCTTCCTCAAGCTTTGCGACTCTGCAGACACGGATCCCTGGGGTAGAGCTTACAGGATGGTGGTCAAGCGGATTGGCAGAGGCAGAGGTGGAGCGCCTACTGAGTTCGCTCAAGTGAGGGACATAGTGGAAGCTCTTTTTCCTCAGAGAGTCAGTTCACTACTTGTTCAAGGACCATCCACGGATGAGGGCTTCATTCCGGTCACGATGGAGGAGTTGGAGACCGCTGCACGCAAGCTCACCGCCAACAAGGCCCCGGGTCCTGACGGAGTGCCAAATCGTTGCCTTAAACTAGCAATCGCCTTGCAGCCTGGTATATTTGCTGAGTTATACTCTAAATGCCTGCGCGAAGGTACTTTCCCGGACAGGTGGAAGGTGCAGAAGCTTGTTCTCTTACCGAAGCCCGACAAGCCCCCCGATGACCCCTCGGCATACAGGCCTATATGCCTCATCGACAACGGTGGCAAGGTTCTGGAGTCGCTGATCTGTGCTAGGCTGGATGATGCCGTACGGAACGCTGGTGGTCTGTCTGCTACTTCGGGTGCCTGCGTACCTATAGCGATCGTGAGGGGCTATTTTGATAACGAGGGTGAAAAGGAGTATGCTGTCTCTGCAGGAGTTCCTGAAGGATCTGTTTTAGGTCCTCTCCTGTGGAACATCATGTACGATGGCATACTTAGGCTTCAGCTACCAGCGGGGGCTACCGCAGATGGCTACGCTGATGACGTTGCCTTGGTGCTTGTGGCAAAGGACTTACGGCGAGTCAGAGAGCTCTGCAACTGGTGCACGGAAGCCGTGACCCAATGGTTGTCATCCGTGGGTCTTCAGCTGGCTGCTCATAAGACGGAGGTGGTTCTCATCAGTACCAGAAAAATGGTATAGTACGTGGACTTTACGGTGGATGGCGTCACGTTGAGGTCCAAGGATTGAATCCGCTACCTCGGCGTTGTTATTGACAGGCGCCTCAGCTTCGGAGAGCATCTCGCTTTTGTCAATAGGAAGGCGGCGGTTACCGGGGGCGCACTAGCAAGGATGATGCCAAATACACGAGGTCCGACGCAGTACACGAGGTTGCTGCTCATGCACGTAGTAAAGTCGGTGATACTGTACGCAGCACCTATCTGGGTAGGCGCAACGTCGGTGGCCAGCTACATGAGGGGCTTAGAGTCAACCTATCGGCTCTCTGCCCTGCGTGTATGTTGTGCCTTCCGCACTGTGTCCTCGGATGCAGCGCGGGTGATTGCTGGGATGACCCCAATCCAGATCTCTGCCTTGGAATCCGTGTCGGTTTTTGAAGCTAGTCCGTTAGAGAGAAGAACCTTTCGGGCGGCTGCCCCCGAGCGGAGCCTTGAGGCCTGGCAACAACAGTGTGACTCATCCGACAAAGGGCGCTGGACGTATCTCCTCATACCAGACATACGTAGATGGGTGGAGAGAAAGCACGGGATGACTACATTCTACCTCACCCAGTTTCTTACCTCACCTTGGATTCTTCAGGAGCTACCTGAAGCGCTTTAAGCACGACTCCAGTGCAGAGTGCAGCTGGTGTGGAGATGGCAGGGAGGAGGACGCTCAGCACGTCATCTTTCATTGCGGGCGTTTCGCCCGTGATCGACTAGCGGTGGAGAACCTGAAGGGCTAGCAACTGTCCCCAACAAACCTGGTGGCAAGTGTGATTGAGAGAGAGGATGTCTGGCATGCAGTTTACGCCTTTGCAGTCTCTAAGATGGTTGAACTTCGAAGGTTGGAACGAGAAAGGGCAAGCTCATCATAGTTATTGCCACTGCTTCTGCGAAGCAATGCTTCACGGCGGTCCCGCAGAGGCTGGCAATGACTGTGATGTTATACATTGTTATAAGTAATCGAAAGGCTTTGTTATATTTTGAAAAAAAAAAAAAAAAAAAAAAAAAAACACACACACACAACACAGTGTGGTGGCGGTGCATAGAATACCACCTCAGCCGGCCACTAAAGTGGCATCAAGACCTAGCCCAGTACGGTCTGTATTAGGACACTGGACGCAAACGGAAGGATTTGACGACAAGGGCTGACAGCGAGCGGTATTCTGGCGGATTGAAATCTTGCCGAAACGACTGCCAGGCTAATGCCGCAACTGCCTCCGTCCCGTTAAAACCTTGGCAGGTCTCCATGGACGATCGTTTGACCGTCCCCATTCAGTTGGGCGCTCAAGCTCAGATGTAACATTCCTGACTAGCGCGGATCCGGCTCTGAACAGACGACCCCATAAAGGCGTCTTTCAACCCTCGCATGGCCTCCCTGCATGCATAGACAACCATGGGATCACTAAACGCGATTGTGCTACGACCAACTTGGAGTTGGGACCCAATTGATTATGAACTCCAACCTCAATAACAAACAGGATGCTATGGCGGAGGAGGACGACGGGTACGAGAGCCAAACGTTCATGAGGAGCAGTAAGCTGCTAAGGTGCTCAGGCACGGAATTAGCCCAACGGCCGAAGGAGGGCTAGGAGCAGAATTATTCCAAAATAATGCACCACCAAAGAGGAGATATGCATGGCGCTGAAGAATCAGCTGATGACGGAGGTGGCGGTGGAGGATATCTACCTGAGGAGTGTTTATGGGGAGACCCAAGCAGCAACGATCAGGATGCCAGCCGAGAGTGCACGGAAGGCGCTAGAAAAGGGATCGCTGAAAGTCGGCTGTGTGAGGTGCAGGCTGAAAGAGCGCGTCGCGGTGGTCAAGTGCTTCAGAATTTGGACATATGGCCCGCAACTGCAGCAGCGAGATAGACAGATCAAAGATGTGCAGGAGGTGTGGACAGGAGGGCCACATTGCCAAGGATTGTCGGAGCGACCCTCAGTGCATGTTCTGCAAAGATAGGAACAATGAGTGGAGGCACGTGGCGGGAAGTGGGCGTTGTCCACTATTCAGGAAGGCTCTTCAAAAGCCTAAATGAATTGTGTACAACTAAATCTTAACAACTGCGAGGCGGCTCAGGCACTACTGAGACAAACGGCGAGGGATTTGCATATGGATGTCGCATTGATTTGCGAGCCGTATAGGAGGATCCCAGGAAACGGATGGGCAGTCAGCAAATGCGGGAAGGCAGCTATATGGACAGTAGAGTCACCACCACAGGACGTGAATGGGAGGAGCGAGGGATTTGTGCATGCAAAGGTCAATGGCATCACCTTTTACAGTTGCTACGCACCACCGAGCTGGGATCTTGGTTGCTTCCAGATCATGGTAGCAAGCCTGGTGGAGGACGCACGCGGAAGGACCCCCCTGGTCTTAGCGGGCGACTTCAACGCATGGGCGCATGAGTGGGGAAGTAGGCTGACGAACGCCAGAGGAGCCTACTTGGTGGACGTAGTCTTGGCCAAAGATGGATGCACGGAGACATACCACAGGGCCGGACTTGGATCAATTATTGATTTAACGTACCTCAGTAGCTCTCTCTGTAGAAAAACGAAGTGGAGGGTGGGTAGTGAACTCACGCATAGTGATCACCATGCGATTCATTACAGGATTGGAGGCGTGAAGAGGCAGCCACCGAAACTGACGGGCCCGAAATGGAAGGACAGCAACCTGGATGAAGAAACGTTAGTGGAGTTCGTATGGAACGCTAACTGCTCACCCACACCGGGGGAGAGCAAGGCGGACAAGCTCTCCAAGCTCATAGATGAAGCATGTGACTGCTCCATACCAAGAAGAAAACCAAGCAGAAGAAGAGCACCCTGTTATTGGTGGACTCAGGAGATAAGCAGACTGAGGAAAGACTGTCTGCGAACGAGAAGACGATTTCAACGGGCCAGAGGACACCCGGACAAAGAAGCCAAGGAGGAAGAGTTCAAAGTGGCGAAACGTGCTCTTAAACAGAGCATCAAAGCCAGTAAGAGGGAGTGATTCCGGAGAATTCACGACGAGGCGGAGGTCGACCCGTGGGGTACGGCCTACAAAGTGGTGACTAGGAGGTTGAGAGGCCAGACCACGCAGCGCGTAACATGCCCAAGACTGCTAGGCACAATAGTGGAGGCATTATTCCCTCACGAACCGGTGAGACGTGTTCAAGAGCAAGGGCATCACGTTGGATTGCCTGAACCTGTACGACCGGAGGAAGTCATCTCGGCAGCTGGCCAGTTTGGCGACAGGAAGGCACCGGGCCCCGACGGCGTCCCAAACAGTGTCCTGAAGAGGATCTTGCTGGTAAGACCAGACATCATGGCGGAGGTTTACAACGAGTGCCTGCTGGAGGGAGTGTTTCCAAAGCAATGGAAACGGCAGCACCTTGTACTGCTGCCCAAGGGGACGAAGCCCGTAGAAGAACCCTCAGGATATGTCTGCTGAACACGGTGGGTAAAATATTCGAGAGGATAATCTACGGTCGCTTGCTGAAAGTAGCCGAGGAGAAAGGATCACTGTCGGAGCACCAGTTTGGCTTCCGAAAGGCCAGGTCAACGGTGGACGCAATAGAGATGGTGGTGGAGTGTAGTATGCACATATATCGATGGTGCACTGTATTAAATGTACCCTAAACAGTAACACTTTGTTGCTGTATAATCATAACACAAAAAGGCAACGACACTTTGTCGTTGCATAAACATATTCGGACATACGCTTTCAAGTACATTTCCAGTACTCTTCAAGCGCACCGAAATATGATCCTTCAAGAATTAGGCAGCGTCAGCATGTGTCCCATGCATTGACCGCTTAAGTATATATGTGCATAACACACTCTGCCCGCAACGACGTATCCGTCGTTCATATGTATATATTCGTTTTATATGTTTTATATACGCTTATATACAAACGGCTGCGCTGCCACCCAAAGCAGCGTACAGCCTTCTTGTTAGCTAACGATATGTTTAAGTCCATGTTGGAAGATCATTGAGAATAGAGCAATCGGAGCGATAACAACAGTCGCTCCGATCTGGATCAAAAACAACAAGCGTTTGATATATGCTTAACATCGTCAGCCCAATCTTACATGGCCACCGTGAACATCGATGGACAAATAGACGATTAAGGAGGAACTCGACCGAACTTGGAACTCGATCGAACTTAGTCAAAACAGCGGACCTGCACATCGAGGGATAACTCCAGATGAATGAGGATCCCCATACGACAATAAATAAACGCAGAAATACCGAAGCTGAGGAAGTCTTGTTCAAACGACTGCGAGGGACCATTGGGCACCCCCTATTGCGAATACACCTGTGCAGCCAGCACCGGTCCCGTCTGGCGTTCCAAGCCAGACCAGGAAAAAGAGAGCCGTCAACTGAATACACCTCTGCAGCCAGCACCGGTCCCGTCAGGCGTTCCAAGCCAGACCAGGAAACCAACATCGCTACCAAGGGCGCACCACAATAAACTATTTTTTTTAAATTATAATATTTGCACTGCGATGCATAATATATTAAGAAAAACTTTGTAAAATTGAGCAATATAACAGTTGCCCGATTAGATTATGGCCTGAAAACCATACGCAAAATTAGGCAGGCAATAATGTAAAAAAGTTTAATAATTAACTAAAAATATATACATACCTGGGTATATAAAAGTAAAAATTTTTGTTATAAAATTAATGTCAATAGAAACAAATAGAATAAGTAAATTTGACAAAATATTTAAAAATTGTGATAAAATGGGCATAGTAGATATAAAATCGGAAGAAGAAAAAAGATCGAAGTCACTAACACCGACATGAAATTAATAACAATACTTATTGCCATCATTTTCGTAATAATCATAGGACATCTATAATATAAATTGTATAAACTACATAATAGATGGATTAAAAAACGCTATCAAAACCAGGCAAATGACCTAGACAAATTTAAAAAAAAATAACAAGATTGATTAAAAATTAAAGAAAAAAAATTATTTGATTGAAAAAGTATATATGTTTTTGCACATTTTATAATTTATTTTAAAATGAAATGGAATGGCAAAATATTAATGCCACATTAATTAAAATAAAAGAAAATTTTGATAAATCATACAAGTGTCTAGCACAAAATAGGAATATTTCAAACGATACTATAAATAAACACGCAACAATACTAGTTTCATGTTTTAACCAAGCTCGTTCCCTGATACACGACAATAGAGAAAGGTTAATAAGGAGCATTGGTCGTATGTATCAAGATTTTTGCATAGATTAAAAACAAACATAAATAGCATTAAATCAAAATATTCGCTAGACATAACTATACCTTCGATTTTGAATACTCCAATATTAGTCGAGGAAGAAACAAACACAGATTTAGAGACAGTAAGCGAATCTGAAATCGCAAGCGGTTCACATACAGATATCAAAGAAGAAGACCTAGGTGATCTTACAATACAAGCGGTAATCACACTACCAGAACTATCTGAGTCTGAATCGGAGTCTATTACTGAAATAAAAACTTTAAATATGGCCATGACACAAGTAGAATATCTTAAGATAGCCTCTTCACTCATACCTGAGTTTAGTGGAAAGTCCGAGATCTACAGAGTTTCATTGATGCTCTTATTTTAGTGGATTCACTAAAAGGAACACATGAAACTACAGCAATCAGTCTAATAAAGACTAAGCTCAAAGGCCACGTTCGAAACTTAATCAATAGTGTCCATAATAGACAAACTAAAAGGCGGTATTAAAGTCGAATCAGCCAAAGCATTATCCGCTAAATTGTTTAATCTGCAGCAAAAACAAAAAACTGCAAGTCAATATATTCAAGAAGTTGAACAGTTGACAAGGGCGTTGCAATCAGCTCAAATGATTAACGGTGTATCGCAAGAATATGCCGAAGAACTAAGCCTACAAGTGTGATAAGCCTTCAATGAGTGAAATTACAACAGTGTTCGTCGATAGTTGCACTGACGAAGTAGGACACCCAAATACCGTCCTATATGCAGCGCCGCAACAAAGGTTTAAACCTAACCGAGGGTATAACAGCGGAAACTACCGTGGAAATTACCAAAACAATGGTAACAGATATAACAATAATTATAATAAATATGGCAACAACAGAAATAGAGCCCAATATAGAGGAAACTCTTGAGGCCGTGGTAACTCAAACAGAGGCCACAACAATAATAATGGTAATAACAATAATGTGAGAACTGCCCAGAATGCTTCGGGAAACTGACAACAGCCATTAGGTACACAGCAATAGACAGCAAAAAGGTTCATTCGATTAATCTTAGTGTAAATATATTCGTAACATTCTCAAACGTAGCTACAGGAAAGAAATTAATATTTTTGATAGATACTGGTGCAGACATATCTCTGCTAAAAGACAATTCAGACACTTTTAATGATATAAACATAGACAACAAAATAAATATTCAAGGAATCAATCAAGGATTAATTCAATCTAAAGGAATGACATCCATAGAAATTCAAACAACTAAATATATAATTCCACACAACTTCCATATTGTCGATTCAACTTTTTCTATACCGTGTGATGGAATTTTAGGAATAGATTTTATTAAAAAATAAAATTGTCAACTCGATTTCACACCTTCAAAAGATCTTCTCATAATAAGACCAGACAATCCAAACTATCCTATATATGTTCCCATAAATTACAGCTCTGGTAACAATACAATAGTGTTACCAGCAAGATCCGAAGTTGTCCGAAAAATTGAGTTAACTTCAAATGAAGATAGCATTTTAATTCCAAACCAGGTATATATGCAGCAAACACAGTCGTAACAACTGCAAATGCATTCGTCCGTTTACTTAATACAAGCTCAAGTCGATAAACTAATTAAAGATAAAATAGTTGAACCCTCAGTCTCAGAATACAACAGTCCACTGTTACTAGTACCAAAGAAATCCATAGACAATGAAAAGAAAAAATGGCGTATAGTAATCAGAGCTGCAAACCGGTCCGAAACCGAACCCTGTGGAACCGGTTCTCTGCGGGTTCCACGATGTGTGGAACCGAACCCTGAACCGAACAAATAAAACGTATCGGAACCGTGAACCGAACCGGTTCCATTTTTATTTAAGGGTTCGGTCCAAAAAAAATATATATGCTTAATATTTGAATGTAACTTTGTCAAAATTCGAATTTCCATGTGTTACTCAGTAAAGAGAAGACAAAATAACACCTACAGATATTCATACATACGTACATATGTTTATACTAGATATCTGTTAATTTTTTTTTGGTTTTCTTATGCTCATTAATCCCTAACGGGTGTTTGCAGTAAATTGTTTAGAAACAGATCTTCCGATTTTTTTACAGCTGAATGTATAAAAATGTAAAGTTAAATATGAGTGAATATAAAGCAGTGATGTCGCTACCCATAACTCCCATACCTACTTTGTATATGTAATGGCTCTCAGGCATAGGCGAGCAGTTTGCGTATACATAAACTGCTCGTTCCATAAGCGATGCAAAAAAAATAAAATATTTTATTTTTTGTTCGTCTCTTCAGTGCCCATGCTCAGCAGCAAAGTAACGGATCTCTCCTATATTTGTTGTTGGGCAACGAAATTTCAAGAATTTTTTCAGTTTTTTTGCAGACTGCACTTAAACATAAGCGTGTGTAACAATCAGTTTCGCACAACCCAATATGAGTGCTGGTCATTATTATTACTTTTTCTTGTCGTTCAAATGTATATAAAAATCTGTGCAGTGATACCTGCCTTACTTGTATTAGTGTATTTTCTTTATTAGTATTGTGATAGCTCTTCCATAAGCATTTTGTTTGACAAGTATTTATTACGTTGTTATCTTATATTTGTGTGTTGTTGTTGCTTACTCGGTGTCTGAGCATAAGTTGGCATTAAGGCGCCACCTGCTAAAATTTCTCAGAAAAAATTTGTTGTACGCTTTTTTGAGCTATCCCTTGTTGTTATTTATTGGCATTAGAGAAATTAACGTTGTTGGTCAATGACTTCCAATGTTTTTCATTTTCTTCCTCGACGAACCCGGGTTTGGAACCGAACCCTTGGAACCCAGGGTATTCAGAATAATATTCAGAACCCGGTTTTGGAACCTCTGCGAATTTTCAACCTAGGGTTCGGAACCCGAACCGAACCCTAGCCGTTTTATAGGGGGTTTGCAGCTCTGATAGTAATTGACTATCGTCAAATTAATAAAAAATTACTATCCGGAAGAGTTCAAAGTGGCGAAACGTGCTCTTAAACAGAGCATGAAAGCCAATAAGAGGGAGTGCTTCCGGAGAATTTGCGACGAGGCGGAGGTCGACCCGTGGGGTACGGCCTACAAAGTGGTGACTAGGAGGTTGAGAGGCCAGACCACGCAGCGCGTAACATGCCCAAGACTGCTGGGCACTATCGTGGAGGCATTATTCCCTCACGATCCGGTGAGACGTTTTCAAGAGCAAGGGCATCACGTTTGTCTGCCTGAACCTGTTCGACCGGAGAAAGTCATCTCAGCAGCAGGCCAGTTTGGCGACAGGAAGGCACCGGGCCCCGACGGCGTCCCAAACAGTGTCCTGAAGAGGATCTTGCTGGTAAGACCAGACATCATGGCGGAGGTTTACAACGAGTGCCTGCTGGAGGGAGTGTTTCCAAAGCAATGGAAACGGCAGCACCTTGTACTGCTGCCCAAGGGGACGAAGCCCGTAGAAGAACCCTCAGGATACCGCCCAGTATGCCTGCTGAACACGGTGGGTAAAGTATTCGAGAGTATAATCTACGGTCGCTTGCTGAAAGTAGCCGAGGAGAAAGGAGCACTGTCGGAGCACCAGTTTGGCTTCCGAAAGGCCAGGTCAACGGTGGACGAAATAGAGATGGTAGTGGCGATAGCCTCAAAGGCAATCGCAGGAGCAAAATGGCGATGGGGGACGAAGGTGTACTGTGCGGTGGTAACGTTGGACATCAGAAACGCGTTCAACTCGGCAAGATGGACACGGATCCAGGATGTGCTCGCTCGAATTGAAGTACCGGACTACCTCCTACGAATAATCAGCAGTTATTTGTCGGAGAGGATGCTCGAGTACGACACGGACGATGGCTTGAAGCGGCATAATGTTACGGCGGGTGTTCCACAAGGATCGGTCCTCGGACCACTCCTATGGAACTTGATGTACGACGACGTCCTGAGACTGCAACTTCCAGATGGGTGTAGACTAATCGGATTCGCAGACGACCTATCGCTTGTGGTAGTGGCCAAAAAGGTCGAGCATGTTGAAGCGGCCGTTAGCGCGGCAGCCGACACAATCGCGGAGTGGCTCGAGCAGACGGAGGCAGTGCTCATTACGAGCAGAAAGGTGTTGGAGTTCGCTACCTTCAGAGTGGGCAATGCGCTCGTGAAGTCGAAGGAAGCCATTAAGTATCTCGGTGTCATGGTCGACAGCCGATTGAAATTTGAAGCCCACATCGGATATGTCGCAGGAAAGGCGCTAAGGACGCAAGCGACACTGGCAGGCATGCTGCCGAACATTGGAGGACCGAAAGCAGGTAGAAGGCGACTGCTGTCACAAGTAGTTTCGTCTATTCTACTGTATGCAGCGCCTATATGGGCATCGGCGGTGACCACAAATATGGGCATGAAGAAGCGCTACGAGTAATAACCGCGTTCAGGACGGATTCCGAAGACGCAGCCCTGGTGCTGGCTGGGATGGTGCCGGTGGACATCCTGGCGGAGGAGACGAAGTGGATCCGCATAGCACGGCGAGACACTGGAGTGTCCGCTGCAGAGGCCAAGAAGGAGGCAAGGCAGGATTCCCTGATCAGGTGGCAGAGGAGGTGGGATGCGGCCAGCGGAGGTAGATGGATGCACCGCCCGGTGTGCCAGTGCGGCCAAGGGGAGTATGAGGACCCGGAGCACGTTCTGTACAGCTGCAGACGATACGCGGAAAAACAAGAACAGTGCCATCACCGGAGAACTTGCTGAAGTTCATGATGGATTCGGAGGACAACTGGGAGAGTATAGAGAGAGTCAGCTCATAATAGGCATCCAGATTAATCTGCGACGATGCGAGAAAGAGCGACGTAAAAGGGTGTTAGCCTAAGCAGGCTACCGCCCACCGCGAAGTAATACTTTGTGGTGAATCCAGCGGTGGATGCAGTGTGTGGGGGGGGGGGGTGAGTTTAGTACGTATGCGTCGACGATTGTCGATGAATCATGCATATTGGTGGACCGCCAATATCTTTTTTGAAGATTTACACCTCCTTGCAGCGCAAAAAAAAAAAAAAAAAAAACCCAGTACAGCGGGGTAAGTTGGCCTATGGCCTAGTGTAAAGCGAGCCCCCAAACATATTCTGCATTCCGGGTCTTACCCTGTGCGCCCCGGGCCTCTACCTAGGCCACCTACACGCGTCAAATGGCGCGGCCGGTGAGCAACGTGAGGTGGGTGGGACTGGGTGGTCAGCTGGCAAGGTGTCCGGGTTTTACCCTAGCCAAGCCAGATGAGTACCTGATTCCCGCCGCTTCGTATCCCGAAGCCTCTGGTTTTACGCCTGGTCGACGCCGAAGGGGTGGTCCGGGGAAAGGAATTGAGTCGTCTTCCGGGTCTTCACCCTAGACTCTCAGTCCCTTCCCTTAGCCCATTCTAATGGTGTCGACCCGCGCGAACGTACTGCCATTACGCCCCCTTCATGTCTGTGAATTGGTGTGTAAGATTGGGCTGATGATGTTTTGCATATATCAAACGCTTGTTGTTTTTGTTTCAGATCGGAGCGACTGTTGTTATCGCTCCGATTGCTTTATTCTCAATAATCTTTCAACATGGACTTAAACATATCGTAAGCTAACAAGAAGGCTGTACGCTGCAAAGTGTCGTTGCCTTTTTATACTTTGATACCGAAGGTCTCATAGTATATTGGTTTTGTGCAATGTTCGTCATGGTGTCTGTCCGTCTGTCCGTCTGTCCGTATGAACGCAACTTTTTTCGACACCCGTAAAGCTAGAGACTTGAAACCTTGCAAATATGTTTGTCTATAGGCGAGACAGATAAAGTGTCAAGATTGGGGTGCCACGCCTACTAGGAGGCGGGGAAATCGATAAATTCGATAACAGAAAACCGATAAAACCTAATATTTGTCACATTCTTACAGCTAGAGTTACCAAATTTTGCACGCAGATAGCTAGTCATGTGCACGAAAAAACTGCATCAAAATTTTGGATGCCACGACCACTCCTTCCGCCCACATCATCCCTGCTCCTTGAAATTGGAAACGCCCATAGATTTCACTTTTTTTGGGCCAAATTTTGTGTCAAGATAGATATTGACGTGGCCGTCAGTCGTCAGGTACTACAGGGGGATGATCGCGCAGTGTTTAGTGCTGGCACTTGTACTGGTATCTAAGCTGCGTGCCGTATCTGTATCGGAAGTGCGACTATACTCTCCTCGTGAGGGCGGCTGGAAACAGGCTCTTGGTAAGGTCATGTCTCTGCCAATGAGTGCTGGCTAATTGTAGTCGGGCGAGAGAAGACAACTCTCCAAATCACCACAAGCCAAGGTGGAACAGCATATACCGATGGTTGCGTGGCCGAGGGGAAGCTCGGTCGCTAGTATGCGGACTCAGGGGGAACAGCCGAGCCACCCTGTTTTAATTAGGCTTTCCGCGGTACATGGGCTCTGCCGCGGGTGACGATCCCCTTCCCTATTACTCGTGGGAACAAAATATGAACCAAATTTCTAAAAACAAAAACATAAACAATGAGGCCGACACTCGCCCAAAGTCGGATGGGACTAACACTCCCTCAAATTCTGCGCTGCCTGGTAAGCCAGCGGACAGCGTCACACCAGCTTCACGTGGCATGGCTCCGGTCAGGCAGCCGAGTCGTGGGGCAAGGCCCGGATATAAGGTGCCAGCAAGAGCTCCTCAGAGCAGAAATGCGGCGGGCTCAACCTCCACCCCAAACCGAGCCTCAACCTCGACAAGGTCTAGCACGACTGGACCATCAAAGACATCCTATAGCGATAAGAGACGCGCTGCGGGTATTCTCACCCGGAACTTTTCTGGCGCAGACACATCGCCAGAAGGTTCGCAGCTGGTGGAGTGGGCAAAATCCATTTTGCCCGATTTCAAGCCAGCGCCAGCGAAGGAGTCAGCTGACACTAAGCCCAAGCGACAGCCAACGGAAATGAGCGCACCGCAAGCCAAGCGGCCGCGTCAGCAGCTAGGAGTCAAATCCTACGCCGAGCTGACGAAGGGTAAGGTCCTTCTCGGTGTCCTGGACAAGGGCAAAGAGGGGGGCCAAATCCCGAGAAACCAGTGGCCGTGGGTGGAGAACGAGTTGCAGGGTGCCTTCATACGCACTATCGTGGAGAAGGGATGTCCACCGCCCGTTTTCCAAGATGCCGGCTGGCATCAAGGCTGCGTTAAGGTCATCGCGTGTGCCGACGTACAATCTGCCCAATTGTACAAGGAGGCCATTTCCGCCCTGGGTGAGGTCTACCCTGGGGCCAAACTGGAGGCTGTCGATTGGAAGGACGTGCCTAACAGGCCTAGGGCTCGGGTGTGGGTGTCGGCTAAACCCGACGACCCAGCCGAGATCCTCAAGGTCTTCCAATTTTGCAACCCTCAGTTGCCGTCAGGCTGGAGAAGGAGAAAATCCGGCTAGTCTCTAGCTACTTCGCACACGACCATCAGGGTGATCATCCGCATCCACTGCTACGCCAGCTGATTGCTGACTGCGAGCGGGGAGACCTCCGGCTAATTGTGGGCTGCGATGCAAATGCCCATCATCATCAGTGGGGTAGTACTGATACAAATGCAAGGGGTGAGTTGATTTTTGACTACCTTCTGAGTACAAATATGCTTTTATGTAATAATGGTCGGGACCCGACCTTTATTGTTAAAAACCGCAGGGAAGTTCTAGATCTCACTCTAGTCTCTGCCTCTTTATGGGATCAAATTCTCTCTTGGAGGGTGCTAGATGATCCCTCCTTCTCTGATCATAGATATATTGAAACTATACTACAGATCCGTAGTCCCAAACCAATCCAGTTCAGAAACTTAAGAAGAACTGATTGGAAGACCTTCACTGTTTCACTGCAAAGACAGCTCCCTGAAACTCCGCCTGAAGGGCCAGATACCGCCGAGTATGCAACTCAGCTCATAGGAGTATTCAACAAAGCGTGTGAAAATGCCCTAAATGAATCTTGCCCCGTTAGCCGACCAAAAAGGAAAAAGAAACCCCCTTGGTGGACTTCTCAAATTGGAGAGTTGAGGGCAGCAGCTAGAAAACTCTTTAATAAAGCCAAGGCTAAAAATGACGAACAATCATGGGCTGACTATAAGATAGGGCTCTCCGTTTTCAAAAAGGGGCTTCGCAAAGCAAAGCGGACCTCTTGGAAAACTTTCTGTTCGGAGATAGAAAGCACTTCCGAAGCAGCCAGACTAAGGAAGTTGCTAAGCAAAACTCCGCAGACTCTAGGGTTCATTAAGAACGCAAACGGTGGGTGGACATCATCCAGTGAAGAATCACTGACCCTACTCCTGGACACACATTTTCCGGGGGGAAACAGATCACGAAGACCTTGTGATCTGCACTTTAGAGGGGAGACACAGAAGCTATTGTTACTGCTCAACGATAGGAATATCCATTGGGCAATCAAGAGCTTCAAACCCTACAAATCGCCGGGGACGGATAATATCATTCCTGCTCAATTACAATCCGCGGGGAAAACGGCCATCAACTGGCTAAAAGACATCTTCTCCAAGTGTTTCAAAAGTGGTACAATCCCAGGGCTATGGCTGGAATCGAGAGTTGTATTCATTCCAAAAGCCGGGAAACCCTCACACACAACAGCTAAAGATTTTAGACCTATCAGTCTCTCGTCTTTTCTCTTGAAAACGATGGAGAGGCTGCTCTGTCTCCATCTGAGAAGTACTATTCCCATATCGCTTCTCTCACCAGTTCAGCACGCCTACTCTAAAGGCAAGTCTACCGAGACTGCATTGCATGCGCTTACTGCACACATAGAAAAGTCTCTACATGAAAAGAACTACACGCTAGTAGCCTTCCTAGACATAGAGGGAGCTTTCAACAACGTCACTCCTAAGACTATCACTGAATCGCTGGCGGATTTGGGGGTCGGCTCCCTGACGGTGCACCTGATCGATCAGATGCTACAATGCACGATCGTAAAGGCTACACTGGGGGCAGCGACTGTCACCAAATCCGTCGATCGTGGAACCCCACAAGGCGGAGTCCTCTCGCCTCTTCTATGGAACGTAGCAGTCAACCAACTTCTACGATCCATGGATGGGGGAGGGTGCAAAGTGGTAGCCTATGCAGATGATGTTGCTATTGCCTTTTCAGGCAAATTCCCGCAGACGTTATGTGACCGTATGACGGAATCTCTTGCGCGGCTTTCCAGCTGGGCGGAAAGATCTGGGTTAAGAGTCAACCCTGCAAAGACGGAACTGGTTTTGTTCACAAGGAAATACAAAATTCCGTCTCTTCAACCTCCGATCCTTAATGGGGTTGAACTGTCCTTTAGTGTCTCAGCTAAGTACCTAGGTCTAATTCTAGACAAGAAATTGGACTGGAACCTCAATACTGTGGAGCGTATAAAAAAGGCAAATGTTGCCCTATACGCCTGTAGGAAATCAATCGGACTTAAATGGGGCATGAATCCACAAATCGTCCATTGGCTCTACACTGCGGTAGTCAGACCGATAGTGTTGTGTGGAGCGTCCGTCTGGTGGCCTGCACTCGACAAAGTAACAGTCACCAAAAAACTCCGGGTAACGCTCTCGACGCCATACTGCATCTCCTACCTGTCGAAATGATGGGGCGGAAAATAGCAAATATGTCAGCGCTTCGAATGAGGGAAGCCAAACAGTGGATAGGCCAGGGTTTTGGACATTCAAGAATCTTGGAAGACAATCCACTCATACCAGACAACACAGACTACCAGATACCACAGGTGTATATAGACACTCCTTTTAATACCCTAATCCCAACGAGAGAGAACTGGGAAGAGGGCTTGCCAGCAAGACCTGCGGAAGCCGTAGAAATCTTCACAGACGGTTCTAAGTTGGATAACAAAGTAAGAGGCGGCATCTTCTGCGCCAGACTCCCTGATCACTGCAGCGTCTTCCAGGCTGAATTGCTAGCAATTTAGGAGTCGCTAAATTGCATACCACATACGTGCAATGCCAATGAAATCTACATCTTCACAGACAGCCAGGCATCAATTAGATCGCTGGAGTCGAACACATCGAACTCCAAGGCTGTTCATAACTGCCGCAAATCTCTATGCGAGATGGCAAAGCAGTTTAACATATGCCTAATATGGGTCCCAGGACATAGGGATATAGAAGGCAACTGCATCGCGGATCAACTGGCCAGATTAGGAACTACCATGGAACTCCTTCCAGATAAAGAGAGCATTGGTATACCTATGGCATCTTGCAAACTCAGATTAAGAGATTTCTTCGAGACAGAAGCCAACAAAGTATGGCAGGTCTCCAAACTCAACTCACGCATTGCTCATCAAACCTGGCCAACTCGATGCCGAAATAGATCAAATGAGCTCTGCCTTCTAAGCCGAAAAAAGTGCTCAACTGTCACCAGAGTGATGACCGGGCATTGGCTTGTGGGGGCACATGCGGCCAGACTACTGGTCCCACACAATGACTTCTGCAGAAGTTGTCGGGATGAGGAGGAAGAAGAAACAGTCCTTCACCTTCTTGGCACATGCCCAGCCCTATGTAAAACTAGGCGAAGAATCCTTGGTGACTTTTTCTTCGAAAATCTATCAGAACTCGCGAGCAAAAGACCCAAGGATGTAGCAAGGTTCATCCAAGCCGCAGGATGGACTCTTGAGGCGGATCGTAATAGAGGGGTCTAAGAGCCTTCGCGGCATCACAATGGGCCGAATGCGGCCTAAGTGCGCTAAGGGGGGTATCCCTCCTTGGTAACCGCTCTAACCTAACCTAACCTAGATATTGACGTTCCCCAAAAAAAATGCATCAAAATTTGGATGCCACGCCCCCTGATTCCGCACCCATCCCCCCTTTTCCATGAAATTGGAAACGCCTATAGTTTTCACATTGTTTGGGCTAGAGCCACCAAATTTTGTGTCAAGATAGATATTGACGTTCCCCAAAAATATGCATCAAAATTTTGGATGCCACGCCCCCTGATTCCGACCATCCCCCCTTCTACTTGAAATTGGCAACGCCTATAGTTTTCACATTTTTCGAGCTAGAGTCACCAAATTTGGTAGGAAGATATATGGTGACATCTAAAAAAGGTCTGCATCAAATTAGGATGCCACGCCCACCTCTGCCGCCCACTATTTAAAATCGGAAATTTCGATATCTCTTATAGTTTTTAAGCTAGAGCCCGTAAACTGGGTAGAAAGATAGAAGGCAGCATCTACCAAAGATCTGCATCAAAATTTTGAATGCCACGCCCACCTAAGCCACCCGCCTTATAAAATCGGAATCGGCTATTTCTTTAACAGTTTTTGAGCTAGAGCCACCAAACTTGGCAGGCAGATAGATAGTGACAGTTAAAAACATTTGATTCAAAAATTTAGATGCCACGCCTACCTCTGCCGCCCACCTTTTAAATTTGGAAGTTCAGTTATCTTCCACAGTTTTTGAGCTAAAGTCACCAAATTTGGTAACATGATAGCTGGCGATGTTTACCACATGTGATGGCAAAAATAATCATATGATACACAATAATCGATTATTTTCTTTTAATTTGCGATTAAATTTAATCGCAAAAGGGCACTCGATTAATCAAATCAATAATCGATTACTCGATCAAATAATCGCTTGGGTAAGTGAACTTCCGCGCAAACTGATCTTTGCAAGCCAAAACACATACAGCACCAAATTGATATAACTTATTGCTGATAAAGTGAAAATAATGTCGCCGACGCAAAGTAAAGTATGGAAACATTACACTAAGGTTAACAGCAAGGAAATTAAATGCGATCTGTGTAAAAAGAAACTAAAATATTGTAGAAATACTACAAATATGTTGCAACACTTAAAGTTGAAACACGCAAAAGAGTTTGCGTCCCTCAAGGTTGGTATTTCAGCTTATAATAAACATAAATATTTTAATATGATGATTTTTAGACACCGATCACGCGTTTTGAAGAAATTGAAGATGAAGAGGTTGTAGCAACGACAACAGCGCAAAATCCTAAGCCTGTTCAAACGCAACCAAAAATCCAAGCAACATTTGCAAATATGAGCAGCTATGCATTAGGCGGCCCTAAGCATGAGGAAATCACAAAGACAATAACGGAGTTTATTGTCACGGATAATTATCCATTTTCTTTTGTCGAAGGTAATAATGAATTGAATATCAAGATTAATTTTGTAAATTCACTAATACTAAATTTAATTTTAGGACCAGGATTTTTGAAAATGATGAAGAAGATTTTTCCCCTTTATAAAGTTCCTTCACGCAACACGATTAAATCAGAAATGATGAAAATGTATGACGTAGAGGTGGCTAAATTCAAAGAAATGGTGGGTCAAATGTCAGGATTTTCACTGACCACTGACATATGGACTGACACGAATTTGACCAGCGTAATTGGAATAACCCTACATGGCCTATTTGAAAATAAGCAAATATATGCCACAGTTGGAGTTTTCAAATTACCTGAAGCCCACACCGCAGAACACATCTCTGATGTGTTCATGGCATCGTTGGAGAGCTTTTCCATTGGCAAACACCAAGTAACGGCAGTGGTGACGGATAGTGCTGCGAATATTGTAAAGTCCATAAACGACAGCTTTGGAAGATCGCGCCACATCCCTTGCTTCGCGCACACTCTAAACTTAGTGTGTGTATACGCATTGGAGCTTCATGAAGCAGCGGAAGTGATTTCAAAGTGCCGAAACATAGTAGTTTGGTTCAAACGCAATACGAAATCTAAAGAAAATTTGCAAAAGCTGCAACAGTCTGCTGGCGTCCCAGAGGGAAAAGCACTGAATGTTATTTTAGATGTAAAGACCAGATGGAATTCTACGTACTATATGCTGGAGCGCTTCCTACAGTTAATTCACTACATTGGCCAAGTCGTATTGAATTTTTCCGAAGCCAGTAGAAGCTATGACCACTCAAATAAGTGGTGAGAAATATGCTACATTGAGCCTGGTCATACCGATGGTTCATTGTGGACGCGAACAAATAATGAGGGTTATCTGCAGTACAGCCACTGGGAATAAACTCAAAAAAACTTTGCTGGCACAATTTGATCGTCGGTTTGGAGCAATGGAACAGTCGTTTTTGTTGGCTGCATCAACTTTGCTGGACCTGTGTAGTGATGGCAAAAGAATTTATTAATCGATTATTGTATCAAGATGCCTTGCGTTGTTTTCTTCATGAAAATATATTAATCGCGAGTAATTGCGGCTAAAAAGTAAAAATCCAATCGATTAAGTTAACGATTATTTTCACAGTGATGTCTGTTTTTAAGGTGACGTACAGTTTGACTTATATGTTTTACACCAAAAATAGTTGGCAAACAAACGCCGCAAAAAGATGGAGCACAGGTTTTTACAGAGCTGACATATTTTCAAAAAATTTTGTGAGTAGAGCTAATAATAATAGCAACGTAATATTAGCTTGGGATTTATTTAAAGCAGAATTAGGTCAAACCGAAGTTTAGATAAATGTTCCGTTACGTTAGCCGGTTTCTGCTAGGCTCATCTGTTACCAGTAGTTTCCTACCATATTTTGAAAAGGTATAATAGGCGCTCAGCTGAGTACGGATGTGCCTAGAAGAAAACATTTATCTAAGGCATCTGTATACTTAATTTCTGTTTTAAATCAATAAAACTATTATCCAGGCTTACAATGATTATCGTTTTAGCTCTAAAACAGGTCTTTTTGAAAGAAGTCAGCTCGTATATGAAAAACCTGGTACTTTTACTGCTTTTATTTACTATTTTTGCTATAAGACATATAAGAATTGTACGAACTCCACTTACACAAACAGACCTAGTCACTGTGACAATAATCGTTGGATTAATCGATTGGCATTTTTACTTTACCGAATTTCACTCGCGATTAATATTTTCAAGAAAAAATCAATCACATGATACAATAATTGATAAATAAATTTTTTGCCATCATACGGGGTCCAGCAAAGTTGATGCAGCCAACAAAAACGACTGTTCCATTGTTCCAAACCGACGATCAAATTGTGCCAGCAAAGTTTTTTTGAGTTTATTCCCAGTGGCTGTACTGCAGATAACCCTCATTATTTGTTCGCGTCCACAATGAACCATCGGTATGACCAGGCTCAATGTAGCATATTTCTCACCACTTATTTGAGTGGTCATAGCTTCTACTGGCTTGAACAACGAAATCATATCAACTATTTCGTTTTTTTCCTTAGTGGAGATCATTTCTGGAGATTCGGAAAAATTCAATACGACTTGGCCAATGTAGTGAATTAACTGTAGGAAGCGCTCCAGCATATAGTACGTAGAATTCCATCTGGTCTTTACATCTAAAATAACCTTCAGTGCTTTTCCCTCTGGGACGCCAGCAGACTGTTGCAGCTTTTGCAAATTTTCTTTAGATTTCGTATTGCGTTTGAACCAAACTACTATGTTTCGGCACTTTGAAATCACTTCCGCTGCTTCATGAAGCTCCAATGCGTATACACACACTAAGTTTAGAGTGTGCGCGAAGCAAGGGATGTGGCGCGATCTTCCAAAGCTGTCGTTTATGGACTTTACAATATTCGCAGCACTATCCGATGCCATGAACACATCAGAGATGTGTTCTGCGGTGTGGGCTTCAGGTAATTTGAAAACTCCAACTGTGGCATATATTTGCTTATTTTCAAATAGGCCATGTAGGGTTATTCCAATTACGCTGGTCAAATTCGTGTCAGTCCATATGTCAGTGGTCAGTGAAAATCCTGACATTTGACCCACCATTTCTTTGAATTTAGCCACCTCTACGTCATACATTTTCATCATTTCTGATTTAATCGTGTTGCGTGAAGGAACTTTATAAAGGGGAAAATCTTCTTCATCATTTTCAAAAATCCTGGTCCTAAAATTAAATTTAGTATTAGTGAATTTACAAAATTAATCTTGATATTCAATTCATTATTACCTTCGACAAAAGAAAATGGATAATTATCCGTGACAATAAACTCCGTTATTGTCTTTGTGATTTCCTCATGCTTAGGGCCGCCTAATGCATAGCTGCTCATATTTGCAAATGTTGCTTGGATTTTTGGTTGCGTTTGAACAGGCTTAGGATTTTGCGCTGTTGTCGTTGCTACAACCTCTTCATCTTCAATTTCTTCAAAACGCGTGATCGGTGTCTAAAAATCATCATATTAAAATATTTATGTTTATTTGTTATTTTTGCCATCTCATGTTAGCATCTTTGTTGGTGACTAACTCGCTGTGGGCAGAAGTGACATCAAATACGAGATCAGCCCCATCCCTCTGCCTGCTAACCAGTGGCTAACTCAAAAAACAGGCCAAAAAAGCGGTATTCCATTTTAAGGCAGTGGCAGAGTGAGCGATGACATTCAAGAAATTACGATGCGAATATCTACCCAGTTGACTCTGCTGCATGGGCGGCTCAGGAGTGAGCGTGGCATCTAGTGCAGTTTGCACAGGTGTGCCATATATCTTCTATAGTGAGCTGACTGAAATAACCAATATAGGCGTTATAGAAAGGATGAATGTCGGAATCGGGGGCGTGTGTTAAATATCTTGACACAAAATCTGAGAACAGGCGTTTCCAATTTCATGACGTCTCTGGCCATGGTGCTGAGGCTCCAGTTCTCAGCACGATCACTGGGTGAAGACATGGCTGCAGTTCTGACACTGCTAATTCCCATGGGAGCTGGGCGCGTGCCAGGTGACAACCACGTGCTCAGCTCTGCAGAAGTCGACCAGTGAGCCTGGCACGTGGTGATTTCTCGGCCCAAGAGCAGGGAGCTCAATCCGAGCAATGGTGGTTACAGACCTGCCAGCTCACGCTCTGTGAAAATCTCTTAATCTGAGGTTCCTGGGTGCCATGAGCGCCAATGCTCTTTATCTGGAAGGAGTTCCATGTGGACTGTGCGGCCCATTGAACCCTTCTCTATGTCCTGGGACGGCCAGACATGTTCTCGCGGCCTTGGGTCGATGGTCTCCAGCGATGTGGCTCTGTCTCTGCGAAGATGTGGCGTACACGTATGTGTCTGAGCCCAGCGACTCGGCGCGAAAAATACCTCTTACGTTATCAACTGCAATACCTTCCACGCATTCTTCCGTTCTCGTTAAAATCCACCTGTGGGATCTGTCTGTGGTGTCTGTGCAGCAAGTGGTGTCTTCAAATTCTTATTATCAGCACTGACTGCTATTTTCACCCCATCGTGTGGAAAATATAACATGAAGCGATTTTGTTGACTGTTACTTTTTGTCGAGTGCAGGCCGCGGGCGGACGCTCCACACAGCAGTATCGGTCTGCGACTACACACGGTGTAAACGGACTTCATACTATTAAATGATGAGCATAGGTGTTTATTTCCAGTCCAATTTCTGTCACAAATGTTTCGTCACCAACTGGTTTAGTTGGCCCATTAGGAAGGTGGTAGTACTGTGACTAGCTCGGATATCATTATTCAAGATTCCGTCATGGATCACCGCAACGTCTGCGGGAATTTGCGCGCAAGAAAAGCAATAGCAACATCATCACGCCAGGCTGCCACTTTGCCTCCCAATGTGGATCGTAGAAAGTTGGTTGACGCCCGTCCATGAAGACGAGGACTCCTTTTTATGTACAATCGACGCCCAGACTGGTGACGGTCTGCAATGCAGCCTTTACGATCGTGCATTGCATTCGTCGATCCGGAGCACCGTCGAAGCCGACAAATCGCCGCATTATTAAGATGACGTTGGCTCCCTCTATCTCTGGAAGCTGCATGTAGTTCTTTTTGTGTGAAGACATTTTTCTATAGTGCTGCAGCTGTCAGTCAGCCATTCTGCCTTTAAGTAGGCATTAACTGAAAGCGTACAGAATAGTGCTCAGATGGAGTGAACAGAGAGCACAGCCTACTCTCCATCATTTCAGGAAGCAATGGAAGATGATAGGTCTAAATGCTGTGTTGTGTGAGGCTTCCCGGCTGATGATACGGCTCTCGATTCAGCCGCCAACCCTGGGTTGTACCACTTTTGAGCACTTGGAGAAAGATGTCTTTGCGGTTAGCGTGGTGAGCCAGTGATATCCGTCTGGCACGTGTAGTTTGAATGTGATTGCTTAGTCTACATCGGTGAGCAGTAACAACAATGCTCCCTACAAGTGCGAGATCTGTTTCCCGAAAATATAGTGTCGATAAAAGATCTGTCTTCTTAAATGTCACCCACTGCGTTTGGTGTATGAGTTCACAAGTCTGCCGGAGTTTAGCAACGGCTCCTTGGTCTGTGCTCAGAGTGCTCTATCTCCAGGTTTTGAGTCCACTGCTGCCAGCCTTTTTGAACGAGCTGTGGTCAGCCCATGTTCAGTTCGTCATTGACAAGAGTTTTCACAGCGCTGCCCTCAGCACTGGTCCGCAAGGGGCTCTTTCTTTGATAAACCAACGAGGGCAGACTCGACCCAGGGCCTCTATGACTGAGTTGCAGCGCTTTCATGGCCCTTCAGGCAGCGGGCCTCAGTATCTTCGAATGGCTGATAGTCTTCGAGATCTAGTTCTTCAACTGTGAGATTTCTCTAAACAACCTCAGTTACAGGATCTGTATTCACTCCAGTTTCAGCCTATATCTATGATCAGAAGGAGTTGTCCTTGCCCTCAGAAGAATTTGATCCCATAAGGCAGGGCTAGAGTGAATCACAAACTTCCCTGCCGGGGCTGGCAATGAGGTCGGGTCACGGCCATCCGCCCATGGCACTCTGCTTTGCTTCAGAGGTAGTCAAATCAGCTCCAACCCTGCATTTATCAGTGCACTGATGATGATGGGCATTTACATCACGGCCTCGGGATTCCACTGTGAGTCAGCAATCGTGGTTGCGTCTGATGGTCGTGTGCAATAACTAGAGATAGCCCAGTTCTCCGTCTCCAACCTGACTGTGAGTTCTGTGGAGACGCTGAGGATCTCAACAGGTCGTCAGTTTGCTCCTTCTGCAACCTAAGCCTGTTAGGCACGTCCTTCCAATCGACGGCCTCGGTTGGCCCCAGAGTGGAAACCTCACCCAGGGCGAATGTGGCCTCCTTGGCCTGGTGGGCGGGTGCCATCGACACACGCTGAGCACGGCCTTGATCTCAGCCACCATCTTGAAACTGAGCTTGTG